>LVTN01000071.1:130486-149753 GCA_001649415.1 Musa itinerans | reverse complement strand
TATATATATATATATATATACATATCCACGGTTGCTTTGCCTTTTAACTCGTCTCCATGCGTCCACTGCACCAGCGTTTTCTTAGACAACAAGTTGGCTATTCTTTGCTGGTCTTCGGTGATTAAAACACTGGAACCTATTTTTGCCCAAAGCCAGCAGCGTCGAATCCACCAAAAGTCTCTAAACTTTGGTTTGTCAAGTATTCATCTTCCTATTAATGAGAGTTTTAACCCCGAACTAATCTGGTCATCGTCATAAATCGTTGTTTCAGCTTTTGTTTATTGTAGACTTGAGTATCTATATATGTACTTTTGGCATCATATACCGTTGATTCTTTTAATTTTAGATTTTGACATATTATCATAAGATTTTATATTAGAATCTCGTTTTCATCATTTATTCTTCATTAAAAAAAAAATACAATCTTATTTGTTATTGATCGGTAGTTGCTAAACACAGTTAAAAATGTTTCATTAAGGTTCTGTGTTAATTCTATAATTATCAATTATAAAATGTGCAGTACTTTGGCTATCTTATGTGACGATAATACTCTAATTCTTGTTGAGTAATTGAATTTAATTTAGAATTTTTTTTATTGAAAATACTGAAAAATCATGTAAAGTATAGTCATCACAAATAGGTGCATCCCATGACATTGAATGTGTCGTTTGGAGGGTTTTTTTATTATTATATAAAGACCTATAAATGAGAGTAGGAAGAAAAAAATATATTATGATAAATCATTTTTGTGAATCGATCTGTTTATAAGCAAGTCATAAAATCTTGTTTGTCTCTAACATTTTTTTCTCCTTTAATAGATTAATACTGACTTGGCATCACCACCAAGTTTTTTTTTCTTCTAAAAAAGAGCTATATTATTCAAATATTAGAAACACAAAAAGAGCTTTGTCAATCAGAACACAAAAAATGATATAGCTAAGAGGATCACTACTCCTCTCTTTAAAAATATATGTTGATTTAGTTATCATTATATATTGACAAGCTCAGATCATTTCCCTACTCAACAATAAGACTCGTTAAAAATATACTATTTAAATAAAAAATATTACTTGGATATAAGAAAGCTAACGACGTGCCTCATAATTATGACACTTACTTTGTAAAAAAAATTGTGAGAAAAATTATAGAGAGCTTAATTTGTTTATTTAGTCTATCAAAATTCTACCACTCTAATTTTGTCTCATTTTATCTCTCATCAATTCTTATCATCATCTTGTGGAAGAGAAGTCATTTTTTAATAAATTGATAAAACTAAGTTCAACTACATAGTATTAATTAAACACCTATCAATTTTTTTCTTTTTGAAAACTACTATAGAAAAAATTATCTACTTCCCAATTTTTTTTCATCATTCCTCCATAATTATGTAAGTTACTCTCTTTTGATATGAAATTCTAAATCTGCAAAAATGACATACATCAGAAAAAAAAAAGATTTTATCTTTCTGTGAATCAAATAAGATATAATTTAATATTAAATATATTATAAATAATTTAATAGACCTTTCAAATTAGTGCAATAATACTAAAAAAATCACGGGACAAGATTTACGTGAAGGAAAAAAAATCACTGGCAAACAAGTTCAATCTTTCATTATAAAATAATAGGATTACAGTATTACTCTCTCTCTCTCTCTCTATATATATATATATATATTAGAAGATATCAATATCAAATGAATTTCAAACACTCATATAAGTTTCAAGAATCTAGAGAGAAAAACTGAGGAAAAAAAACTTAAAGATCCATATCGATCAATTCAAAGAACATGATATTTAGATCATCATACAAGAAAATTATGATAATCAAAATTAATTTTACTAACCAATAATCAAATCTTTTTTCTCTTGAAATGAAAGTTTATTTTCTTTCCTTTGAGGATCGTCTTTAAGGCTTTTTTCTATTTAACTTGTATAAGATTAGAGTTATAATTTTTTAATTAATTTTTATGGATTTCATCACTTAAACTATGGCCGAAGCATAATTTTTCCAATGTCAGTTCGATAGCAGATTTTGGACGTTGACACAAGCCAAATTGGTGTATAATTTCTAATTTTTTGATCGATGGTTTGGACAGAGAAGGGTTGTATAATTTCCAATTTCCAATTTGCCAATCGTCTTTGTTTCTCAAAGAATATGAATGATACCTACTCCCACAATCACCAATTTTTAATTTCTCTAACGCTTTAGCTATGATCAATGAAACCCAGCTCCAACCGGATCTAGAAATATGATATTACATAAGTAAATATCGGATAAATAGAATTGTGCCGATTCAAACTCATAACTCTCGGATGCTATGATAAATATTTTTTTATTAGATAATAAGAAACCCCTCAAAATGGGTAAGATATGAACTCTAAAGTCTTTCTTAATAGTCTTGATTAAGATTTTGGAATCGATGATTTTGATTTCCCAAAACTGGAAATCGCAATATAACATGCAAGGATTGATTTTGGAACTAGAATATGATAGTTTCAATTTTTGACGATTCTGGTTCAAGTAATTCTGATTCGAATCGTCGTCGTCGTCGTCATCATCATTATTATTATTATTATTATTATTATTTTAAAAAAATAAATATAAATTTATTTTTAAATAAAAAATTATGGAACTCACAGTTTTGATTTTTCAAACTTATGAATCAAAACTGAACTACCCAGGCTAGTTTCAGTTTGGTTTAGAACCAGTGAATCATCGGATTAGTTCAATTCTAGTTTCGACTCGATTCGATTTAGATTCAAATCGAATTATGGTATGGTCCATTTCATATATAATAGTTAATGTACAATAATTTTTTTATTTACATTTTAGCAAATATCTCACGAGGAATAGTAATTAATCACTCTCTTCTTCGATATATAGGGAACAAAAGGGACGTCCAAAGACCTCCTTTAGGAGTCTTATATGACACAGAATTGAAGCCCAATATTACATATGTGCACGCACTGTGTGTTATTTCTAGAAAGGTATACTGTATCATCGGAGAACATACGTAGAGTGTGTACATTACGTGTATATATATATATATACTGTACCATCGCACTGCTTACGTATCGATGGAGAAGCAGGTTAGAGGAAGCCACAGCAATAGCGAAAGGGTGGGACGATATGGAATTATGCAGCCGAAGCATTGGATTCTACAGGTAGCATATAGAAGTGAAACGACAGCGAGAGAAGAGATGGTGGTTGGCCTTCTTATCCGGAGGGGTAGCCATCGGTGTCCTGCTCGGGTTCACAAAAGAAGCAGGCCATGCAATGGACTCTCCAATAGCCTTTCCCCGTACAATCATAAAAGCAGTTGTCATGTTGGTTGCAGTCGACTACATAGCCGGAGGATGCAACCACCAAGAGGAGCAGGCACAGTGCCAGCACCACCATGTTCCGGGACACCGTCGCCATGTTCGATCGACCTCCACCTTCCTTGTTCGTCCTCCTCCTTCCCCTCCTCTTCTCCCTCTCCCTTTATATACGTCTCTCTCTCTCTCCCCTATTGCGCTGTCTTCATGTTCTGTCTTTGCATCGACCACCGGACCGTCTTCGTATGTGTTGGAATCTGGCTATTCTTGGCGATCTCCATTTCGGGACTTCTCGTCATCAGAAGTTGGAACCCCGATGGCCAGCGTGAAGCATACAAAATGATGATGCCAACGCCAACGGGTGTAATGTCTATATATATATAAACTGCTCTGGTGGATTTGCACTATAACGTCCATTAATTAATATCTTAATCACTGAAAATTGATGTTGTTCTCGGTGCCTGTGAACCTAATTAGCCATGCTGCTGAGACGTCGATCGGTGGCAGTACTGCCGGCAGGTAACGGAGGAAGGCTTTCAGTGGATTCAACAGAAGACTGACAGATAGTCTCATTTGGAAGCTACCAGCATACAGTATCAACTCCGGTAATTATAACTGGGGATATCTGAAAGATGAGACAATTATTTCCGGAAGCAGTGAATTAAGACGAAGGACAAAGAGGGGACCGTCGAGGGACGACGACAACATATTCACGGGGTGCAGTCATTGGCCCACCGCATGGCCCCGATGCCTTGGGTCAAAGGAAACGATAAAAGAGACACATGTGCTCTTCTTCCATCAAACACCAGCTCATCCTGCGCCACCGGACCAGCAGCGGAAAGGACCAGCTCCACACAGACGAAGAATATTACATGACGAACACAGAACTAGGGCATGGAAAGACGCCAAAAGACAACGAGAACAGAGAGCGACAAGAGAGCGTGTACATTAACCCATTTCTTATCCTTTTGTGATGCATCCTTCCATCACCATTTCATTTGATCCTTCAGATTATGTGTCTCTCCGATGGTATCAGAAGGCTGTGTGTTCATGTCGTATGTTTTATCGCATCCATTTTGAGGATAACCGGTTGGTCCTGCCTACTTCACTTCACCTGCATAGGATTCGATTTGATCGGTGACTCCATGGTCCCAAACATCAATCAAATCCAAAGACGTCGAATTGCGATATATATATATATATATACACACACAAAGTGGAAGAAGACGGGTTACCAACTGACACCGTTGACCTTCCTAAATAATATTGTAATCAATCATTATATGTTGATTTTTATTTCTGAAACATCAAATCAACTGGAAACCATTCAAAACCCGGTCTAGAAATCGGATCCTGGGTCAAAGTCAGCGGAGATGTACAGGGTTTGATCCGTTAGATGTAAAATCTCACCAACAAGAAAAAGGAGCGGTTTTACCTTACCCGCTCCGCTGCCCGCCTTGTGTTTGGAGTAACGTGGAGTGGGACCCGCACGCGTGGTCATGTTTGTCTGCAGTCATAAAGCAGGTAGATGAGAGCGTCAGGTCAATCAACCGTAAACGTTATAGTAGTTTAGTCAACCCAAATCCGGCAACTGCTGCCGAGGAGAGAGAGAGAGAGAGAGAATACGGATGTTGGTGTGTTGGACACTCCTCGATGGCGCATTAACTCCTCACACCTTCTTCTCCTTCGTCGTGCTTCATCGGTCCATGTGCAAATGCCAACACGCTCGCTTATTTATTGCTCCTCGCTCGCTCTGAGCCGTCAACTCTCTCTCTCTCTCTCTCTCTTCACCTTCAATCTCTGTTACGTTGTTGATTTTTTTGGTCTCTCTCGCTGTCTGAACCTCGCAAGCCCGTGAACGCTTCAACCATCTCGATCTCGACGTCCTTCTCGCGCCGGTTCCGCCCCACGCTTCCTCTCTTTTCTTCTTCCCTCCTAATCTCCCCCGCGCTCCTCAGCTGTTGCTGCGCCCCTGTTCTTGTTCGAGTCTTTGATCTGCGTTGCCACAAATCCTATGCGAAGAACCTTGGATTCTACTCCGTGAGGAAAATGCACTACAACCGCAGCCGATCGTGCCGCAGGGAGGAGCCCCAACATGCGGTGGCATACGGCCGCGATCAGGTCTGGACGGACCCAGTCCGCGCGGAAGGTGTTGCATTCTCTCTCTGTCTCTCTCGGGTGGTAATCGTTGCCTGGCCTCTTAAAATTTGGATCTTTGGAAGGTTTCATGGGTTCTGAGGACAGGATTCCTCTGAACTCCGCGGAGCCGATTCCGTGTCGCTTACTGAAATCTCTGTTTTGTGACCGCGTCTTGGGATCAATCTGCTGTGTTCCATTTCTTGGTGTTATATAAGAAAAAGAAACACTTTTTCTTGTTCCGGGAAGATGTAGCCTCTGTGATCAGGACCTTCCGAGTCGTTCCATTCTAATGCTTGATTTGTGCAAGATCTTGTTAATTTTTCCTTTGCTCGAGGAGAAATAATATTTTACTTCTTGATTATAGATAATGAAGGACCACTAAGATGCTATGGCTTTGCTTTCTTCTCTTTTCTTTCTTTCGTCACAAATTGATTTATAGTTCCATCGCTGGAATTCAGCATCGGTTTTGTTACCAAAAAAAAGTTAATTTTTGTACCCATTTTTCCATAGTGAAGTTGTGGTTAACTGTGAAGCTCATTTTGGTAATTCATCACCGAAAGGATATGAGATATCGTTCTTGCAGGCTGCACTTTTAGTCTTATGGTCTGCCATATATTCTATGTAGCTTTTGATGGTGTTTTCTTCTCTTGTTTGTTGGTACAAATTGTTTTTTCTCGATGAGATTGCAATTGTTTAAGGCTGTACAACTATAATTACATGCTAATTAAGCTCGATCTCATTTGGTTCTGTTGTTTACTGTCTTATAATTTGCTGACAACTTAAATATCTCTTTTTTAACTCCACACTCTAAATTGTAGGCACTTTAAAATGTTCTAAGAAATAGGAATACTTGGATTTTATTTTCATTCAACGAGGGCTTGTGTTTGTCTTGAGTTTTGCTGAATTCTTGCTTACTTTGGTTCTGCCTATGGCATTGAGTTTCAGAAAGACATTTCACTCTGACTTTGCCTTGTGGTGGCTGGAATTTCGTTATGCAATCTGAAGTGTCTTCATAGCATTTAGTTCTTTTTGTGTCATCTTGAGAGGCCTAGAAGCATGCTGTCAAAATGTTCCATAGATCGGTGTCCAATTTTAGGCACTTCAATGCATTTTTCAGGACTCCATGTGTATGTCTCATCGGTCCTTGTGAAATGCAGTTGACAAATAAAGTTATCTAACCTATACACAAAAGAATTTGTACAACAACAATTAGCGAAATGTCCGGACTATTCCATTGTGCTTATTCTAATTTGCATCAACGTTGTTAATATTGAAAATCTCTAGAAACTATTTTCCAACTACACCAAATTGTCATGTTATAGCTGGTATCAGTGTTTTGTCAAATTTGGCAGCTTGCTTAGTGTCATTCACTGTGAAGGTGATTCTTCTAAATGTTCAGTTGGGAAAATGAATGATAATGTTCGGTTGTAATTCTGATACATTTCACTTTTTTGAAGAATGTGAAGAATTTGTTACCATACGTGAAGCATGTCCTTGTACATTCCTACTATTAGGCATGGACATGGAAGACCCAAGATGTCACATAATAGCAAACCGGTTCTAGTCGAAGGTGTTAGCTAGCTTAGCCGGTAAAGATCTTGATAGTTTATCTTAAAGTTCTGGACGTGTATCCCGTCACTTACCCCTAGTAAAAAAAAAAAAAACTGGACCTAGTCTTGAGAAATGTCTCGCTTAGTCTATTGAAGGAAAAAAAATATTATTATACACTTCTCGTAGTAGTAAGATTCTATTTTATTTTGCAGCTTTTGCTTATATAGTATTAATAGATATTCTTACTAGATCCATAGTTTATAAAAACTCTGTTGTGTAAAGATTATAAGATTTTTGTTCCTCGAAGTGCCAAAATTTTCTGATTGTTGATTAGATGAGAAAAATGTCCTTAGTTTCGTTGTTCTGTACCTGATCATTGTCTGACATGACATATGGCTGAATTTTTTCAAATTAATGATAATCTCAAGATGTGAAGTTCTTATTACAGGGCATTTCCATTCTAGAAAATGGCCAAATGCTTCAAGGATTGCATTTGATTCTACTTGTGACATTGGTTCTTGTGCAGGAAAAAATTCTGTAAGTGTGCATTTCCTTTTTAGGTTTGTTGTCATAAATGTTGTTATTTCAAGGAAATCAAAATTTCAACAATTTGCGGGTGATAATAGCCTGGTCTTATGACCTATTATAAAGCATAAACATTTGTAAAGTCCACTAATGCTACATAAGCCGTAGGTAATTATTGTTCATATAGGTTATGGACATGATACTCTAACTTTTACTGCTAGATTTTCTTAGTTTTGTAGTTCTTTCTGTAATGAAGGCTGCCAACTTTCCATGTCTTCTGATTTTTTTTAATGTCGTTGAATGCAACTGCTGCCCTGTACTGACATGTTTAAGTGCTTCGGTGTTCCCAGTTTGCTCTTGAGATTAGTCAAAACTTATCTAAGAAAGCTGGAGAAATTCCGATGAAAGAAGCAATAGATGAAGAGGTATCAAAAGAGAAAGACATTAGGTGTCCTGCACCAAGTTTAGTTGCAAGACTAATGGGTCTTGATACACTACCCTCTTCGGTTAGAGGATCGAAAAACATGGAAGATTGTTGCAAAGCAATACCATCAAAAAGTACATCGGTGAATTGTATATGTATACATCCTAATGATCGCTCACAATTTAGAAGCACCGATGAGAAGCAAGAGTTCAAAGATGTTTTTGAAGTAACAGAAACATCCAAGATTAAGAAGCATAGGAACCACACTAACAGCAGGAAAATGCTTGGCTGTAGAGGAAATGAAGCTGGAATGGATCTTACGAATCAGAACTCCAGGGATGCAAAACATCTTTCTAATCATGATCTGCTTCAGAATGGTAAAACTTTCAATGATGCATTTGAAGTCTCGGACTTGAGCAAGGATCTTTTCGTGGAACTTCTCCAAGATCCCAATTCTTTTTTAGCAAAGCATAATGTAGATCTGAGGCATTCACCACTGTCACCTCATCGAAGCAAGATCACAATATTGAAACCGTCTAAAGCTAGTAACCATTGGAGCAGTGAAGGTTGGTCAGAATCATTTAAATCAGAAAGAAGGCCTGATAGGTTCCTTCATGTGCATCAAGAAAGCACAGGTTCAATTAAGATGAAAACGTCAAGCCTTGGCAAACACTCTATCAAAGAAAACAATGTTTCTCTTTCATGTAATTTATCAGCATCACTACATGCAGCTAGAACCAGAACTTTTCTTCATCCTGCTCGCATTGTTATTTTAAAACCAAACTTGGAGAAAGCCCAAAAGATTGCAAGGGGTGATTTATTTACCCATGAGAACAGTTTCATTTCCAAAAAATGCAGAGAAATTTTAGCATCTGGAATTCAGGAGCTACACGACAAAGATATACAGAAGTTCTTCTTTCACACTGAGGTATTGAGCCACAAGGGTTCAGTAGAGATTGCTAGAGAGATTACAAGAAAAATGAGGCACTTGATAAGCAGTCAAACCAAAAAGAACTTTGCCTCACAAATGAATCCCTATGCTACGAGTGGAGACTCATTTATCATGCCAGGCATTGTGAAGCTCAACCACTCAGAGGCCTTTTATCTGTCTTCTGACAATTTTGGCGAGTGGAATAACAGCTTCAGCCCTTCATCTTCATATTCAGCTGAATCTTCTGCGAGCATGGAAGCTCGAAAGCGTCTGTTTGAAAGATGGAAGATCACTCACCAATTTAAGAATACGAAACTTTGTTCTCGGGGCTCAAACACACTGGGTGAATTGCTTGCACAATCTGATAGAAAGACACCAAAGGCTACTCTGGATTCGTTGGATACTAAGAAAGTTTCAGATGAAAAGTTGACCAAAGATGAGATACTTGAAAGCAAGGGCTACCATTTGGGTATTAGCAGCAAGGACAGCTTGAAAGATGGGAGCTCTGGATTCTTGCCGAGGTTCAATTCACTTCCAGCTTCAAGTATTGTTTATGGAAGTCCAAGACCAAGTGACAGAAAACAAGATGGTGGAAGTAGTAATGATACGATCAAAGAAGTGCTACATATGGGATCCTCTGTTGCTTCAGAAGCAAAATGTAGTAAGCCAGGAACTACAGAAGTTAAGAGCTCCAAGCATCATAATCACAATTCTCGACTAGCTCATCCAGTTGAAGAGGAAAATATGCTACCTGAATGGGAGATTCACGTGAATTCAGAAGGATTGAGGAAGAGCATTCATGTGAAAAATTATTTAGACAACACAATGTTACATCCTGAACCTACTGATTATGCCAATACCATCAGAAAAAGTAGTGCCTCAATTCCCATAGTTGGAGATGACTCACGGCGATCGACCACTCAAGAGGAGCAAGTAACGCAGTCTTCATTTCAAGTGCCATCAGTTCGGAATGTAGTGATTGAGGTGATCTTCTGGCGTTACAACTATTTAGTTTTCTTTGATAGTGGAAATAATCATTTGTGACCAAAAGGAAGCATTCGAAATTTAAGATGATTTATTTTATTAGATTGCTTAGAATATTTCATGCAGATTTTACAGCAAATTTTGTACAGTACAATCTATTAGAAGCACTTGGTCAGATATTGTAAAGTAAGGAAAGATATTGTATAGTGTAAATTTCAAGTTATCTTGTGGATTTCTCTCTGTGTCCACTAACAAAGCCATTTTATTTTCTTAGCCATGCTTTGTTTTGTTAGCATCCCTTTTCCAATTTCAATTATAATAAAAGGATAGAGCCTATGGCTCCAAATACATGATGCCTCTCCTGAATTATTACGTAATCAGAACCTAATAATTCAAACAAAGAATGCAGCAATGCTTAATGGTTGTAAGCCATCTTCCATGCCTTATCGGGTATCAGTCGCAATGAACTTCAATCTCTTCATTTGGCAGTTGGCAAACGATTTGCATGTTTTCATCTGTCTAAAGGAGGAAACCATTGTCACCTCCATGCACACAATCAGAATTAAGTTTTAGTGCATGCATTGTTTTATGATTCTGTTAATCTGTTAATCTTCATTAGTCTTAGTGCATGCATTGTTTTATGACTCTCAAATTAAGTTTGATCTCATCTCCGTTACTGTAATAAATGAAGTGTGCCTCTTATATCACTCCGTATCTCAAAAGTAAATTATTTTCCTTTGCTCCAGGATATATCAAGTGACCATCCTCAAGTCGAGCGGCTTCAGTTCGAGTATGATCCATCCGAATCACTTCCTCTAAGCTTTAAGGAGCTCGAACTGCCGAGTCCAGTCTCAGTTTTGGAGACTCCGTCCGAAGAAGGAAGCACTACAGGATGCCTTGAAAGATTAAGTGCAGATCTTAAAGGCAATAGAACAACCTCATCGTTGCCTCAGATCTCCTTTAAGTTTATCTAGATTGACCGTGTCTCTCATTTGATTTTACTTGACTGCAGAGCTTCGCATGAAACTCGAACTTCTAAAACTGGAGTCCGTGGATACGTACACGCTGACCACCAACGAAGATTATACAGGAGACGATCATGTGCACCGGTCTTCAGGGGAGATAAATCGCAGGGGATTCATAGATGATGATGCTAGGGACTTTGCTTACCTACTCGACATACTTGTAGAGTCAGGAATCCATGGTGTTGATGACAACAAGCTCTCGGATGCCTGCTACTTGCATGGCTGTCCTGTGGACCAGATGGTCTTCCATAAACTCGAGAAAACGTACAACAGGAATGCATCATGGTCGAGATCAGAAAGAAAGCTGTTGTTTGATCTTATAAATCGCACCCTGGCAGGTTTCATCACCAAATGCATGGATGTGAACCCAGGAGTGAGATCGAGGATTCATCCACGAGCATGGAACCGTGAAGGCCTTGCGGAAGGTCTGTGGCAAATGGTGATTAAGCTAAGGAACGATCAGGACTGCAATCGGGAAAATAAGGTCCTGGATCCGGGATGGCTTGGTTTAAGATATGATGTCGATTTGATCGGAAGAGAGATGGAGAGGCTACTAAACGATGAGCTCTTGGAGGAACTTGTTAGTGAGTTTGCAGGAGCATAGTAGAGTTATGCTAAATCTGCTTTGCTAAATTATAGTCAAGTGCAACAGACTCACTGATCCAGCAACCGCGAGAACAGTGACCGAGATGGAGATGGAGAAGCAGATCACAAACTTGCAAGGAGTCCTGTTTTCTTGGAAAATCATGTAATGCTGACTCTGTCAAATTTAGATTTGTATGTATTTTATTACTGATTCCTCATTGGATGCATTGATGGTTGTGACTTTGCCATCATGCTTGCTTGCTATGTGAAGAAAAGATTAGTGTCAGCTGGTTTTCCAGTGGATGTAAACATTCTACCCGGAGTTTGTTCTTGAATAAGCTTCTGTCTCAGCCAAGGTATGAGGACATGATGGATCGCTTAGAATCTGATCATTTAGAGAGATCTTTCACCCAATCCTCGCTTAGACATCAAATCATTTGAAGCATCAAAAAGCCATCCTTCGTAATCCACCATGTATGATCTAAGAAAATTAATATAAAGAGCAAAAATGCCCCTATCTAAAGAGGAAGGAATTCAAACGACAATGAATAATAAATAATATGCAAAGTAAATACATACCATTTATAAAGATAGACGCATAATGAATATTCATGCATGTACAGTGGATGAACAAAGCACCATATAATTTACGAAGATACGCTCATGGTGAATATTCATGCATATATGGTGAATGAATGAAGTCCCGAGTATGAGGAATATTTTGAGCAGTATCAAATAATTCTAAATAATAATGTATCAGGAATCGTACAATATCATCGATAGTGGCTAAGATCTGCAGTTGATCTTTCATTAAGGTATGAAGTGCTTGCTAAAGTGAAAAATCTTGTATCTTATTTGTCGTCTTGGGAGGAATGAATCTTCCATAACGACGCAAGCTGGTCTTGTTCCTCTATTCAATGAACCGAGTAAATGGAGGGAGAAACAAAACAAGATTTCTACTGTACAGGAAAGCTTGGTAATTCCTTAATTCAACGAATCTACTTATGATCGGACGCATTAATTGCATGACTCCCTTTCGTCCACCGGAATACGTGTATAAATATGACTGAGAAATGAGAGAAAGGATCCGTAGACAATCGTGCGGTGTGTTCTCCTCGTAGAAAGAACATGGCGAGGGTTGGTTCTCTCAAGCTCCTAGGGATCGTGATGGCCTGTGCGGTGATGCTGCTGCTGTGCTGTTCCATGAGCTGGGCACGCCCGCTGTCTCCGGGGGAGAGCAAGCCGTATGGACTGGCGGCGATCAACTTTCCGAGGCTGCCGAGGGGACCTGTTCCTCCGTCCGGCCCCAGCTTTCCTTCTCCTCCTCATCCGTAGCTTCTTGAGACGACCAGTTCAAACAGGTCTTATCATGTGAGAAATAATAACCTGCAAGTTCTTGCGAGAAGCAAGAGCGAAGCATGTGTTTGTTTTGGTTCTTAATCTGCAGGGTTCCAGTTTGCCACTCGCAAATCTTTTCTTGTGTTACAGATGCCAAAATTGCAATTGTCGCATCTTAAAATCCATAGTCCAATAAATGTTATGTAAACCATTGATCTTTCATATATATATATATATATAAATGAAGAGCAATTGGACGAAAACCTGCAACACTTCTCCTCATCACAACCAATGTTTGGAAGCAGCAAACCACCACATACTGCTGCTAAGAGACGAGTCGAAACATCTTTGGTACAACAAAAGTAGCAGTTTCCGTAGGTATATATAGATGATGATTCCAGTACTTGTGGCCATCGCTGCCTCACTCCTGGAAAGCACATCTTGCATTGCCTCCCCCAAAATCTTCTCCCGTTGAATTCCATGATGCTCTCACCAGCCTGCTTGCTATCACAAAATGCGCTTGCTCATCAACCCTGCTCGATGAGCAATCACCGGAGGCTCACGTCACTTGATCGATCAAGATATCGGGCCATCGGCTGTACCTGTCGAAGTCTGCTCGCAATTATGTGTTCAGCGGGGTTTCGTCCTTTATACGTACCGTATTCTGAAGCCACCGTCGCTCTTCGAACCCTGGTTGAAAAGACTCTGGTCACCACTCAGAATGCAGCAGGAGGAGTACATTTCACTGCTTATGCAGACATATACTGAAAGAGTCGTTTGCAGCGGTCGGCGACTACGTATCTTTTAGCTGACTTTTGATCTTTCCGGCCATGGATCTGTCACCTTGTTCTCTTCCATGTACTTGGCGACAAGATAGGGTGGATGGATATCTTACTGCCTCAGCCTGGGAAAGGAGCCCGTGACGTGAACACTCCAGAAACTGCTAAGATAATATTAATATAAATTTTATTTATTTAAGAGATATCTAGATAATAATTAATTTTAGATATTTATTTTTGATAAATTAAGTTTAATATATATATATATATATATATATATTTAAGTCCCATGAATTCAGATTCTAAATAAAGGTTTGATTTCTTTTTATGGGGGCACCAAATCAAACTGAGCAAGAATGGTAGATCGACTGTAAAGTATTGATTGATGGGTTATAATCAGATTTTTGTATTGGTGATTGGCTTTTTTATCTTTTTTTTTTTTTTGTTTATGATGACAACCAGAAATACGATTACTATCATAAGGTCTTTATCATTGTCGAAGATGATAATTTGATTTAGATGATAAGATTTATAGAAGATAGTTGAAGAAGATTATGATGTAGTCAAAACCACTAAAGAATATTATTTACATGCTCTATATTCTCTTCGACAAGTAGTTGATGAGATTATATTTATTTGAATTCATGTTTTAACAAATTCTAAGGAGGTTTGGAAGATCTTGAAGCAAAGAGTATCACAGAAACTTTAAGGTATTGATAATTAAGCTCAGAACTCTTCCAGGAAATTTTGAGAATTTATTTATGGATGAAAGTGAAACAATATAAATTTATTTTTCGATAGTTATGGAGATAGTAAATCAAATAAAAAGATATGATAAATTAATTTTTTATCAAAAATTTTTATTTTTAATTTTTTTAAAGTCTCTCGTATAGGTATCATTATGTAGTTGCTACTATTGAAGAAACAATAGATTTGTCTAAGTTACGTGTTAGTAAAATGCTTTGTTCTTTACTATCACTTTAGTATAAATTAAATAAATATCATAATATTAATGTTGAGCATGTCGTAAATTAAATATTTATAAGAAAGGAGAAAATAAAAAGTGGTGCATGAGTTAGTTCAAACAATAAATCTCATGATGATCATGATTAAAGAAACATCCAAGGTAAGTGATAGGAGATAGTCACTATCATGTGCCACCCAAAGAGAAAAGAGAAGACAAAACTTTGTGCTCATTATTTATGACGAGAAAGATAATCACAAGCTTCTTTCTCATCATTTATGACTCGAAAGTAATCGCAAACTTCCTTCTTGTCCTTTATGATCAGATATAAAAGTTTGTCTTTAACATAGATAAAGGAAACTTTAGGGGACTACTCGCACCTACACTCATACACCTCCAGTTACTAACCTAGGCGTCAAAGGGACTGAGTTGAAAAATCTCTTTCGATCTTGATCTTTGTGTAGGTGGCACCTTAGGCCTCTCGATCTCGATCTTTGTGTAGATGGGACATTAGGAGTTCCTTGTTTCCACCTTGGAAGTACGTTAAATAATCCTTCCAGGGATCCAGGAGCAGCCACTATCATGTGCCACCCAAAGAGAAAAGAAAAGACAAAACTTTGTGCTCATTATTTATGACGAGAAAGATAATCACAAGCTTTTTTCTCATCATTTATGATGAAAAAGACAATCACAAACTTACTTCATATCCTTTATGATCAAATATAAAGGCTTACTTTTAACATAAAAAAAATGGAGGAAAAACCTCTTTTGACTATTGATATCCATACTTTGTGCTCATTATTTATGATGAGAAAGATAATCATAAGCTTTTTTCTCATCATTTATGATGAGAAAGACAATCGCAAACTTACTTCATATCTTTTATAATCAAGTATAAAGACTTGCTTTTAACATAAAAAAATGGAGGAAAAACCTCTTTTGACTATTGATATCCACACTCTTGTACCTCACTGTTGGTGAATCTTTACATCGTGGCCAAGGTGTCAGCACCGCTCGGTCCAGTCCCAGATGTACAAGGTTGCCCGCGTGGGTGGTGAATCTTTACATCATGGCTGAGGTGTCAGCACCGCTCGGTCCAGTCCCGGATGTACAAGATTGCCCGCGTGGGTGGTGAATCTTTACATCATGGCTGAGGTGTCAGCACCGCTCGGTCCAGTCCCGGATGTACAAGGTTGCCCGCGTGGGTGCTCGGATGGGAAGGGCGAGCCTCGGGTCAGGTCAGGTTTGAGCCTCGTCCCCCAAGCATATAATCAAGTATAAAGACTTGCTTTTAACATAAAAAAATGGAGGAAAAACCTCTTTTGACTATTGATATCCACACTCTTGTACCTCACTGTTGGTGAATCTTTACATCGTGGCCGAGGTGTCAGCACCGCTCGGTCCAGTCCTGGATGTACAAGGTTGCCTGCGTGGGTGCTCGGATGGGAAGGGCGAGTGTCGGGCCAGGTCAGGTTTGAGCCTCGTCCCCTAAGCACGATCTTCTCTCTTGGCGAGTGGCATACTTCTCCGCCACTGGACTCCTACACATAGGTCGAGATCGGGAGGGAGATTTCTCGACTCGACCCCTTCAAAGCTTAAGTTAGCTTTTGGTGAAATGAGATAAAGTTGAGTGTTCGAAGTCCTCCCCCTCATAATTAAGGATGGTTAGCTTTTATAACTGCAAGGATGAGTTAGTCGTACGAGGTCAATTAACTGCAGTCGGCTTCTCGGGCTGTCGACTTTAGCTTTTGTACACGCGCCGATCGACTTGCATGGATTAGCACCGCGCGGTACCACCCTAAGCTTTCCGGGACGATTGTACCATGATGATGTCATTCGTACAGAGGGGGCGACAAGCGGTTGCCCGCCACATGTACGCTGCACGCTACATCATACTTGAGGTTCCACGTCTGCATCGTCGTGTCTGTTTGCCTGAGTCCATGTGGGCAATGCCAGAATATGCCTTATCACTCATGTTACTGGTTTGAAAATCTCTTTTGACCTTAGTCTTCATGCAGGTGGCACATAAAGAGTTTAACGTTTTCACCTCGGAAACACTTCAGATAACCTTGCACATACAACACTGGATCACATCGGATTGACTTAGATGTTAATGACATATTTACTTAACAATAACAATCAAGGTTATCATAAAAAGAATATTCTGTGTTATTATTGTAAAATGTATCATCATATTGAAAGATTTTATTATTTAAAACGGTAACATCAACAAATTAATTTTATACGAGGAGATGATGAATCTAAAAATTTACATTTTTGTGTGTCAATCTATTAATGATACATCAAACAAATAAGATTTTTATGATTAAGAAGAAGTATGATGATAAATTTAAATGGTTCAATGCTTATAAAGATATGAATTATGACTTGATTGAAAAATAAGATTTTTGATATTTTTAAATTTAATTTAGAAGTTATTATTAGTCTGACTTGTATTGATGAATATGATGGTATTATAGCACTGGATAATGATGATGAGTTGTATGATATAGTTTTTAGTCAACGTTTGAATTCTTCTAGAATTAATGTCCAGTTGAAATCTAATGCTAGTGTTAAGTCAGATTTGAATATGTATATATATAATATGTACTCAGTATCAATAAAAATACAATCTTTAGTCGAAACTTGTGAAAAAAAAATACAAATTTGCTGATGTTGAAGAACCTATAAATTTTGAAAAAGAAGATAAAATTATTTCAGAGAGATCAAAGATGAATTCATATTTCTTGAAGAGATGTATTGATAGATCAAATCAACACTCAAGCAGCGTATTAAGCTGTAAAGTATTTGTTTGGAGACTATAATCAGATTTTTTTTACAATATTTTTTTTTCTTCATTTTTTAAATCATTTAATTTTTATATTGATATTTGACTATTTATCTCTGTCTTTTTGTTTTTTCACCGTGATTCCCCAACCAAACTGGCATTGCTAAGAACAAGAGAGTCTAGCAGCTGCTACCATTTGATTTGATTGCTTACACTGTTACCATTTGATGGGAGATGCCAAGCACCAAGCAAATGGTGTCCGTCCTCCATCATTTTGTTGTTTGGATGCCAGAAAAGGAAAGATCGGAAGCTAGAAGGAGACGACATGCGTTGATTCAAATAGAGCTCTGAATCATATACAATTGTGCATGGGTTCTACAGGCATTTCTAGTTGAGAGAAAGCGCATGCAGTTTGTCGAAGAACTGATACCCTACAGCTTACGTTAATCATCATCCATTAGGCTACCTTCTTCTGGTTGTTATCCCCTGCAAAGCCCCGGCTTCTCTTGATTCTCACGAGCGACAGCAATTATAGGAGCAGACAACGAACAAGATCCAACCTCACTTGCACTCTTTCTACCGGAGATCATCTGCTGAGACTTCTTGCAATGGGAAATCGCCCCTTGAATTGAGCTCTCCACCTCTGCATTCAGGCTGCTGCTCCTGTTAAGCAACAGCAGGGGCTGGTTGGATCCACCGGACCTCGTCGTACCCGAGAAGGATGACGATGACGAAGAAGAAGAAGCGGACGTCAACGACACCGATGAGTCCGTCGCCGTGTGACTCCAGCTCATGGCGCCTGAGAACGACTTCCTGTAGCACACGTCGTCCTCTTCTATATGCTTTTCCCTGTTAATGCTCCTCATGAGTCCTAGCGCATTGGTGTCGTCGAAAAGATGAGTCCCGATCTGAGCTTGCTCCACTAGTTTCTTTCTGGCTTCCGCTGCGCTGCCGTCGGTACACTCTTTGGCTTGCTGAGCGGCCGCGCATGACTCGTCGGGACGCCGCGGTTTGTTGAACAGAGACTTGAGATAAGCCTTTGAAGCCTTCAGCTTGAGACTCTGGGATAAGTGCTTGATCAACCTGAGCTTCTTGGACCAAGAACTCTTTCGATTTGACCTTACCAGCTCTGCCGAGCATCTGTAGTAGTCTTCCGCATCCAGCTCGCCGCTGACATAGCAAGAACTGGCAGGAGAGATGTTGCATGACCCAAATGGAGTGCGATCCGTAGGGGTAGTTGGTGCTATGGCCGCCGCGTCCTCGGAGGCATTCATCTCCTTTGACTTCTCGAGCTTCTCGACCATTTGAAGCCGAGGCGGGAGATGCAGAGGGAGGAGCTTCCCCTTGTAGAAGAGCTCATCAGCAGGGTACGCAGTGGCTTCCGACTCCGCCGGCTGGACACTCATTTGGAACTCGAACTCCTTGGAATGTGGAGAGGAGACGATGGCGTAGCAGAGGAAGCTGTTGGTAGTGCTATTAGCCATTTCTGTTGCACAGCTGACATCCACCTCTATGTAGTCTTCTTCTTCTTCCTCATCTTCTTCTGCTATGCGGTGGTAGGAAGGGAGGGTCTTAGCCATTCTTACTGTTACGATGGCCAAGTATTCGAAATCTATACAAAACTATCTCTGGATACTGTTCCTTTCCCTCCCCTGCCTCACAGTGTTTGAGCCGTGGCTGTGGAGTGGGTGGTGGTGAGGCTGAGAAAGGAGTGGGCGAGGCTGAGCATCCTTTAAAGTGAGAATAAGGCCAAATGAGAAAGAATTATGAAGGGGCTGTCAGGGATTTGGAAATAGGCCAAGGCATCCAACATAAGCCATGCAGAGAAACATGAGGGGTAGCCTTCTAATGGGTCCGCAAACCCTCGTCATTTGACCCATATTTTGTTCTCTCTCTCTCTCTCTCTCTCTCTCT
>LVTN01000071.1:0-129025 GCA_001649415.1 Musa itinerans | reverse complement strand
CTTGCTTTTAACATAAAAAAATGGAGGAAAAACCTCTTTTGACTATTGATATCCATACTTTGTGCTCATTATTTATGATGAGAAAGATAATCATAAGCTTTTTTCTCATCATTTATGATGAGAAAGACAATCGCAAACTTACTTCATATCTTTTATAATCAAGTATAAAGACTTGCTTTTAACATAAAAAAATGGAGGAAAAACCTCTTTTGACTATTGATATCCACACTCTTGTACCTCACTGTTGGTGAATCTTTACATCGTGGCCGAGGTGTCAGCACCGCTCGGTCCAGTCCTGGATGTACAAGGTTGCCTGCGTGGGTGCTCGGATGGGAAGGGCGAGTGTCGGGCCAGGTCAGGTTTGAGCCTCGTCCCCTAAGCACGATCTTCTCTCTTGGCGAGTGGCATACTTCTCCGCCACTGGACTCCTGCACATAGGTCAAGGTCGGGAGGGAGATTTCTCGACTCGACCCCTTCAAAGCTTAAGTTAGCTTTTGGTGAAATGAGATAAAGTTGAGTGTTCGAAGTCCTCCCCCTCATAATTAAGGATGGTTAGCTTTTATAACTGCAAGGATGAGTTAGTCGTACGAGGTCAATTAACTGCGGTCGACTTCTCGGACTGTCGACTTTAGCTTTTGTACGCACGCCAACCGACTTACATGGATTAGCATCGCGCGGTACCACCCTAAGCTTTCCGGGACGATTGTACCATGATGATGTCATTCGTACAGAGGGGGCGACAAGCGGTTGCCCGCCACATGTACGCTGCACGCTACATAATACTTGAGGTTCCACGTCTGCATCGTCGTGTCTGTTTGCCTGAGTCCATGTGGGCGATGCCAGAATATACCTTATCACTCACGTTACTGATTTGAAAATCTCTTTTGACCTTAGTCTTCGTGCAGGTGGCACAGAAGGAGTTTAACGTTTTCACCTCGGAGACATTTCAGATAACCTTGCACATACAAGTCTGGATCACATCGGATTGACTTAGACGTCAATGACATATTTACTTAACAATAACAATCAAGGTTATCATAAAAAGAATATTCGGTGTTATTATTGTAAAATGTATCATCATATTGAAAGATTTTATTATTTAAAACGGCAACATCAACAAATTAATTTTATACGAGGAGATGATGAATCTAAAAATTTACATTTTTGTGTGTCAATCTATTAATACATCAAACAAATAAGATTTTTATGATTAAGAAGAAGTATGATGATAAATTTAAATGGTTCAATGCTTATAAAGATATGAATTATGACTTGATTGAAAAATAAGATTTTTGATATTTTAAAATTTAATTTAGAAGTTATTATTAGTCTGACTAATCAAACAAATAAGATTTTTATGATTAAGAAGAAGTATGATGATAAATTTAAATGGTTCAATGCTTATAAAGATATGAATTATGACTTGATTGAAAAATAAGATTTTTGATATTTTAAAATTTAATTTAGAAGTTATTATTAGTCTGACTTGTATTGATGAATATGATGGTATTATAGCACTGGATAATGATGATGAGTTGTATGATATAGTTTTTAGTCAACGTTTGAATTCTTCTAGAATTAATGTCCAGTTGAAATCTAATGCTAGTGTTAAGTCAGATTTGAATATGTATATATATAATATGTACTCAGTATCAATAAAAATACAATCTTTAGTCGAAACTTCTGAAAAAAAAATACAAATTTGCTGATGTTGAAGAACCTATAAATTTTGAAAAAGAAGATAAAATTATTTCAGAGAGATCAAAGATGAATTCATATTTTTTGAAGAGATGTATTGATAGATCAAATCAACACTCAAGCAGCGTATTAAGCTGTAAAGTATTTGTTTGGAGACTATAATCAGATTTTTTTTACAATATTTTTTTTTCTTCATTTTTTAAATCATTTAATTTTTATATTGATATTTGACTATTTATCTCTGTCTTTTTGTTTTTTCACCGTGATTCCCCAACCAAACTGGCATTGCTAAGAACAAGAGAGTCTAGCAGCTGCTACCATTTGATTTGATTGCTTACACTGTTACCATTTGATGGGAGATGCCAAGCACCAAGCAAATGGTGTCCGTCCTCCATCATTTTGTTGTTTGGATGCCAGAAAAGGAAAGATCGGAAGCTAGAAGGAGACGACATGCGTTGATTCAAATAGAGCTCTGAATCATATACAATTGTGCATGGGTTCTACAGGCATTTCTAGTTGAGAGAAAGCGCATGCAGTTTGTCGAAGAACTGATACCCTACAGCTTACGTTAATCATCATCCATTAGGCTACCTTCTTCTGGTTGTTATCCCCTGCAAAGCCCCGGCTTCTCTTGATTCTCACGAGCGACAGCGATTATAGGAGCAGACAAGGAACAAAATCCAACATCACTTGCACTCTTTCTACCAGAGATCATCTGCTGAGACTTCTTGCAATGGGAAATCGCCCCTTGAATTGAGCTCTCCACCTCTGCATTCAGGCTGCTGCTCCTGTTAAGCAACAGCAGGGGCTGGTTGGATCCACCGGACCTCGTCGTACCCGAGAAGGATGACGATGACGAAGAAGAAGAAGCGGACGTCAACGACACCGATGAGTCCGTCGCCGTGTGACTCCAGCTCATGGCGCCTGAGAACGACTTCCTGTAGCACACGTCGTCCTCTTCTATATGCTTTTCCCTGTTAATGCTCCTCATGAGTCCTAGCGCATTGGTGTCGTCGAAAAGATGAGTCCCGATCTGAGCTTGCTCCACAAGTTTCTTTCTGGCTTCCGCTGCGCTGCCGTCGGTACACTCTTTGGCTTGCTGAGCGGCCGCGCATGACTCGTCGGGACGCCGCGGTTTGTTGAACAGAGACTTGAGATAAGCCTTTGAAGCCTTCAGCTTGAGACTCTGGGATAAGTGCTTGATCAACCTGAGCTTCTTGGACCAAGAACTCTTTCGATTTGACCTTACCAGCTCTGCCGAGCATCTGTAGTAGTCTTCCGCATCCAGCTCGCCGCTGACATAGCAAGAACTGGCAGGAGAGATGTTGCATGACCCAAATGGAGTGCGATCCGTAGGGGTAGTTGGTGCTATGGCCGCCGCGTCCTCGGAGGCATTCATCTCCTTTGACTTCTCGAGCTTCTCGACCATTTGAAGCCGAGGAGGGAGATGCAGAGGGAGGAGCTTCCCCTTGTAGAAGAGCTCATCAGCAGGGTACGCAGTGGCTTCCGACTCCGCCGGCTGGACACTCATTTGGAATTCGAACTCCTTGGAATGTGGAGAGGAGACGATGGTGTAGCAGAGGAAGCTGTTGGTAGTGCTATTAGCCATTTCTGTTGCACAGCTGACATCCACCTCTATGTAGTCTTCTTCTTCTTCCTCATCTTCTTCTGCTATGCGGTGGTAGGAAGGGAGGGTCTTAGCCATTCTTACTGTTACGATGGCCAAGTATTCGAAATCTATACAAAACTATCTCTGGATACTGTTCCTTTCCCTCCCCTGCCTCACAGTGTTTGAGCCGTGGCTGTGGAGTGGGTGGTGGTGAGGCTGAGAAAGGAGTGGGCGAGGCTGAGCATCCTTTAAAGTGAGAATAAGGCCAAATGAGAAAGAATTATGAAGGGGCTGTCAGGGATTTGGAAATAGGCCAAGGCATCCAACATAAGCCATGCAGAGAAACATGAGGGGTAGCCTTCTAATGGGTCCGCAAACCCTCGTCATTTGACCCATATTTTGTTCTCTCTCTCTCTCTCTCTCTCTCTCTCTTCCTCCAGCTACTTCATCTCACTTGAGGTTTAGTGTCTCATCGTTCCGTTGCCTGTCACTTTTAACTTTTTCTTGCAGTTCTCAGTTTGTCTCTGCTCAATCAATGTCAGGGGCGGCAGCAGAACCGCACAATGCATGTCTGTTCACTTGATAGAAGTACAGTCGGAAGAGATGAACATGGCAACGTTGACGATGCCGAGTTCAGTGTGATGAAAGCTTAAGGCGGTGTTGACAGATTAAGATGCAAGCATTAGACACGCACTTGATAGATTTCAGCCACATTTCTTCCTCAGAAAGTAAGAGAAGCAAAGCAAAAATAGCGTTATATTGATGGGATATAATATATTGACTGTGCCATACGTTTGAACCCTCCTTGGAGTTGCCAACAGAAGCATAATTTTGACTTGTTGCTGCGTTGCACTGTGGTCGCTGGCATCATCGTCGTTCATCATCGTCGACCTGTCGAGATGGGTAACGTATGGCTGGCTATAAATAAGAATGGTCTGCAAAGCTGGAGGCCACCTTTGTCGTGCTTTCATGACGCTGCGGCCATGGAGTCGCAGACTCTCCCCAGACACACGGCAACCGGTCCAGAAAGGCTCCTGTGGCTTTCGGCTTTCGCCCCAAGGACACCTGTTCCCGTCCACGTGAAGCATGCCGGAGGAATCTGCCAGAGGGGTGTTCTCGACATCAACGTGGTGGCGAAAAGCCATGGGCGTGGGCAGTGTGCCTTGTGGTGCATGCCTTGCTTCCCTCTGACCACAGCTTTGTAGGCATCGATGAAGGCGGAAGGCAGGAGCTGGTGATCCGGGCAACAGTGGGGTTGAGTTTTGCAGCACAATCCTGGAGCAATCTCGTGGACCCCTCCTCTCTGCACTTCCGCCAATAGAAAGATAGTCGGCAACACCTGAAATAACTTGGCGCTCGGAGATCCCCGGAAAGCTGTTCTCTGATGTCCCAATGGCACGGACACTTCATGTATGAATGAACTCTGTCAAAAAGTTGTGAACTGTATTCTCTTTCGTTGGGCTTCCGGTTTGACCACCGCTGCTCGCGGGCTGCTAATGCAAATTGACCGATGCCTCTCTTCACGTTCCCCGGTCAATATTTGAAGAGTTGACAGAAAGAAGATGATGCGGGCATAATGAAGCTCGACTAGGCTCGAGCCGCGACCACGACGTGCATCCGGAAGCTCTCCTCCATGCGCACCAGACCATCAATCTTCACTGGCATTCACATTGTTTGAATGGTGGACGAGGAAGAAGTCGATGCGAGGTTTTTCTTGGTATCTTTGCCTTTTCAATTGCAGTAGATGTTGTAGAGACCACGCAACCGCGTGTGGTAGGTGTAGCGTCACCATCTTCTCTCGGGCCACTGCTCCTTAGCTAATCCATTCGCCGGCAGCCGTTTCCTCGGCCTCTCTTCCCCCCATGTAAGCAAATCTCACGTCCACAATCCTCGCATGCAATATCGGAGCGACGAGAGAAGCTTCGCCGATGGAGTAGACATGTTCAGACCGGAGCCCTCCCGCTTAGCACAAACATGCGCCGTCGAAAGCAGCGCGTAGGCGAGCGATGGTGATGCATTAAGATTTGCGATCGCGTAGATGGTCAGTGCCATCTTGACTTTCTTCGTTCGTTTACCAGTCTCGGTGTATGAGATACGACAGGCTAATACGACATCCGCTCAGCCGAGAACAGCTACCGTCCTTCCCCTACAGAAAAATGTCACCTTCTCCTCGATGAACGTTACCACACTAAAGACCTTTACAATGAACATTGTAATGATTGGATTAAGATCGGATACCGCCCTCCTCTGCCTTGAAGGCTTGTTCTACACCCACTCTTATTGTGGACTGAGGGTATTGACTCGGCTCTGTTCCACAGAATCCAATCTGATCGATCGAAGGAAAGGAGCGAGCTTTGCTGCGGATCTACTGATGCTTTTGAGCCCCAAAGGTGCCATCTTTTTCCTCTTGTTTTCCGGTTAATTCCCCCTCTCGTTGTTCGATTCCGTTTGGTTGAACGCCTCTTTTGGAGTTCCGGTCGATTGCTGCGGATCTACTGATGCTTTTGAGCCCCAAAGGTGCCATCTTTTTCCTCTTGCTTTCCGGTTAATTCCCTCCCTCGTTGTTCGATTCCGTTTGGTTGAACTCGTTGCCTCTTTGGGCTGTCAGGAATTGGTCGGATTGTGGCTTCTCTTCTCTGTTGTTGCTTTTTGTTTGCGGGTGGCAGATTAGGGTTCCCCGCTTCACCTGTCCGCCTCATCTTCTTTCTCGGAGATCGTAGCCCGAGATCGAACCTTTTTACCTTCATCGCCTGAGTCACGGTGCGCTTTGACGTTTGATTCCGAGAACGAATGGGTTCGCGCTTGAAGTCGGATAAGTTGGGGTTGATCAGGGCGTCGTGGTTCCAAGATTAGATTTTGCTGTTCCTGTGTTGTCGCTGGTCGATCGGTTCTCCTTGTCGGAGAAGTTGTGTATCTCGTCATCTTCCTCCGGTGTTCTCGAGGAATATTACCAACAAACCACCCCATCTTGGTTACCTTTGCTTCGTTATGGCCATTAGGGAAATCGAAGCGAGACTCATCGTCTTCATGACGGTTGCGATTAGATGCGTCCACTGTGTATTTACCCCTGCAGACAATTACCTGATCGACTGTGGGTCTCTGACCAATACAACCATCGGCAATAGAGTTTTCGTGGCCGACGTCTCACTTTCCTCGACCTTGACACCCCCCTCAACCAACTTAGCCAATACCTCACAGAGCTCGGTTCCTTCAGTCCCTACTTCCTACGGCAAGGCGCTCTTCCGGAACGCCCGGGTCTTCAAGGAACGCTCCTCCTACTCTTTCCAAATTAAGGCGCACGGCAGGCACTTCGTTCGCCTGTACTTCTTCCCCTTCGTGTCCGGAGGCTACAACCTCAGTGCAGCAACCTTCGGCGTGTCGATCCAAGATGGTGTCCTTCTCAACAACTTCCAGCCTCGGGCGAATGCAACGGTCGTCAAGGAATTCTCATTGAACATAACCAGCGACACTCTTATCCTTACATTTGCACCATCGGCAAACACTTCCCTTGCCTTTGTGAATGCCATTGAAGTTGTTTCGGTTCCTGATAATCTAATCAATGATACTGCAAAGATCGTTGATCCTCAAGGCAAGTACCATGGTTTATCAGGCCAGGCATTGGAGACGATTTACCGGATCAACATGGGTGGGCCTCAGATCCTTCCAGACGACGATACGCTGTGGAGAACCTGGGAAAATGATCGGAAATTTCTGCTCACTCCTGGTCTATCCCAGTCATCTAATTTCACCGGAAATATTAAGTATATGGATGGAGCTACCGAGGAGATTGCCCCTCGAGTCGTGTATGCCACGGTTGTAGAGTTGTCTAAAGCTACCCAAAATACTATCGGTGCCAATGTTAACGTGACATGGCAGTTCAGCGTGGATGCTAACTCGGACTACTTGATAAGGTTTCATTTTTGTGATATAGTCAGTAAATCGGCTATTGATTTATTGTTTAATGTTTATATCAATGCATGGCTTGCTTCTGAAGTTGATCTTGCTCAAATCACATTTAACAGTTTGGCTACAGCTGTTTTTATGGATTTTGTTCTAAAGGCTGATGATGCCTCTGGTAAGCTTAGTGTTAGTATCAATCCTTCACCCATGATCAATGGTTTACCAAATGCCATTCTCAATGGCCTTGAGATAATGAAGATAAATGGCTCTTCTGGTCCGGCAGTTGTTGTCATACCAACACCTGGTTCAAATAAAAATTTTGGCATCATACTGGGCTCAGTCCTTGGAGCAGTTGCGGTGGTTGTCGTTGCTGTTATTCTTTGCGTGGTTCTTAGGAAAAGGAAGCTCGCAAAACAGAGTTCCAAAACTTGGGTGCCTTTCTCCATCGATGGCTTGACTTCTCACAGCACGGTAAGTCAGACTTCCAATGAAACTGCTTTTAAAATTGGGCAGAATGGAGACCTTGGTTATCGTTTCTCTTTCACGGTGCTGCAAGAAGCAACAAACAACTTTGATGAGAATTGGGTGATTGGGGTTGGAGGTTTTGGGAAGGTCTACAAGGGAGTGCTAAGAGACGAAACAAAAGTGGCAGTGAAGAGGGGTAATCCAAAATCTCAACAAGGTCTTAACGAGTTCCGCACCGAAATTGAACTTCTGTCACGCCTGCGCCACCGCCACCTGGTTTCTCTTATCGGGTACTGTGATCAGAAGAATGAGATGATTCTTGTTTACGAGTACATGGAAAAGGGCACTCTTAAGAGCCATCTATATGGTTCAGATCTTCCTCCTCTTGTTTGGAAGCAGAGATTGGAAATTTGTATCGGATCGGCCAGAGGATTGCACTACCTTCATACCGGTCAAGCCAAGGCTATCATCCACCGTGATGTTAAATCTGCAAATATTCTACTTGATGAGAATCTCTTGGCAAAGGTTGCTGATTTTGGGCTCTCAAAGACTGGGCCTGAGTTGGATCAGACCCATGTCAGCACCGCCGTAAAAGGGAGTTTCGGATATCTTGATCCTGAGTACTTCCGGAGGCAACGGTTGACAGAGAAATCTGATGTGTATTCATTTGGAGTAGTTTTGCTTGAAGTGCTTTGTGCGAGGCCAGTCATTGATCCCACCCTACCAAGAGAGATGGTGAATTTAGCAGAGTGGGGAATGAAGTGGCAAAAGAGGGGTGAGTTGGAGCAGGTTGTTGATACTCGGATTGCAGGATCCATTAGGCCTGAATCTCTCAGGAAATTTGGGGAGACGATCGAGAAATGCCTGGCAGACTCGGGTGTGGAGCGCCCCTCGATGGGAGATGTCCTTTGGAACTTGGAGTATGTGCTACATCTACAAGACGCAGATCCTAGTGTTTCTGAGATCGATAGTATCAATCGCATTACCGAACTTTCACCGCAGGTTCAAAACATCAACACCATCTTCGAGAGTGCGCCTGCGGAGGAAGCTGGTACGTCAGTGCATAATGATCTTACGGATGTCTCCATGAGTAAGGTTTTCTCACAGTTGATCAAGTCAGAGGGTCGGTAAGTTAATTGTAGTATGATACGCTACCGTTCGAGGCATAGACCCGAAATAGTTGATTGTTTAATATGTTTCTATAGTGCTGTATACGAGGGTTCAATCTTTTCTCTTTGTTCTTTTTTCGATCGGTCATATCTGCATAAACAGGCTATTCAGCAATGTAATTACACTGGATTTGTCATATTAACTGTTTCCTATCTTCCATGTGAGACCTTTGGAACTTAGAAGGATGGCTATGTGCTCAATTCATGGGTCGACCGGACTATGTCACCAGCAAGCAGCAACTCAAAGGAGGGCACTGCAGGTCTGTATCAAAATCGATTTATCGACAGGCTCATTGTGATTTCTTTCTAGTATTCTTGTCATGATGTAATCCTTACTTTTCCCTCCATATATCATCAGTGTTTTATTATGCCATGTATCACATAGGTCAAGTTTGTGCCATCTGTTTTCCTTGCATCAAAGAAGGCCTCTTGAGTTGAGAGATTGTTTGTGTGTGTGTGTGAATTGCATCAGAGTTCAGCTCATCTGTATTAGCATACTAAAGTCAGATTTGTACAACAAAGCTCAGTCATTTAATGATCATGTGGTATGCTTTTTCTGCATCCTTATCATGAGTTACATCTTTTCTTGTCTTTGCAAAAAAGAATTACTACTATCAAAATAAGACAGCTCCTTATTCTTTGGGGACATGAGAAAATTAGATCATTGTGGCTTGAGTTGAGAGATTGTTTGTGTGTGTGTGTGAATTGCATCAGAGTTCAGCTCATCTGTATTAGCATACTAAAGTCAGATTTGTACAACAAAGCTCAGTCATTTAATGATCATGTGGTATGCTTTTTCTGCATCCTTATTATGAGTTACATCTTTTCTTGTCTTTGCAAAAAAGAATTACTACTATCCAAATAAGACAGCTCCTTGTTCTTTGGGGACATGAGAAAATTGTCTAGTCTTCTCAATTTTTACAATTAGATCATTGTGGATTTATTTTTTATGCAGTAATTTTCTTTTGGAATGATCAAAATTGTCCTCCCTATCAACACCAGATTGTCATATTGGCTACAAAACTTTCTTAAAGCTTTGCTTATTCTGAACTCTTAGAAGGAGGCAAACGACTGTTCCTCTTACTTAATTTTATTGAACTTTCCTTTTTCGAGTAAAAAAGAGAGTCAAATCATCCATCGCTGGCCATCGTGCAGTCGATCAACCTCCTCTCCCTCTCCCTCTGTAGATCCCTCTTAGTTAGGTGTGTTTTAGCTCATCTAAACCTTTGACCACTGCATGGACGAGAAGAATGTAGCTGAACACCCCAACACCTACTCGCTCTACCATCCGAAGCTCTTTGCATTTTGTTTCCGCCACACGTTTGGGTTTGTCCTCCTCCGGCAAAGGAACTCTGTCGACAGACACGCATGTTCTTGAGCTACGTCACCGTGAATCAAATCCTTCACATCTACCATCGAACAACAGCCCTATATATATTCCGTCGTTGTGGGAGACAAATCAAAGCCCTCGTCTTTCACCTGTGCGTGCCGGAACACCGTGCTGCTCTTCCGCCGTCTCCCTCTCGTTCTGTAAGGCGGGGATTACGGAAGCGGCGTCATGTCGCGGTTCGTCGACAAGATATCCGTCCTCGAGCGGCTCTCTTCCCCGATGGCGGAGGCCGAGGGCATCGCTCGCGGCGGCCTGCTTGTCCACCACCACCACCACCACCCCCGCGGCCCCTCCGTCACACTCGGCCAGCTCTTCAAGCGCGTCGGCGAGGCCCATAGTGGCGGCGGTGTGGGGGACGAGGACGCGTCCCAGCCCCACCACGTCGTCGCTATGGGCGAATCTGACGGCGCCGGAGGTGGCGGGTTGGCCTCCCGCCCCCTCCCGATCGTCCTCACCTTCACCAATCTCTCGTACAGCGTCAAGATGGCCCGCAACATGTTCCTTTTCCGCAAGAGCCGCCTCGCCATGGACCCCGCCGCAGGCCTCGCGACGCCGGATGCGTTCTCCGGGAGTAAGACGCTTCTGGACTCCATCTCCGGGGAGGCCAGAGAAGGGGAGATCTTCGCGGTGCTGGGGGCCAGCGGTTCCGGAAAGTCCACCCTCATCGACGCGCTCGCTAACCGCATCGCGAGGGAGAGCCTGCAGGGCTCCATTACCCTCAACGACGAGAAGCTCGACGACCAGCTGCTGAAGGTCATCTCCGCGTACGTGATGCAGGACGACCTCCTGTTTCCCATGCTTACCGTGGAAGAGACCTTGATGTTCTCCGCTGAGTTCCGGCTGCCGCGATCGCTCTCCGCCTCGAAGAAGAAGAGCCGGGTGCAAGCGCTCATCGACCAGCTGGGCCTACGGTCCTCCGCCAAAACCATCATCGGCGACGAGATCCACCGCGGCGTCTCCGGAGGCGAGCGCCGCCGGGTTTCTATTGGCATCGACATCATCCATGACCCCATCATACTCTTCCTCGACGAGCCCACGTCCGGCCTCGACTCCACAAGCGCGTTCATGGTGACCAAGGTGCTGCAGAGGATCGCACACAGTGGGAGCATCGTGATCATGTCGGTCCACCAGCCGAGCTACCGGATTCTCTGTCTCCTCGATCGCCTCCTTTTCCTCTCCAGAGGCCAGACCGTGTACAGTGGGCCGCCCGACGGCCTGCGTGGGTTCTTCTCTGACTTCGGCCATCCCATCCCAGCCAACGAGAACCCAACAGAATTCGCGCTCGACCTTATCCGCGAGCTCGAGGGCACTCCGACCGGCGCAAGGTCCCTCGTCGACTTCAATAAGGCACATCAGAGCGTACGACTCGCCGTGGCCGCCGCGGACAAGCCATCTCTTTCTCTAAATGATGCCATCAGCGCCAGCATCTCCCGCGGGAAGCTTGTTTCCGGCGCGACCGAGGGAGCGCCCTCGGCGCCGTCGGTCCAGAATTACGCCAATCCATTCTGGATCGAGGTGGGAGTGCTGACAAAGCGGTCGTTTACCAACTCCAAGCGGATGCCAGAGCTGTTCGGCGTCCGCCTCGGCGCGGTGCTCGTCACGGGATTCCTCCTGGCGACCATCTTCTGGCGGCTCGACAACTCGCCCAGGGGCGTGCAAGAACGACTCGGCTTCTTCGCCATAGCCATGTCCACCATGTTCTACACCTGCGCCGATGCGCTGCCGGTCTTCCTCCAGGAGCGCAACATCTTCATGAGGGAGACGGCCTACAACGCCTACCGCCGCTCGTCCTACGTCCTCTCCCACACCATCGTCGGCTTCCCGCCGCTGGTCCTCCTGTCCATCGCCTTCGCCTCGACCACCTTCTTCGCCGTCGGCCTCGCGGGGAGCACGCAGGGGTTCTTCTTCTTCGTGCTGATCGTCCTGGCCTCCTTCTGGGCCGGCAGCGGTTTTGTGACCTTCCTCTCCGGGGTGGTGACGCATATCATGTTAGGCTGCGCCGTCGTCCTCTCCGTTCTGGCCTACTTCCTACTCTTCAGCGGCTTCTTCATCGACCGGAGCCGGATCCCCGACTACTGGATCTGGTTCCACTACCTCTCACTCGTCAAGTACCCCTACGAAGCGGTGATGCAGAACGAGTTCGACGATCCGCGCAAGTGCTTCGTCCGAGGGGTGCAGATGTTCGACAACACGCCCTTCGGGGGGTTGCCGGAGGCGATCAAGTTGAACGTTCTCAAGTCCATAAGCACTTCTTTAGGGGTGAACATAACCAGCCAGACCTGCATCACCACCGGCACCAACATCCTGGAGCAGCAGAGCGTGACGCAGCTCAGCAAGTGGGACTGCCTGTGGATCGCTGTGGCGTGGGGCTTCTTCTTTAGGTTCCTCTTCTACATCAGCCTCCTGTTGGGAAGCAGGAACAAGAGGAGGTAGAGAGAGTGAGAGCGTCCTTTTGGAAGTTCCTTCCATAAGCTTGAAGAAGAAGAACTAATCAGCAGACATCCACAGCTCCTCTTCCAACTTTTCATCGGTTGTAATCTCCGTAGAGCTTCTTCGTGTATTGTGATTCTTACTACAACCCTCCACAGATAGCTTCCTGGAGCATCAAAACAGCTACGATCAATTGAGGTAGTAAATAAATTATTATACCAAGTCGATTAATTTTGTCATGCTAAGATGCAGCAGATTCTGTCATGCTAACTCGTCCAACTTGTGGAACGATCTAATAGGGAGGATAAACCGACATCTCGTAATAATTTAACTTGTGATCTTCCAACTCCATTATTCAAGAACTCCTCTTCCCGACTCTTGAAGTGGACAAAGTCCGAAAAGTCAATTTAACCACAAAGTCAACGATAAGGCTTCTTCAACACTGTAACCAAATCGAACGGATATCACTCCCGTCCGCAAAACATATAGTTTCCAACCGGAACAGGTGGTGGTTCGCCCCCAATACAGACAGACATGGATCCCGGTCTCTCGTTTCTCCATTCCACAGGCTAAGGTTGAAGATGAACCTTCAACGCTTGTATATAATGCAGTCACCATGTATATATATATATACATATATATATTGTTGGTATCTCCAAAAAGGACCACATCTGGGTCATACAAAAGAGACGTCACGCAGTGGAAGACACTGCTCTTGCTCAGGGTTTTCTCTTTTTGAACCTCTCACTGTGGAGTCCGCCATCACGCCATCCTTGCTCTCCACGGCATCTGTGACCTTCACCCTGCTCTACTATGCTTCTTAATCTGTTACCAGCGTTTCCATGTCGGTCCCTTGCCTGAGTGTCGAAGTCCCTCGAGCTGCGAATATGGCGAGCATCTTCGACATGATAAGGAAGAGTAGTATGCTCATGGTTATCAGGCCCATCATGATGATTTCTTGTGTCGATGAAGTGATCAGCAAAGAAGTGAACAGGTCCAAGATAGTCCGCAGCTGTTTCATGTGGGCCAAAGTAATACCTCCTTGTGTTCCTCTGCAGAAACCCACCGGGCCTAGGTAGATCAAGATCGTTAACAGGAAGCATTTCATCCATGTCGGCAGGCAAAGCATTCCTTTCAACCATCATACCTTCTGGGAAATAAAGATGTCCATGAGGCGAACTGGGCATGTCAACTGATGGTGGTGCTCCATGTCTTACTAATGCTGGATGTTGTTTATTCATAACCATTTCAGGTGATCTTCCAGGGGAAGGCCACCGACGAGGTGAGCCCATTCCATAGAAATGTAAAGGAGGAGGTCTCCTCCGAGTAGGTGAAATATTGCTTCCCCTCGGCAAGTCATCATTCTCGGTTGGTCCATATTGCATAGTAGGGTGCGAATATAAGATACCATCCACCATTTCATGATGTAGTGTCCTCATGATCTCCTCCCTGTTCGGGCTAACGTCCCTTACTAAGCACCTAGCATTTCGGGTATCCACCAACGGTGGTTCCTCTTGATGCCTCGGCAGCCGCCTCAAGAGTGGAAAACAAGATGAACGGTATGGCTGATCACCCATTGGCCTCCTCGATAAAGTGCTGGCACTTCCAACAGAACCATTTGTAGCAACTTCTAGTGGAACTTCCGACCTTTTACTAAGCCTTGAAAATTGGTGCTTTCTTGAATTATTATTCTCTGATGCATACCGGGTGTTGGAATTCCAATCCAAATGCCGGTTGCTGTGCCTTGCAGTGTTCGTGTAATCAGAATCACATTTATCAGTTGACTGATCTTGATTCTTCTTGCTTTCAAATCCTGAACACCTGGAGCATGAAAAAAGGCATAAATTTCAAAGCAAGAGCTACGTTTTAGCAGCAGCAGCAACAACACGTACAAGTAATAAAACAAAAAAAGTGAAAGGATTATCACCTTCTCCCCTGAGAGAACATTCTGTCTCGCCTCTGCTTATTGATCAACCCATCCTCAGTTCCTGATGAAATTGACCTAGAAGAAATAGGTTTCCTCTGGCCAAATGACCTAATAGTAGGTGAACTTACCTTCGTAATCTGTCTATGCTTACACCTAATGTCAACATTCTTATCGTGGCTATGCTTACCTGCATCATCAACATGCTTATTCCCAATGCCACTGACATCTGAATCTCTCTCTGGCAGCTCCGGATGCTTAATAGACGCAATGGCATATCTAGTTCTCATCTGCTGTCTCTCTACATTGTCCTCGATAGTTTTTGCAATTGCATTAGGTGGTCTGATAGAATTTGACTTCATCTCTGAGCCCTTCTCCTTTCCAAGGTGATTCTTTATTGCTTCCGGACAAGGTTTAGCAAGCCTCTTACTGGAAGAAACTCTTACCACTCCATTATCTGGTGGCTCATGCAAAACTGTTGTCAGGTCAGAGCTCATCTCCTTTTTATCACGGCACATACTGACATCAAAACTTTCAGCTCTATGAAGGCTCATTGCCTCTTCAGACACTATTTGTTTGCCCTTTGTATCCGAATGTATTTCCATCATGACAGCATGACCATCTGAACCAGTGAAATCAGTAGTCGCATTTTCATGTACGTTCTTTTCATACTCGCATGAAAGCTCATTTGAACATTCTAGCACATTTCCCCATACTCTTTTCTCTTCGTGGTCACAGGAAACCTCACTTGCACATTGTGGCACAGGATCTCCAAGTTCACCACCTTTGACCTCAACATCACCATCTACAGGAATAGTTATATCGGTTGTAAACCTTAAATTATAAGTAGCATCGAACTGCTGTTCATTGCTGTTGAATTGTTCTGTCTGAATCTCAGCTGGTAAGCCCAAGCCTTCCTGGTTTGTGGCACTTGGTACATTGTTTATGTCAGTAGCCATGTGAAGATCATCTCCAGCAACTAGTTTTGATGAAGTATAATCTTCATTGTCCGAGCAGTCCATTTCAGCACTACCTTCAGACATATCATCATGAGCCATGGGTTCTTTAAGATAACTTGCAGACTCATGATGCAGAGCAGAAGCCACATCAGCAATTTCACGACTTTCAGTCATGTTCGCATTAGATTCTTTCGCATCAGAAATGATGGGGTCTGCAAGAATATCCACTGATTTACTAGTGTTTCCTTCTGCACCTTGGTTAGCACAAATGTTGGTAAGCACATCGTCAGCCTTATAAGGTACATCGGAACCTGACAACTCAGCAGGATCTAAAGCCTGAGAAGTGCTCTCACCTGATTCTATTTTTGCATTACCAGGCATAACTGGGTTATTATCATTAAGTATATTTGCATCAACCACAGCATTAGAATTAAGAGCAGGTTTAACCTGACTCGGGGAAACGTCTGTACAACAAGTTAATTGACGATTGTCATCCGACTCCAAACTTGGTGGCTCTTCCTTAGGTTCTTCAGGTGGCTCTGATTTCAACACTCTTCCTAGTGATGATTCCTGATCAAAGAGAACAGCTACACTGGAAGCTTCACCACGAACATTTTCATCACATGGTTCAGATTTTACGTGCCTAATTCCCACTGACTTTAGACTACTATGTTGAGACACTTCGGTTACTTTCTGATTACTGTTCTCAGAATGTTCAGGCTTCACAACTCTACAAGATACCTCTGAAAGATTCCCAGTCAACGAAAGACTAAGATCAGAAGGGGTTATCTTTCCCCAGTTAATGCGTAACTCTGGTCTGCTAGGTGGTCGAAGCTGCAAGTCTAAGCCACCTTCATAGCCCCTCTTGTCATCAGCAGGTGTTCTCAAATTTCTCAATCTTGGCTTGTATTGACTTCTTTCGACCATAGATGTTCCTGATGTCGACGCACTCGCAATGGTGCCTAGCGTAGGTTGAATGAGGCATCTGTCAATATTTTGCGGGTGCATAGCGCTCTGATTTAACCTATGATCCATGACATGTTCTACAACTGAATCACTTAAATTGGCTTCCCACACCTCCATTGGAACATTCAAATCCCAATTTTGTCTGCTCACACAGCGATCAGCAGATCCATACTCTGAATCCACTTCATTGTGCATGGTCTGATGCAGATCCAAAGAACAGGTTTTAACTATCTCTTGCTTCGACGAGTTGTAACCATGATATTTATTATCCTTAGATGACGATAAATTCACAATGGATGTTGTTTCAACTCCTCTAAATGCAGATACATCACATGTAGCAATTTTCTCTTCCATGGTCCCGTCAACTATAATCGTTTCCCATGTACCAGGCTGTGATAACTGCTTTCCTTTATCCATATCTAAGCCTAGTGATGGCCTGTTATCAGCATTAAGATCTTCCTCCATATTTGATCCCTTGAAGGCGCTTGTGGCTTTCTTGAGCTCCATGTCATCATGATTAGCATGGACGTCACTGCCATACCTCTGACCAGATGATGCAGAGGAAGAATTTACGAAGTCCTTAGGACTTGTACCGGTGTCCAGTGGCAGACCAGCATCTTTTACTGACACAGAAGATTCTGCTTCAACTGAGAACTGATTAGGTTGCCTCTGATAATTATGTGACGTTGAACATGTTTCTTGGGATGGAGAAAATGAACATTGTGACAAATGAAATAGCCTTTTTTTTATTGGCACACCAGAACACCTATCTTTATCGCCAACTTTAATCTGCCAATATAAAAAAAGTAAACATTCAATTAGCAGAAAAGTCAGTATGCTTCACAAACTGCATAATAACAATGTTAGAAAGAAGAAACACCTCTTCTTGTATTTGCATCTCCTAAGACTATGTCTGGCCAGCAGATGATGGATTTAAGTTCTCTTTAGTGGAACATAGAATGATCTAAAACTGATGCAGCAGCATCTAATACACCATCACAGCTTGAAGATGCATCTCCATGAATGCTAAAACAGAACATAAGCATGAGGCCTATAAGCATAAGATACAGTAATGAAGCAAAAGCTGACAAGAGAAGCATAGCTTGATAACATCATTTACTTCCATTACTATGAAGTTGCCACAAAATATCAACACCGAGGAATTATACAACTGACCAATTATAACTTTAGATTCATGTAAATTTGTGCATAAAATGCAGGCAAGAAGACATATGCCTTCAATTATCACATCATGGCTTGAGACTACATAAATAAAGAATAGCAGAAACAATTTAGGAGATAAATTAAAACTCCAACTTCTGCTGCACTAGCCACAGAGTAAGACAATGGGGGAGTTGCTGTCCGGTAAATGTCAGTACCTAATCCGGAAATTTAAGCTGATTGAATTATTATTTCCAAAAATAACCTAAAATCAGTAACTAATCCTGAAAAAGAATGGTGTAACATATTTAAAGATTATAGTAGGTTAATAATGTCTACAACCACATAATAAAGGTTTATGGCAGGATTATGTCACAGTCTGATTAAACCTCCAAGACCAATGACTTGAAGAATATAGAATCTCCTGAATATAGAATCTCCTCACCATGATTAGTGGAGAAAATTGTTCTGTAAATTTCATCCAGTTCCATGAAGGTCAGGCAGAAATGCTTATAATATAGCATCTAAAGAACCGCTTTATAACAAAATAGATTATAAAGTACCTCAAAAGCAGTTACACCAAAATAGGCTAAGTAGTCCTTGAAATGCACGGAAATGCAGGTAACTATGATTGAACAATAACGAGAAATAGACTTTCCTGAGTATGCCATCAGAAAATGGCATGCTGGTCACAAGATATCCAACGGACCAAGTACTACATAGAAAGATTAAACAACATATCCAGACTATAAATGCCCTAAAACACTTCAGTCACACAACAGAGATTCCAAACTATACTTACAACAACAGCCAAGAAAGCACAGTTTCGAACTTTCAATCAAAAATTTGAAATTGGACGTTTCCATGTGAATTTGATCAACATACTCAACACATGACCACACTGTCCGAAACCACTAGGTTCAGTTAACATTAAGAGGTGAAAACATAATTCCAGCCAAAAAAGTCTTGCCACCACCCCCTATTAACTAGAAATAAGATAAATTTTTAACTACAAGCATTTGGAAAAAGAAGTGAAAAATCCCAAATAAAACAACTATGTAGGTAATCATTGTATAGAACACACCCTTGGACTTCCAAAAGAAGTTGCTCCAAAACTTCTAGTCGTCCTAAACCCTTTTTTTCCCCCAAATGTAAGTGAAAAAACCGGGTATTATTCATCCATAGGCCTACAGAAACACGTATGGTTCTTCTATGTTCCAACTCCGATAAGCAATAGAGCTCCCAAACCAGAAACCATTCGACCATAGAATAGGAATATAAAGACCAACCATTCACCACAATTAGCGACCAGATTGCTAGCATTAAGTACAGTAGTAACAACGAGACTATAGGACTCGTCAGAATCCAAGAGACATCATAAAAGAAACATTACCCGGTCTCCCTTCCGTTTAGCCACTCGAGATTGTATCCCGTGCTAATCTCACACAGGAAACATCATAAAAGCTTATGATGGCGACCATGGCTGCTGATTCCCCTTCCACCCTAAGAGACCATCGATGGCGATGGCTCGAGACTAAATCTCGTCCTAATCTCACACAAAGAGACCATTGCCCTTTTTCTCAAACTAACTTTCTGAAAGACGAAATGGTGAAACTAAGAGATCCGGAGTAGATTTCACAAACCCAAAAATCTTACGATTCCAATACCTTAAAACCACGTCTTCTCTCTCCGACTTTGGGACGGATCACTTCTATCTCTTGCCAGGACCGCTCCGACTCCAAGCACTAGACATTCAAACCCCAAAAAATCCGAACACTAAAGAGGGAAGAAATCCATCATGCTCGATCTTTCTACCCTCGTTCGCGGCCTGAGTTCCGAGGGGGAAAACGATCGAAGCTGCAAGATATATACGTCAGGGTCGACTAGTACCTGAATGGATCATCGATCTTCGGGACAAGTCGCAGCGAAGAAGGCACGAAAGAGATCTTGAGGAAAAAGGAAAGAGCGCGACAGAGAGCTCCGCGGTAGCAGCCGTGAGGGGGAAGGCAAAGAGGGAAGCCAAGACGACCCACGTCTCATCAAGTTCGTTCCGAGGTGCGGAGTTTCCCGCAGCTTGCGCTTTCGCTTCCGCGGAATCCGCTCTCCATGTATTTAAATCATCAAATCCGGACCGACGCAAACCGCCACGCGTCGCATCACGTGAGGCGCCAATCTCGATGCATTTGTTAAGCTGTAAATGCGGCTTCAGACGTCGCTTTCACCCGGGCGGACCATCTTACATTTATTTATCACATAAACAGTAATTAACGACCGCAATAGAAATCTAATAACAACTAATCCTATTATAAATAATCACGATAGAAATGCCGCATCGCTCTCCGACACGGTGAGCGGGTTAACGAGAGCTACTGCTTTAATATACGTGCCATCGTGTATCCACCGTACAAACGGTGTTACTCCACAAAGATAATGACATCTGGCCTCCGCTTTCGCCGGCCAACGGCAATGGCAATGGCGTCAAGGAATACTTGTACCGACGCACCTCCTTTCTTCGTCGCGAGCACTTGGCATGTCTGTACCAGAGGTTGTCCACACAACCTTCCCTCTTCCACCACCACCACCACCACCTAAAGACGATAGCTTTATATCCTAAAGAATATGTCTCCTTTATTACCAAAAAGTAGTACTGACTCCATCAAAAGGTGTCTGCAATATATACTGCTATGGATTTACAAGAAGACATTTACGAACTGAAGCCCAACTGATGAGTCCTAATAATTCTATTATTTTATGAAATACTAACTTGTTTTCTAGTTTATTAACTTTGTAATTAGAAAGACAAATTAGTAACTATAAAGACAAAAACACGGATCTTTCTTCCAGTTGTGTAGTAGTAGTAGTAGTAGTAGTAGAAGTAGTACCTTTTATGCCTGGTCTGGGTTGCTTCCCGGAGGAAACACCTCCGCAAGATTCGGCTAATGATGCTGGTGTGCTGCAACCTGCCAAATGCAGATGCCCCTTTGTCCTACTTCGAGGATTGAGTGATTGAGAAGACGAGCATAAAGCTAACCTGCAACCATCAAGTCTAGAAGACCAAACGACTTCTCAATCGAATACATAGATAAAACACAAAATCCAATAAACCTTGATGCTAGCTGACATAGTTAATTCTTTTGGAACCACAGAATTGGCTCACCTTGGCTGCCATCGTTTGTCAAAACCAGTTACAGAAAACTGCATACCTATTCTTCCACGATCTGCGGTCTAATCTGCAGCAACATTAATGCATGCTTTTCTTCAGTCTCCTGTCAATGGGCCAAATTGATGACGACAAGCAATCCAGTAAGAAACCTAAAACTTGGGAGTTTGGTGACAACCCAAAGCTGAGTGGCTGTTTCAACAGTGTTCTACGAGAAACCCTCCCATCTGATGCACCAGGGTGGACCAACATTTCCAAGCAGAAACCTGGCGCATCCGGATGAAGAACAAGGATTTAGCAATATCAAAATCCAGGAGAATGAGTCAAAACCCAAATAACATAAGACGGTACCATAAAGCCAACAAAGAACTAATCTGTCATGAAAATCCAGCTTAAATACAATATGCTCATGTACTTTCCCTGAAAACATACAGTATGAAGGCATATTTACCATAATTAACCTTATTAACATGTCTGGAAAATAAAACTTTCTTACCAAAAACTTTATTTGCCCGAGAATTCTGTGTTGCAAAAGCAAACTGGGTAAAGCTACATACATTGATCCTCTCCGGATTCGAAAGCCTCGTGCACTATATTTGTCCACACTATTTTATCCTGAATCAAACTTTCAGAAACTCCAACGATATAGAAATCAACTAATCCTGTGGTAATTTAGCTACACAAAGAAGGAAAGTTAAGACACCATTATTCTTTATGCTTTTAATTTTTCAAACACAAAAAAAATGAAAATCAAGGCATGAAAGGAAGGAAAACATCTATACCGATGAATATTCATGTAGATATTCCTGTATATGTGGTCCTATGTTGATATGCAAAAGCCTAGATAAGTACATATATAGACATACAAACAGATAAGATGATGCATTTCAAAGCCCTCAACATCTGAATATAATTTTCAGATTAACAAATCAAGAATCAGTTAGTCAGATCATTGTGACTGTAAACATAATAAAGCTTTCTCAACTCCCACCAGCCAACCACCCATCTGCACCCTGAAAATAGAGAAAATGAACAGATACATTACCGAACATTATAATAGAACACTTGTTATCTAAGGATGGCATATGCCATATTTAAATAGTCAAATCACACTCGGTATAAGAAAACATTTCTGCAATACAATAATGCAACAGCCTAATTAAATAATCAAATCACACTCAGTATAAAATAAAACATTTCTGCAATACAATAATGCAACAGCCTAAATTCATTTTCCAAATAGTGAAAAGGAGTCTCTCAGACTGCGACTCTTCAAGAATATTTAATTTTCACAAAACATCCTCCGTCATAAGGACATGACACAATTAAACAGATCTAATAAAGATGTTGGTCCACTAAGACCAAGAAAAAGCACAAGTAAATGAGAATGCCCACATTGCTTTAAAACCTTATTTTCAGGAAGTAAACATCCCAATTTCCTAAAGAGAAAAATTGGGAAAACAACACAAAAAACTACTGCAATTTTAGAACTCTCTAATTTGCTTTTGGGACATTCCGATTATCTTTTAATGACATCGATTGGTATTAGACAAGTATCTAGAAGACAGAATACCATTAACCCATTTAGTTAACAACTCCATGAGACTAGTACGCGAGTCACATGTTTAGGCATGAATACTTGATCAAGTCAAGCATAATGATCGCATAGAGAAAAGAAAAAAAAAAGTTACACAAAGTATGCTACTTTTGCATTCATGTATGTAGCAAGCATCACATACCATTGGGATTGCCCAATCTGGGATATGACAACAGCAAACAAATTTATGCATCTAGGCTACAATTCAGTGAAAGGTAACAGCTGGATATAATGAGAAAATGCCTCCAGAGGTACTACAGGAACATAAAAGAAAATTACCAAAGATATCTAATAAGATTAAGAACTCAAATACTGTAACTAAGAGTTTCCATTTCACTGTTGGGTGTCCTTTTATAATCATTGTCTCAACAGAGATTTTCTATAGTGACCAATCCTCGACCACCAAGGCAGAGGCATACATGGTATCATGGTCATAATTCAGAAAGATCACCTTGTTGGGGAACATGCTAAGAACACCTAGAGTTTCCTCACGAATCAAGCCACTGATACAATTCATCCTAGTTCAGAAACAGTCAGTAAATAACCTGCAGCAGATGGAACTAAACAAACTATGCATCAGCTTTTGATATGGATTCTTAATTTTATTTTTCTGATATAACAGATCTCATATACCAGTTATTAATACTACTAAACTCTGAGTAGTCAGAACATTATTTTCAAGAAACGTTTGAACCAAGGCAATCCAAACTATTCAATGAAACAACCACAAACGATGACTAGATGCAAATAATTTAAGCAAGAATTAAGTGGGAACAGGCAGCAAAATACAAGGAACAAGCCTAATACACAAGACTCCTGCATATACAGTTTTAGTGTGGATCGATGTAGAAAGCCTTACCTATGAACAATGGGAAAGGAGCATAATATTAATCAATCATGATATACAGTTTCACCATGATACCAAGCCTTACCCTCGACACCAATGAAATGAGGATCCAACAAATCTTGCACCATCAAACAGAACAAAACTTTCAAACTAGAAAGATAGCATAATCAATCAACTTAAACCACACTCATAGCAAACTCTGTAACAAAAGCATCCAGTATTAATGGTTGCAACATGACATCTAAACATAAATTGCTCGCAGATCAAATAAATTACCACATAAAAAATGTCATGAAACATTCTGTGAGCTACACCTTTAAAGGGCTATACATACAACAAAATTATGCAATGCAACCAAAAAAGTTAACTTTTCGAGTATCATTAGATTTATCAGCACAGTAAGGTATGCTAGGCACACATGGTGCAGCAAAATCTCACATTCACCAAATACTCAATCCAAAATGTAAACTTAAGTATGAAAGAAATAATTTCCATAATACTTGTTTTATATTGTCATTCAACAAAGGCCAAAGCAAACCTAATATATCCGATTCTAAGATCTTTGCATCACAGTACACCGAAAAGTTGTAAGCAGAAATTGCAGTGTAAAAGAAAAAAGCTCAGTATTCAGATCAAGTGTCTGAATGATACTGTGACAATATTAGCCTTGCAGGAAAGTCCATCCAAACTTACCTGCCACAAAATAAAATGTTAATTTTGGAACAACCACAAGCTCTTACTACCATAAAGGACACACATACATGAGAAGATAAAATTTTCCAATTAAACACGATAATTGAATTGACAAGCATGCATAAATTAGGTCCTGAAGTGCTTGGGGTAAAATGGACCTCTCAAATCATGTCACTACAAATAATAGAAAAGTATCATCCAGTGGCGTACCATTAATTAAAGCAACAACTAATGCAATAAGTTTAACAAGTCAAATCATATGAACAGAAGCATGCATCCCATTTAAAGTCTGAAGTCTAAATATCAATATTACCTCAATATCGAAGGATGAAATAAATTTCAAATTTCTGATACATACCAAAGTAGCATACATATCAACAAACACGAACATATATTTAGTTTTGATCTCACGCAAACTGAGCTAAGGAAAGACAGCAGGTACATCCTAATAGACAACCTCATAACTTGTAGCAAAAGGTGTCCGACAACATATCATAAGAAATCAAAGGTAGCATTGCACGCACTGCAAGAAAGATGCAACAGCTATAAAAAAAAGAGCTCAAAACAAGTTATTATAATCCGACAGAAGCAAAAAAAAAAATGAAGCATCCATCCCACATCAGTATTTATACACAAAAAAATTCCAGTATCAACAACTAAAAGCACCAACATGCAGAAAACCAAGTAAAACCCCAGATTAGCAATTCCAACACTTGGGACCAACAAATTCTTTCCCCACACAACCTCCAATTTCAATTTTTTTTTCTCTTTCCTCTTTTCTCGACAGCAAGACCTTTAATTGTGATGAAACCCTAACCGGCATACCCGTAGAGAGTCTTTCCCTGCCTTTTCAGGGCACGCACGACGGCCATGGCGGTGACAGTCTTCCGCCGGGCGTGTTCGGTGTAGGTGACGGCATCACAGATCATGTAAGCGAGAATGATCTTGTCGGGCCGGCGGGTCTCCCAGGCCGCTGATGCGCCAGATCGCCGGCCTCGTGATGCCCCCCGGATGTTATCGCGGAGCACCTCGCGGTGGCGCTTCGGCCCGCCCTAGCCCAAGCCCAAACCCTTGCGGCCCGACATCGTCTCCCGACTAAGCCGAAACCCACAAGCCAACTTATTTGAATCTTCCACTTCTATTTGGCTTCAACAATATGCCTCGTCACATTTTTAACTTGACCACTTAAAACAACTTTATATAACATGATTTATTGCTTTAAAAAAAAATTCAGAATTTAAGGTTTAATGTCGAATTTGGCATATTTGAGTTATTATTTATTATTTAAAAAAATCAGAATTTAAGGTTTAAATTCTGATTTAAGGTTTAATGGCGAATTGTGTGCAAACATATATAAAGGACAATAATGTGCAAACATATACAAATTTAACTTTTTGATGGAAGTGATAATAATATGAATCTAGTACTTATAAAATATCTTGATTTTTTTTGCTTCTCAATTATTACGTGCTAATCGAGTCAAGGCCTTATTAGCCTTCTTGTCGGTGATATCTTGATTTTTTTTGCTTCTCAATTAATACGTGCTAATTGAGTCAAGGCCTTATTATCCTTTTTGTTGGTGATAATTGGAACGATACAACTTAATTTAAATTTGTATATGTAAAATGTGTCTCGATAAGTTAGTAAGAGGCATGATTAAATAAACTATCGTCAATCATGAGAAAATTATTTAATTCTCACATTGATTGAAAAGTATAGAAACCAAGAGCTCGTATGTCCGTCGAGTCTCCCTTACTCTCAAAGGTGTCCTTTGAAGTTCACATGCTCTGAAAGAATAAAACCGTATGGATACACCCATCGTTTGGACGAACAATTCCTCGTAAATTTACGGGCCACACTAATGATCGACCGATCAAATGATCTCTTATCAATCATGATTATTGTGATGTAATAAACCTTTTATAATTAGTCTAACTAAATAAGATATTCCACCATAAGATAATATTATCAAAATATTTTCTATTCAATTAATGTTTGAGATTTGATTGGGCTGTCATGTGTTAGGGTAGTCCCCTATCAAATTTAAAAGACTAAAGAAATCTAAAATGAAATGTTAAGTGTTAAAAAAGAAAAAAAATAATCATATATGAACAGCCATATATTTATAATTTGGATTTACAAACAACTTATAATGTAAAGAATATTTTCTGATAGGATCATTCACGAGTTCTGATTGATTAATACTTGCAACATCAACGAGAAAATTATAATCATCTCTATGGAGGAATGGCTATCTATCTATGCAAAACAATAAATAAAGCAATCTTGATACAAAACTCCAGTCAGGCCGCCACTGCCACCGTAGAACATAATAATCAGAAACCAACATATAGATTTTATTATCAATTTTAGCGGAGTTTTTTTGATATAAATACGACAAATAAATTCTTTTGGTTTAAAAAAATTGAGCAGTAGAAAGAAAGAAACACAAAAACAAAAACAAAAACAAAATGATGATTTTGAGCGTAGGATTTTTTGCTCCCAAAACTTGGCTGCCTCGCGGCGTGCAAATTGCGATCGATCAAGCTATCCAATCCTGGAGTTATCCCTGCCGAAGACCAGAGTGGTAGCCCAATTCACCGCGACGTAGAACCTGTTTCTCCAGCTTACCACTCGCGTCAGGTAGGCAGACCGCCATATGAACCAGCTGATAAACCCGGCCATGGAGATGCCCTTGTCGTCCTGCGCAACAACGTTAAGAACAGCATGTGAGGCTTGATCGAAGCTCTCATGGTTGTTTCCCAAGGCATTCCCAGGCACCTTCGTGGATTCACACGAAGGAGGAGGTGTCCCCGAACGTATCGAGATGCGTCGTACCTTGCTCTGTCTTAGATCCACCAATGCTTTGTAGCGCCCAACGGACGCCATGCTTCCGAGGTGCCTGTAGACGAAGGGATCCCCCATGGTGATGTTCCTGGCGCAGTGCGCCTTCCCACCGTTCTGCTTGCCGATCTCGTTGAACATGTTGGCGAGATATTTGCCCTCCCTCTCGGCAACCTGTTTGCAAGAGGAGTCGGTAACTTTCAGCATCCACCGTTGTTCGATTCGTCATGCTATCTATCTCGAAGAAGAGGAACGGAGGAGTAGGAGGGAACCTGAGCCAGGGCAGGAAGAACCGGCTTCCCTGTGTGTTCCAGAAAACCTGCGCAATCCCCCAGTGCAAATACGTCTTCCACGGATGGAACGCGAAGCCATTCATCGACTCCGATCCTGAACACATAGAAAACCGCAATCACACCTGCAAAAGAGAGAGAGAGAGAAAGAAAAGCACACGAATTCAAAGATCGCCATGTCGCACTGACCTTCCGCCCGGAGCCTTGGGAAGGTCGACCGACTTCACGAACTCGGAGGGCCCGACTCCGGTGGACCAGACGAGCAGACCATAAGGAACACAACTTCCGTCGCTTAGGAGTATCTTCTCCGGCAGCACCTCTTTCACCACTCCTCGCACGAGACGAACTCCAGACTGATGCACCATTCGTGACCGATGATTCAGTTGCTCCACAGGCAAGGAAAAATCTACCTTGTGTTCACTAAAACGACGAGCATATCGCTCACCTTCGTCAAGTGATTTGTTGCATACTGCCTCAATCCGATGTCGAACGATGATAGGATCTCATTTGCCTGCTCAGAAAACAAAAACGATCGGCAACTTCTTTCCAGATCGTAAACATCGATTCCAGATGCCGAAGCTGTACGTACCTCTATGAGAGTCACTTGAATGTGATCTTTTACATGAGAGTATCTCTGGCGTACATCTCTCATGATGAAGTCACTCAGTTCACCACTGAATTCTACTCCGGTCGGGCCACCTCCTATGACGACACAGTGGAGAAGACGCTTCTTCTCCTCTTCTGATATGCCTGCGATCATAGATAGACGACAACGGATACTGAGCCGATGAGTATGCGCGAAGAAGGCGGATCTCTGCAATGCAATGCAATCCATAGAACTTACCCGGAGACTCGGAGAGCATCAGGTTCAAAAGAAGCTTCCTTCGTATCTCTTGAGCATGGTGCACTTCACGGAGAAACATTGCATGTTCTCGTACTCCTTTGATGCCGAAGGTTAGAGGGTCTGCACCGGCCGCGATAACCAGCTTGTCATACGCAACCTTGAAGCGGTAGGGGTCGTAAGCCAGCCCGGTGCTTGGGACAGACTCGCAATGCACCTGCTCCGATCCATCATCATATGAGTTCGATCTATTAACACGAGCACGATGAAACAGAGGAAGGTTCATGTGGATCTCACTTCGTGCTTGTCCGTGTCGATCCCCGTACAATTTGCCAGGTAGAAGTAGGAATCAGGGGCTCCGGCCAGAGCAGACTGGATCCGGCCCACCGGCTCAGCTACCGAGCGGAACTCGAGCGTGCCAACGCAGGTAGAAGCAAGAAGGGGCGTGAAGACCATGTGGTTCCTGGGCGAGATGCAGACGATGTCATAAAGCTTGGCGTCCAGTCCTTTGAGGAACCGGCAGCCAGCCCATCCGGTGCCGAGAACCACCACCCTCGGCTTCTCACCAGGCTTCGTAGGCTCCAATCCTGGCAGCCTCGCACCATCATCAGCCTCCACAGACAAATCATCTTCGATCGCCTGAGCAGAAGGCGGGTATTCGCGGGACGGGGTGTGGCTGATTCCCCTGCTTTCGACACCGAAAACATCGGCTCTCCTGATGCGAGAGGAGAAGCCATCGCTTGCCATCATACTCGGAAGCAAAGTGTGGTAAGGTTGACTAGCGGGAAGGCCGCGGCGGAGAAGCCCCATCCGGTTCTCGGCGGCTATTCTACCCTGAGATCGGCTGAATGCGGTCTTGGCGATCTTGGATAAAGCCATGCTGCAGCAAACGCAGCAGAAAAGGAAGCAAGAAACCTCTTGTGAAAACTGGAATAAAGAAGGATCCGGAAGACGCTTCCCAAAATTTGGGACAAGGAAGGAACGAAAGGGAAGAACACAACCTTCGTCTCGTTCTTACCTCGCAGTAAATAGATGACACCGAGAGAGGAAGGCGGTGAGACCGTCAACGAAGAATGGCAGCAGCAGGCTGGCACCAAACATGCAGGAGAAAGAGGAAAACTGATGCCCGGATTTATACGGCGAGAAACTTAGCGCACAAGCAATCGATCTCCGTCTGCGATGCGAATCCCCTGTCAAGTAGGACACCGAATCCCGAGGAGAGTCCTCCTGTTCCTGTAATGCCACACCCAAATCAACCTCCCCTTAGGAATCCCGGACGCCACCTCAGCGGGGGCCGTCGCCACCGGGCATTGGCCAATGTCCGTCGGCTGCGGACGCCAAGATTGACTACGACGAAGACCGGTGCGTTGACACGTAACTAATCGTAAGAACTGACGCCCAAAATAAGGTGTTTAACGTGCAAAAGAAAGAATTGGTCAACATCACCGGATGGATTCTGGCAAATCAAGATGCAAGCAGAATACACATTGCAATGTGGGTGGGTGGGTGGATTCAGATTCCCTTGGTCCACCAGCTCGTCTTCTTCCTCCGTAGAACACTAATTAGCTATCGAGAGAAGTGGCATGTGAGAGACAGCTGTTTGTGTTTGCATTGATGTTCCCACCGGCATGAACATGAACTCATAACGATAAGCTGGTGAAACTCGTGGCGAAGGCGCAAGCAAACTCTTCACGGGTGTCGGATGTGATATTTAATTTGATGTTGTTTTCATTTTTACTTAGGAGTTAATTGGTTGTGGTAAGACACATTATGGGTTCAAGACATGTCGTAGTCGATGCCACACAGTTATAGCAGAATCCATATCAAAGATATTTAATTTGATGTTGTTTTCATTTTTACTTGAGGGGTTAATTGGTTTATCATAAAAGGTCAAAATACAAGTTCAGAATAGTATAATAGCTGTTAGCTTTGATGTTCCCACCGGAAAGTCACGACATGCCACACGCCGAGTCAGAATCCATATCACATGGTATCGGCCAATACTCATCATCCCAATAAACCCGGGACGGTACCATCCCCACACGCCAGGTCAGGGTTCGTACCGAGACACTGTATGACACGCCCGTCACGTCGATCCACGTACGACCGACCCTCATACAATTGTATAAGAACCTTTGGCGGACATCGACGAAAAGGAGGGGAGGAAAAATGATTGAACCCTCCACTGACTTGTTCGTCAGAGAGGCCACAGTTGGGCATCACCCGACGAATGCCATTTTTGCAGGAAGAAAGCCGCCCCTGATCTGCGAGCGCCCCAACCCCAGAAGTCGTCTGACCGACGTCCCCACGACGAGCTGCCACAACCAGCACTCAGACCATGAAACATCGGTCAACACGTCGCTGAGAGGACCTGGTCGACTACAGCATTCAATCCGGCCGTTAGAAGACTCCCGACATCGACCCGTGGATCAGACCGTGTTGACTCATCAGCTACTACGATACATTTGTTCACTAACAGGTTGGTCATAAAATGTCAAAATACAAGTTCAGAATAGTATAATAGCTGTTAGCTTTGATGTTCCCACCGGCATTGAACTGACACAAGGAAATTTAACACATCGATCAGCAGGTGATTCACTCATGCCGAACTCTTTACAGGCATCAGATGCGATATTTAATTTGATGTTTTCATTTATTTGATCGGGTTAATTAGCTTGTCATAATAAAGGTCAAGTTAATAATAATATACCCTAATTATCATATTTTTTATTTAAAAACTTAACATTAAGATCCAATATAATTTACAGATTATTTTTATCCTTTAAATTCATCCATAAATAATTATTTTCTATTCAAATCCCTCGTCATACCCAAATATTATAAAGCAAACTAATCACTTAAATTATTGATCAAAATATTTAAGATATTTTGATCAAAATATTCATCAAATCTTATAAGTCAATCTTAGTTTTACATATTTTCAATGTAAAAATAATCGAGATATTATATAAACAAATTTTATTCATATATTTTTCATATGTGTTATCTAACAACGTTAATTATCCAACGTTTATTTATTCAAATATTAGAAAAGAGGGGAAAAATAGTGCTAAGTTTTTCTAGAGCTACCCCACCATGCACTCGAAGATACGTATATATTATACCTCTCTTTACGTTTGGGATGCAAACGTACAAAAGTCAAAAAAACAAAATGGGTATTTCTCACACATCATTTATATATGGCATTTCCTAGAGCCAGTTCATCTTCAAGGTCATCACCCTCCTCGAATAGCTTTAAGAATCTTGCCTGGTCCTGTTCTCTCTTCCTCTTTCGCCAGTATTTGTACACGGCTGCCACGCCTGCAGCCATTACAGCGGCAGCAAATACGCTTGCTACTACGAGCAGAACCGTCTGCCTTCTCTTCCAAGAAGTCATCCCTGCAACCACAAGTTTGTTCCTTTGTCATTGGTTAAGCACTTGTTTTCATACTCGTCTAATAATCTTCTTCTATCCCGACATCCAACATAGCATAATAGTCAAGATGATGTATAGGACCAATGTATGAAAGTTGATGTATGATCACTGTGGAAGAACAAATAAAAAGCACTCACCACCGAAAGCAGTGCACTGAGGGCATACGAACGTGGCGTTGAATTCGTTGTGCTTGAGACGTACATATTTTCCATCAACAAAATTGCTACGACACAGCTCCCACTCGTCGAACACATCATCGGGTTTAAAAGTGTTGTGTTCGTATAATCCACATCTTCTACATTTGTTTTCTGGAAGTTCTGTCAGAGGCTGAAAACAACATGAGAATGAATGATCATCAGTCACCTCTATACTTGGTCCCTGTTTACTAACTCCGCTAAACTGAATCATTTTTGTAGATACAGGTCATGATGCGGAACTAAAATGTTTCATAAAAGCATTTACATCAACGATTCAGTAGGTTAATGAGCTAATGGGACAGAAACCCTTGGGCAAATTATCACGGAAACGAGGCAGGTAAGAGTCCTAACATGAGGAAGGCAATAAAGAGAGAGTACAGTTATGGAAAAGGCAAGAAATCCTGCAGATTCGAACGAAACTAAGGTGTATTAGTACCATCTATTTAACTTACCAATTTGCGATATGCATCAACAAAAGTAATTCATTGCCAGGAAAGTAATTGCAGGACCTTATCGACAGCATAAAAGTAAAAGGAAAAACAAATTTCCTTCCTGGCTTTTGAAGCAACGTAAACAAGGTAGCAAAAGTTCTGGCAAGGCCAGCTTAATATTTTGTAAAGATACTATAGGCTACTCTAAGCTTGAAAATGGTATTACCAATATGATCTTCATTTACCTGCCAAGATTCTTCGCCACTGAAAATGTACATGAAGTTTTTTTCCTTGACATCAGGCAAGATGGTCTCGTTTGCTCCTTGACAATGAAAATAAATAGTTGGTTTTGTAGGTAGCCACTCATGGGTAGTGAATATCTTTATTGAACTTAGGATAACAAACTTCGTTGAAAGGATTCCTGTTAAAACAAAGTCATGAGCTATCAAAAAATAAAAAGAGAATAAAAGCCAACAAAAGATTTCACAACTTCAATGTTAATATATAGGCGATCAACATTTCAACACCATGGGCAATTATCTTGCACAGTACTATTAATATGGTTCGTCTGGCAGCCATCAAATTGTTGGAACTTCAGAATTACCAACAAAAGATTTCACAACTTCAATGTTAATATATAGGCGATCAACATTTCAACACCATGGGCAATTATCTTGCACAGTACTATTAATATGGTTCGTCTGGCAGCCATCAAATTGTTGGAACTTTGGAATTGCCAACAAAAGATTTCACAACTTCAATGTTAATATATAGGCGATCAACATTTCAACACCATGGGCAATTATCTTGCACAGTACTATTAATATGGTTTGTCTTGCAGCCACCAAATTGTTGGAACTTCGGAATTGCTATCTACGACTCAATCCATTTTTTCCTTTTTCTAAGAAAATGTAACAAAAAGGGTGAACCTGGCACGCGAGACTCCAATCACCATGGGTCTAGGGGGGATCATGGTACATAGTTTTAAATAAATTAATCTAATGACTTGAGCCCTAGTCACCCAGGCCATGGAGGAGCAACCTCACTGTGACACCAAGGCTCTCTCCATCGACAACCAGAAAATATAATAAATTTTCTATTTCAAAAACCTAGTTCATATACTTCTCTTCCTTTTAAAAAACTGACCTTCCATTGCATTATTCTTGAGGTGTCAGATCAGATCATCTAGTTTGAAGATATCATAAGGCAAAACCTTATATATATATATATATATATATATCATCTAGGAAGCTGAGCTAATCCCTAAGACTATTTCTTTTTTAATGTAGTCATCGTACACTATGGGAGTTTATTGTGGATGTACGTGTGAATTCGAAGCCGATCCACCGGTGCACACAAATAATTGGAAGCCTGATCAAACTTCTTCATCACAGATTTTTCACCATCAATCCTAATTCTAATTCTAATTCTAATTCTAATTCTAATTCCGATTCTAATTCTAAGCGCATCCTAACCTGGAACGACCCTAATTCCAATTCTATCTCCAATAAGAATCATGCACATCAATATCCTAATCTCCCTTTCCTCCATAGAGCCAACAATCACAAAGGCGTGAACTTGCACCTCCAGTTTCAGCCCAAAAGATAACGATTAATCGGCTCGCTACTATGCTCCTCTAAACATAAAATGCAACAAGAGAAGAAAAGGATTCGTAACGCACATATCAACAGGTCCACTTCGCACCAGGATGATATCGAGATTACAATTGGCGGAGACAGTAGACCAAGATGATATCGAGAATACTTATGCGAGAACAAAAGGAATTCGCAGGAGAATAGGAACCATGAGGTAGGGCAAGAAACCGAGGGAAGAAAAGGGCAACGAACAGTCGTTTTGCGTTACCAGGAAGCGAGCAGAGGAAGACGTGAGCGATCAGGAGGGCGGCGCGAGAGATCGGGATCGACGAAGACACCAGGCGTCGAGACCGCATATCGATCGTACGCAAGCGGATCGAGAACGTCGAGAGAAGGGGAAGGGAGGAGGCGGTGGCGAGAGAGGACTTCCCCCTTCTTCGAGACGTCGAATTAGGAGGGAGCAACTACTCCCTCTACCCGTTTCTATATCCCGTACTTGCCACGTTGGCCCATTGGAGCCTTCCGGTGGAGCCCACAAACCGAAAAATTCGTTGTTTTTTTTTCTGTGTTTGCAATAATTATTTATATTAAAATAACCTCGAACCATTATTTACTGTGACGAGAGAAAGAAAAAAAAGAAGAAGAAGAAGAAGAATCACAATATTACGAACAGCAAACAAAATTGTCAAAAATGTATTGAAGAATTCCTATAAGACATGATCAACAAAAATTAATTATTGGGGATAGACAAACCGACAAAATAGCCGTAGCCACAGATACGATTCTCAATCAAAAAGGTCAAAATGTAATCTGTGTTTTGCATCAGATCAGACACAAAGGAAACATCTGTTTCACTACAAAGATATGTTTTGCTATCGACGACAACTCGGAGCTTTTTATTTGAAGATCAACCATGGAATGAACTGCAAGTCACTCAAAATTAATATGCTTGTGAAGTCGAGACGATCATTTCTACAAACACAACACTCAGTACTAGGAACCATGTTATCATACATTTGACCGCGGGAAAAAAATTGAAGACTAATTGAAAGTGTTGGCTCTCCTCACTACAGACTGCAGCAGCAGCTCTTTGACATTTCTCAGAGCGAGAAGAACACCCTGCACATTGTCCTTGATCTCCAATCTACCAGCCTCTAAGTCCAGCTGCCTACTTACTGCAACAAGAGCCAGCACATTGTCTTCACTTTCCGCCTCGTCGTCTGCTGATGTTTCTTGCTTGTCATCACTGCAAGAACATGCCCTGTTCAAAGATTCAAAGGTTCGACTAATTATCATTAGGTTAGGAATATCTTTGATATATACAACTCTGCTGCATTAATTTCTAATGTATCATTCCCATTTCTCTCAAGAATTTCATTGCAATATCCTAATTCTTCAACTCCTTTTCATAGACAAAGTGAATGTACTTCTTCAATTCTGTGAATGAAAGTAGCTTGGTGTCTCGATACAAGTTTTCATGAAACAACACACTTAAATTTGAAGTGTGGAGACATGTATATGGGGAAAGACGCAAGAAATCATACTAATATCAAGGTAAACACACCTTTCTTAGCTTATTGGATCACTATTTCTCAAGTACCATATAATTGTACGCTTTCAGTTTGTCCTAAATAACAATTAAATACAAATGCAAGTTTTGTCGATAAGGCGCATAAAAAAGAAAGCATCAATTAAACCTTACTCCAATGAGTTCTTTGTTCTCACAAAACTAACAAGTAATGTGTAAAACACCTTCTTTTTGTACGCATATAATGCTTATTGGATCACTATTTCTCAAGTACCATATAATTGTACGCTTTCAGTTTGTCCTAAATAACAATTAAATATAAATGCAAGTTTTGTCGATAAGGCGCATAAAAAAAAAGTATCAATTAAACCTTACTCAAATGAGTTCGTTGTTTTTACAAAACTAACAACTAATGTGTAAAACACCTTCTCTTTGTACGCATATAATATCTTTTATCGACTTATCGTTCGACAACCATGGTGTATACAACCTCAAGAATTTTTCTAAGATAAAAACAGGAAAGAAGAAGGTGAAATAGAAACTACATATTTGTATGAAGCAAATGACATATTGAAGGTCTGATCAATAACATGCAGAAATGACGCCTAATAAGCACACAGCTCCTCCAGCAAAAATTGGTCTTTGAGTAGCAGATCTACTATGGTTAGATCATATGCTCGGTGGTCTTGTATGATTCACATATTAGTAGATCATTATCCAGACAGGCAATGATCACAATAGAATTTTACTCTGGTTGTAACAATCTATCAAGAAATATCCTTTATGATTCCAAGAGAAGACACAACCATAAATAAAATGAAATACTTTAGGAGCTCAGGGACAATGATCGAGTGGGCTCGGTGGTCTTGTATGATTCACATATTAGTAGATCATTATCCAGACAGGCAATGATCACAATAGAATTTTACTCTGGTGGTAACAATCTATCAAGAAATATCCTTTATGATTCCAAGAGAAGACACAACCATAAATAAAATGAAATACTTTAGGAGCTCAGGGACAATGATCGAGTGGTGATAACATGGAGTTACTTGAGATCTTACAATGGACTAATCAGGCACAGTGCAGTGCTTAGGGGGGGCACAGATTGAGCTTTGCACGAAACAATGTAGGTGCAAAAGTGAGGCTTTCTTCGAGATCCAGCACTCACACAGAGAACTTGACATGAGGTAGGATATCTTTCAGTGATTTCAACCTCTATTTTCATGTTGGCAATAGAAATATCAGGAGGAGGAAATGATTCATCCGGCAAAGCAGCAGAATCACTGGTTCACTTAGAAACATACCTCAAAGCACCAGTAGCCCATTCTTTGGGACTACAACCTTTGTATTGAGATTTGGCAGTCGCTAATGAAATCCATGTCTCTTTCAGATACACCAGCTGGTGATCCGATTCTTCTGGCCATCTCCCCGAGGCATCATCATCTCCTGAAGAACTCGGGATGATTTTGACATCTTCACCACCATGTCCCAGATCAGCAGTCACCGAGCCAGACATGTCACGGTCTAATCTCTGTTGGCCCAAGAAGCATCGTGAGGAAGAAGAACTCACGGAGCTCGAGGGAATGTCCGCTTGATCCCTGCCATCCGAGACCTTCAGAGACTCCAACTTCTTTATGGCGCACTGGAGCTTCTTTTCAGCCCTGTCCCTGCATTTGATCTCTTCATCAAGCTTCCTCTCTAATTCTTCCAACTGTTAAAGCGACGAGTTACACTGAGACACATTAAAAAAGGCAAAAGGCGTTGTCCTTCTCGATGCTGTTGTTGCTGAGAAATAGCATACAAACCCTTTTGGCCAGCTTCTCTGCTTCCTCCTTGGCAGCCTTGGAAGCCACTCTCTCCGCCAGCAGCCTCCCTCTCAAACATGCAACGGTCCACAACCTTTCGTCTTCCATCTGCTCCTTCGTGCCTCTCCTGGTTCTACCAACAGAAAGGGAAAGCTACCGTCACCTTCAACTAGAATCAAATGGATTTCAGAAGGCCATGGAGGATGAACCGGAGAAACTGAGGCTTCCGCTACCTGCATTGCCTGTTTGAGGCCAGCATCTTTTTTCCGTCTCTGACTCCTCTGCACTTGGTTGGGCGACTTGTGGCGGTCGATGGAGGGTGAAGACCAAAATCTAATTAACAGCAGAGGTCAGCCGAGCTCTCCTCACTCTTCTGTGTCCTTAATTTGTTCTTCCACCAAGTCTGGGACCATCAACATTCATTATATGCGCTTCACAGGACAAGGAACCGTACTCTCCAATGGCTGCTTCGGAGGCCAGAGATGATCGTGCATTTGCTATCTCAAATGCACGGGATTTAGCACAGTCCTGAAGACAAATCCAAGACTCGATGTGGTCAATCTTCTGCTATGGCTCAGGGGATGCTTCATCGATCATCACAACAGAACGGTGGTCTTCGAATTAGCCGCATCGAATTAGAGTCGATCAATATGGTCGGTGCTCGATTCCTCTGTCCCGTCTGCTCCTCTTTCCCTACAGCCCAAATGGCAGGCACGAGAGCGATGAAGCATGATCGGTGCTGCTGCATAAGGATCTTTCATTACTGGCTTGACTTGGAGTCGAAGTATAGGGGCCACGCACTTGGAGGAATGCCATGGTTTACTCATCACGACCTCCTTCGACAGCAGTTCATCCACCTTTGCAGGGTGTCCTGTTACCCGGAACAGGGCAACCATAATGTGATTTTGGACCTGGTGGACCAGAAAGATCGGGCGATGCCAAGCTGCAATGGCAGTCTTTTAGCTCTCTCTTCGTTCACGGGCCGGGAGAGACGACGACGTCGGTAGGAGCATGTGATCGATCCTTGTGGAACATCAAGTACACTTCCCAAGTGTCATGCGTGAAAATAGTGGAATCTCGATAGCCTCTTCTTCTCCGCACTACTACTCATCGAGCATGTTGTTGTTCTCGCTTTGCACACCGTCTCTAGTCCATGAGCCGAGTGCGTGCGTCAGCAGATTCATCGCGTACGGGCAGCAAACTCCTGAGTGGACTCCACGGACAGCTGAAGTCGAGAAGGTGTCAACTTTTGAGCTCCGCTCCGTTCGAAGAAGTCGTCTCCGGAGACGGACGGCGATGCATTCATTGCGGTCGATCAGTGCATTCATTCAGTCTTCAAGAAATTGTCAAGATTCAACTGGTTCGAGTTTGATGGGGGACGATCTGCCACGATCGCTACGTCAAAGCAGCTGACATATCGGCTGACACACAGAGGATGCAGTTTCTTGTAGAGAACACGAACCTCCATCACCTTCTTGTGTGACTGAGTCAGGGTTCGACTGAGACTGGTCGCATAAGACAAAGTCCATCTACCACTTCTATTGGAAGCTTCAAGGCTCCACTTGCTCACGTCGAGCAGCAAGCTTGCGCCACAAGGCAGCTGATCATCTTCAACCGACAGTCAAACTTCAGCAGTATATAAGAAATCGCCAGCTCCGATCCTCTCTCCATCGACACTTTTTCACGGATTCCAACCAACTCTTCTTTCCCGCTGCTGGTCTCGTTGCAGTCCTCTGCTCCGCTCACCCGTCTTCCGGCAATGGAATCGCGAGTCCCTGAGAACAAGAGGAAGGGAAGGACGCTGCCGAAGCGAGGCCAGGTGAAAGCAAGAATCTTTGGGGATTTGCTCCGAGCAATCATCCCAAAGGCCCTGGAGAACAACAGGAAGGAGCACAAACTCGACGGCGATCGCTCCTTCTCCGCAGACGCCACCCCGTCGGCGAGCGGCTACGCTTCCAGCGACGAGGGTGATTAGCATCGAATTCAGCATACCCAAGGCTCTCGATCCACCCAAATCTCCACGACCGCAACACCTCTTGTGCAAAGAAAAGAGAAACAGGTCCCGGCAGGGGATCGCCACAGCTTCCTTCTTCATTAACCATGCAGTTAAGTTCTATTCGGAATGGTTGGTGCGCACAGAATTGGATGATGATGATGATGATGATACTACTGTGAGACTTTTCCTTTGTATCTTCTCCCCCAAATCTCATCCCCTGTAAACATGGATCTTAATTCAATATCCCATTATACGGATGAACTGTGTCAGATTTAGATACATAATGGCATATTTTCTATCAACATAATGGTACTGTGTCAGGAGCGGATCAATTAATCTATCAGGCAGATAATGTAATTTAAGACTCTGAATAAAAGAACAAAATAGAAACATATTCCATCTGTGATTGATTCGCATTATGTAAGCAGTGACGTAGTTGTTCACAACTAAGAAAACTCGGAAAGCAGTTGCATCAGAAGACACGGGAAAAGTATTACCGACAGGGACGAGTTGCGGCCTCCGAGGTGGTGAGCATGGAATGTTCTGATCGAGAAGAATCACTTGACTGCTCCAAACCTGAGAAAAGAACATGGGTGTTCATTATTTATTTTGAGCTTTTTGGGTGATAAGAGGAGGATGAGCTCGCTCTTCAGAGAAATCGGGTGTGTCATCTCTACCTCGCCCTACTGATTCTTGTGGAAATTGGGACGGGGGAGACCAAGTTGTTGACCAACTCCAGACTTCAGGAGCTTGCAGACGAACCGCAGGCTCCTTCTATCTCACTCTGACCTGCATTTGTAGACACAGCAGATGTCAGACCAACTGGGCATGTTATCTAACTCCATAATAAATCCAAGAGACTGACAAGTGAAAGCAGATTCAGCTGTTTTTTGTCTATTAATATTCGGTTCAACTACTAGCAGTCAATATTCAGTACCCAAGGATAAAAGATGTAGACAAATATGAAATGATAATTTTAAATTTCAATTTATGATTTGAGAATCAATCATGGAACTAAGTTCATGATTTGAACACATGATTGAGAAAAATCTCTCCGTATTATCTCAAATTAATCTCTTTCACAATAATATTCTTCAATAATGAACAGCATTGAAGACTATAAACCTTAAAAAACTGCTGTAGTTAGGAAAGACGGTCTTCCACACAGACTTCAATCACTTTCTCCCAGGAAAGACTATGAGCTTAAGGAGCTACAAGAAGATTTATAACAAAAGGCAAAAAAAAAAAAAAGACAATCCAGATGTGCTACACGCACGCATCAAACTGCAAGCTTCAAGCAATAAAAGCTAAAATCAATGAACTTGGCAACCAAACAAGAGATTGTAGTATGAAAAATGGAAAAATATAATCAAACATAAGAATTACTCTCGAGTCCGAAACAGAGAATGTTAATGCTGGAGCAGAATGAAACTAGAATGTATACAGATGTTGTGAACAACACAGTCCATCGAGTTCCAGAGGACTAGAAACAGGAACACATGAATGAAGGTACGAGTAGTATGACAGGAAAAGAAAATTCGTCACGATGAAAGTTAATATCATAATGCCTCAAATAACACAAGATTTATAACGGAAACACTCAAGAGAGAAAACAAACTGATAACGAGTCTCTGATCGTGAAAATGAATGACAAATTTTGTAGACATCAGAAGCTTCAAACTGGATACCCAAATTCAGATCCACAGCATGTCCTGCAGCCAATTCAGAATCTTTGAACTCCAATCGATCAGTAGATAAACTTCACTTGCAGTCAGTTAATTCAGAGAACTGACATATAGTGAAGGATATTAGAAAATGATTGTGATACGTTGACCATACCTTCAGTTTCATCCTCGGGAAATAGTTCTACTTCATGGGTGGTGCTCGGCTCAAAATCGGTGACAGCTTCCCTTCCATCATACTTTTAATGGAAGCCTTGTCATGAACCCTAATGCAGAAACACAAGGAGAAACAGGAAGTTAGCATTGGGACAGAACCGTGGTGAAGTTAAAAATAATAATCCGAGATTGATCATCGGTAACTGGACAATCCATGTTCGAGAAGACCTTGCAGCTTCTACATTGGTGTTGAATAACCCAAGATAGATGCATGACAGAGCAGTAACTCGACCTTCTTCTGGGTCTCGAAGTACTCTTCCAAAGCTAGGGTCCCCGTATTCTTCTTCACTCTTTCAGGAAGAAGAGCCAGAGCAGGTAGAGATAGAAGCAGGACGAGGCCGAATCGTTCTTACGGAACATGTCCTTCGGCTTCGACGATCAAAATGAGGGCACGAGATCCTTCGACCGCATCTAATGGAAGAAACCAGATCTCAGCTTCCCCCATAGATAAACAACTACACGGATCGAAACGAAACGCTCAGGACTGGATCTGAACGGGGGTTCAAGAACGCACCAGAGACGAAGAACAAGTAGATTCGACGAACCAGAACTACAGAAGCGATCGAAGAGTAGTAACCTTGGCCGAATCGAAGGACTCCTCTGTTCTGTAGGATGATAACGGCGGCGAAATAGGTGGAGAGATCTCCGGCGACCGCTGGAGGCGACGGCGGGCGGAAGGAGAGCTCAAAACTCTGAAAGCCGCAAAGAGCGGTGACTCTTTCGTTCAATAAATAGGCAAAATTGCGCGTAAAGGAAAAAGAACAAAATGAAACTATTTATTTATATTTTTCATTTAAAGTCAATATTAAAATGATTAATCGGAATTTAGTGTATGGATGCTAACCAATGGAAGAATCATATTAAGATTTATAGGCATTGGTGGAGTGACCGGAATAATCGGTATTCCGGTTTTTCCTTGAGATTGAGCACGGAATCCTTTGGATTGGTTGGATTCATCCTCGCCGTCGTCGGTTTGGATCAGACGGATGGGGACGGCGTTCCTGTTGAATGAATAGGACAGACGCCACAATCTAAAAAGCTAATGATCATGATTCCAAGTAATCAAATCATCCATCATACGTTGATTGATCAACATCGAATGAGTAATGTAAAGAAACCATCATACCAACTAGAAGAGTAATAGTAGAGAGAGAGAGAGTGATAGATAGAGAGCAAATCCTGGCAAAACAATTTCATAAAATATATTTGATTCATTACACTAAAACAAGAAATTTTGAACAATAAAAAAAAATAGTCTGAGTGTAAATGATTCTTACAGTAAATGACGGAAAACGGATTCATTACACTAAAACAAGAAATTTTGAACAATGAAAATGATTCTTACAGTAAATGAGAACGGACGCGATCTCCCGATTCAAAGTATACAATAAATCTCTGATGAAACCTACCCAAGATTTCAAAGAAGTAAAAATAAACATTAATTTGAGATGTCTTGCTGAAACACCCTATTTGTTGAGCTTTTTAGATTCACTGTAAAGAATGACGCCGATGACTGTAAGGGTGTAGCCAGCCATCCCTGTAAAAGATACCGGGTTCCTAAATATCAAAATTGAGATGACAACCGCCACTGCTCCTTTGGCATTCCCAAGCACCTTGAGAAACACAACACAAAAAAAAAAAAAAAAAAAAAAAAAGATGAGATCATAATAACTCATGATATTATGATTTATATGTGATGGAAATATCAAGGCAGACAGAGAAATCACATTACATGAGAAGATGCCTTTTAACAAGATTGACTTAGCTAAAAAGTTTTGTCTATGGTTCAGCAAGGATGTTTCGATGGACATTCCAAAAATCTTCCACAATGCATGTTTGTTGAATCAAGCATACAAGGATTGGATCTTAGAGATCATGATGTTTGGTTAAGAACTTACGAAAAGCACAACAAGATCGGAGCATAGTGGGTTCTCCGATTACAAAGAGCTGCACCGTTGTTCTTACAGTAAACACTGGTTATTTGGAGAAGGGAAAATGTAAAGATCGATCTGTATGTGAAAAGTATTAACTTTGTAAAACATATAGCTAAGCATATAAACGACAAAATTTGTGTCCATCAGAACCTATCAGGTCGCTGATTACAAATCCATAGCAATTCAATCATGTCCCCACCACATCCGCCACAAGTACATGCCCTTGGTATTATTTGACAATACAAGCTACCGACGCTACAACAAAATTGTTACTCTCTTTCATCAATTTTTTTTCCTGTTGTGAATCTGTATGACCATTCTTAGACAGATTTCTATACCAAAAATTTTTATGTCTAGCCTCTTACCGAAAATGTAATCGTCCATATCACACAGCATCAATCTCCAGAGTATGTATATCCATGCTAATACCAATCGTGATATCAAATGCAACTTTTACACACAGCATTTTCAGGAATTTATTACAGCTTATACTCAACAAACAAATGTGAACATTTAACTAGCTAACACAATGCAGGGCCAAAGAAGTGTACTGCAACCGGCTTACATATGAGAATCTGTCTGCGGTTCAATAGAGCAAATAACCCATATAGATCATGATGCCCATCTCTACTAATACCATTTTCTGTAAATCATCCAAAACTAAGAAATTTTTCTCTCACTTTTTCTCTAATTGGAACTTCTGACTTGTACTCTTGGTAATTATGTTATGGTGTCTGAAATCAAGACTGAGCAACGCCATCAGCAACTGAAATACTTGCTTATACTTCCTACTATCTTCTCTTTGTTAATTCTTTGTTTCATGCTATATCAATCCAAACCCCAATGTACTGAATCATACATATTGATCAAACCAAAAAAAAAAAAAATCACGACAAATCATACATCATCCATACACTATTGATCAAACCAAAAAAAAAAAATCACGACAAATTTTGGAAAAGGATATACATCATGAAGAATTTTGTGATAAGAGGATACTTCAGAGTGTTGTCTGATCCATCCAAACCAATCTGATTTCAGATGATTTATTGGTCTTAACGCTACTCTTCAAAATGAAGAAAACCCTGGTGGAAGGTCATAATATTAAAGTGGCATTCTAGTAGCATCTCATATGTTGAATTACAACGTTCCAATTTGTGAAAAATCAGTAAGTTTGGTACTTTTAGTAGCTAAACACTCTTGGATGAACCTAGTAGAGGTGTCCTTAAGGAAAACTTCCAAGAAACTCGATGCAATAAAGTTCTCCAATCTTAGCCATTTTTCTAGCCTGCATCAATGGACTCATTATATTGGCACATTATAAATATATAATATACTAAATGCTAAGGCAAATAGGATAGTCAAAGACCATTAGGTGAACTGAATAAACACAAGCAGTCTTCAGGCCCAACAAGTCCTTCAAAGACATAAGATGGTTTTAAAATTTGTAGGAGGCATGTGTTATACACTTGTTTATAGATGCCTTACCATCACTCCATATTCATGCTGATGGTAAAAGAAACAGTAAAGTGGGGAGCAAAATACAAACATTGCAAGGAACTCTAGAAACAAGTTACAGATTATTATGTATGATTGAAGCTGCATAGTGTGATGGCACAAGATCTCAATGACGATTTCAATGTAAGACATGTTGCAGTTTCTTATTTTAATTAATGTTTGATTGCCAAAAACATAAGCCATAAAAACCATAAAGCAGCATGAGCAAAAAATTACATCCAATAAAGCGTACCTGCAGGGTCAAAGCACTGGTATGTTTTGTGACCAGGAAATTGGTCAAGTTCACAAAATATGCCAAAGCGGAATTGAACAGGAGGTACCAGATAACCTTGAAGTCCTCTTTGGCGAGTGCCAATGTGATGCCAACTACATTGTCCTCCATTATGAGTGTTGTAGGAAGTAGGAAAATTACTGCTATCGGAGCCATATATAGGAGGAGATTCATAGAATTAAGCTTTTCCCTGAGCATTAACAAAAGAAAGAAGAGCATAACTCGATGCATATTCTAGAATATCTCAAGACAAACTCTAGGAACAAAACCAAATGAACTTGGAGCACGTAATTAAATGAAAATGAAAAGCTCCATGAAGTATTTGTGAAAGAATATCTGAAGTACTAGAGAAAATATATTATTTACCCCTCAGAAGACATCAAAATTCCTTGCAGCACCGACTTTAGTGCCCTAGCAGCGGTAGCTCCAATGCACATAATAAAGCCAAACAAGTGAAAACTTGGCTCACCCTGCAAAATTGAACCAATAAGAGTGTCAGTTCTCATATGTTTTAGCCTTTAATCTGAAAAGACAAAGGAATAATAACTTCCTAAAACCCATATGTTGAAGAAATCCTCAACATGACCATCGACATAACTGCATATTTTAGGATGCAGATTATTTTCCTACATCAATCATCTAAGAACTAGCCTGACATCTTCAAACAAGTCAATGTTTTTGGAACCTAAACATCTAACGGATGAACACAAAAAGATCAATTATGCAGGACAAGCTCATGCAACGAAAAAGATACCCACCACATTAGCGATTACTATTATAACATCTAATTATGCATGGTGATTGTCGTCCCAATTCACACCAATATAAAGAAATATAATAATAAAGATAAGAAAATGAAGTCCAATTACGAACTCTGATGTAAAATAAGTCTGCACAAATCTAACATTCTACATGAGAATGTAAGAGTCACTGAAGCCCCGGAGGCAACATCCTTTTTTCTGGATCTATCTCCTTTTTTCTTTCTGGATTAATCAAATTGTGTACTCTGTTTATAATCAAGCTGCAGACATGATTAATAAACAAATATACATATATATATAAATAAAACAGTACTCACCCCACTGGCAATAATAACACCTGTGACGACTGGTACGAGGGTAATGTACGTGATCCAGGACTCCCGCCGGAGAGTCATGAAGTAAGCAAACACGGCAGTGAAGAAAGGCGTGGTGGCGCCGACCGCCTGGTTGAAGGAGACGGGGAGGTACCGGAGCGAGACGTTCCCGCTGACCACCGACCCGCAGAAGACGAGGCTGAGCGCCGCGATCTTGAGGAACTGGAGGCGGGAGCGGATAGCCTGCATAGGCACAATCTTGAGCCAAGCGATGGCGACGTAGCTGAGGAGGGAGCAGGCCGTCATGTGGCACATGGTGAGGAAGATGGGGTACTTGAACCCGTAGTTGCTGAGCAGGTACTTGTTGAGGAGGAGCACGCCGATGTTGGAGGAGTACCAGGCAGCGACGAGCCCGATGGTGAAGAATCGGCCGGTCGCCAGCGCCGGCGACAGGGCCACCTTCGCGCTCATCTCCACCTCCCTCTCCTTCTCCCCCTCCCCTCCGCTCCTCCTGCGCTGGTCCGGATCGGTGGATCCGGACCGATTCGATCGGTACTTGGATGGGAGGAGGAGGGGAGATTGGGGTTTCAGCGGGGTGAGGCAGTGAGGGTGGATCTGACTCTTTAATACGAGAGAGAGAGAGAGGGATCAAAGAAGGCTAAGGCGGTTGATTAGTGTTCCCGATTTCTTTTCCTGCTCTAGTTAATAGAAATGGCCGTTGATGAATTCTGCCGGACGAAGATGTTGTTTGTTGTGACACATTATTTCGCACCAGTCCGGTTCAAATCGAGGAATATCGAACCAAAGCCGGTTCGATGGACCGAGGGAACCAAAACCGCGCGTTCTTTTTAGTATAAACGAAAGGCTGTGATGGCAGGAGGAAACATAATATGGTGTGATCACATGGGCCGCGTGGTGACAGGTACTCCCTCTAAATTGGGACGGCTCACCGACTCCAAACCTAACAACACACATGGAAAGATGCGACGGGATTGCTGATGGTATATGAGACGACGATGTGCAGAGGCGATAGATCAATGTCCGTGTCCTTGCAATCATCGAACGACGACATCCTCTCCTGTGCCTCTGTCTTAGTTGTGCATTTTTATTACGGCTTTAGTTGGGCGATTCGGGTCGTGGTAACGACTTGGATGGACATCGCAGCCCGTCGGTCGTGAGATCCACCTTCGCATCCAACAAGAGAAGCGCGAGAGAATTGACTGTATGCTTCTGCAACGTGGAGAATATTCCGCTTTATGACCCAACTTAGTCGAGGCGGCCTAACTCAGGCGGCGGCGGAGGAAAGGATGCAACACGCACGATGCAATGTTGCTTCATTGTGCGTACTAGAGACCAGTTGTCTACTTGGAAGTGTACTTTTCAAAACCATTCTGTTGGACCTTCGGGATACATTGGTCGATGACTTTAATTGGTTCCACTGTGGACCTTATTCCTAATAACTTGGTTGAAAGAGAGAGGGTCAAAGACGTCACCTTGGTTAGGCTTCCGACAGGCACTGGCAGTACGGCATGTGAAGTGAGTGGTATATGAGCCCACACCATGGAGCCACCCCTTTTGTTCCGTGATTTCATGACACCCGAATCTTTATACTTCAAAAAAAAGGAGACGATATCATGTAACACACGATCAACAATTTACCATCTCACCACAATGGAAACTGAGATTGAATACGACTTTTTTTGGCAAGTAAAGCATAACCACGTATCAAGAACATACATGCCTGTGGACACTGGAAATGAAAGTCATAATAAAAAAACATGCATCAAGTATAATAAATCTACAAGTCTATCGATTATAAATATAATAAAAAAAAATATTCTAGACTGGCAAGGTGAAAACAATACCTGGTCGAGGCAGCAAATGTTACTCTGTGATTCCTACATGGACCACCTCCTTTCCCTTCGGATGCCGCCGTGTCACAACAAAATGTAAGGGGAACAAAAATATTGCTCATATAACATTGACCAGAAGTGACCGATATTATTAACTCATGTAAAGCACCAATACATCAGTATACTTAGATGATTGGTATCTGCACTACCCCACTGGTACAACTGAAGGGATTCAGATTTAGAACAGAAGCAATATTTTAAATGAGATCATTCCCACTTTTCTGATAAGGTTACCTTAATCCGAGTTTGCTGAAGCATCACCGGTTTAAGTGAAATGGGGTAGGTAAAATATTTACATCATGGCAATTGCAATATATTTTAATTCTTATGAAGTATGGTAACCACTTCTATGAAATAGTCCACGGAAAAAGAGAGAGAGAGAGAGAAATTTGATGTTTAGTCTGTCATAGTTTCAGCAAATCAAATATCTCAAAAAATAATTCTACTTTCCTTAAGCAGATGATGTTGTGCCTGCATAAAACCATTTAAACTGCAAATCAGAATGGTCACAATTTCAAATGTTAAAAAGAAAATAAAGATGTAGCAACATAAACTGAACAAACAAGCAGTTCTTTCAAACAATAGGAAAATCAAAATTTAGATTTGCCATGATATCTAGACAAGAAAATTGCATCCAGAAGCTGTCACTTTCGGCTTATTTGCAGCAAGAGTAACAACTGCAGTCCTAAGTCAACATACAGTCAAATCAAAACATTACCTGAATGAATAAGTGACTATGGAATATCAGAATATAAATCTCCAGGTTCAGAGATCCCCATTATAACACTACAATTTGTAATTCAAAAAAGATAATCAATCTCACTATCTCAGAAGTAACTATATTTGCTGAGGCATGAAACATGCAACAAAAAAAAAAAAAAAAAGAGAGAGAGAGAGAGAAAAGTAATATTTTACCACAATGTACTAATTGAAAAAATGATGGTTACAATAATTTTAGCCAACTAGAGGTACAAGCTTCGACAACTGGAAATGAATAAATAATTAAATAACATGGGAAGCCAACCTTGTATATTTTAAACCACCACAACCTTGCCAATTTCTTAATTACCATACATTTAGTACATCACATCCACATTTCTCCAAAAAAGCTACAGATCTAGAGCATTACATCATTATAATGCACAAAAAAGCAAGGTATGTCAACCAAATTTCCATCAAGTTTTGAAATCAAATAAGCATGTCTGAGTATATGATAATCTGAATAACAGTATGTCAATTTCTAAAGACACATGATTTTGATCCATGGAGAGCATAAGATTAAGTTGACAAGGTCAATGCAATGCTGTTCCATATTTTAGAATGAGTTGCAACTTTACTACAGCAAAAGATGTTTGACTACATGAAACTAGTATTTGGACGTGCCCCTATATGGGCAGATGATCATTCGCCATGAACATCCCAAGTTAAAAAAAACAGTATACTGTTATATAAAAAGGAAAGTACTACTTTGGATCTAAAGATCCTGATGATGCATGAGGATGATGTCGTCCTCAGGCACACATTGAACTCCTCTATTGCAGGCCACTCTCATTATGACAGTTAAAATGGCAGGACAGAGTAGCTTGTCAAATAGGCGTCGCAGAAATATTACCAGACAGATTTTGGAAGCACAATTTGTAATAAGCTAAGAGGAATTTGGATCATAATCCCAGGAAGATCAGGCCTTAAATCAAAATTTTGTCACAGTATTTCGGCATAGTGGATTTAAGGGTGTCTGAGGAAATTCCCACAATCAGAGTCACATTAATAAAAGAGACGTTAATTCTTTTAGAAGATTGTCTAATCACTCCACTCGTATACCTGACATTGAACCCGACATTGAACGATAAATGTTACTAAACAGGACATAGATTATTTTTCTTAATGCGCTTCAGATCATCACAGGACCTCAAGTTGTTTAAGAATGTACAGAAAACATGTGGTACTGAGACCAAATAAGAAAGGTCCCAAGCTTTGTAAGACTGCTGGTACTTCTGATACATGAAGATTTTGCATGCACTCGAGTTGAAAGAAGATTAGCAGCCTTAACTGACGTAGATCTGCAATTGCTTGACAAATCTTGCCTCGAACAAAAGGCATTATCATTGATTTATTGGATTGACAACTCAAAACTTGGCCACTGCAGACACAAATCCACATGTAGGAAGTATGAAGTTTTATGTTGAAAATCTTGTAACAAGGATAGTAGAAAGAGATTAAATTGTTTGTGTCCTTAGAGATGTCATGACAAAGAGAGTTAAATGGAAGGAAATGACACATGCAGCCGACAAATTAGACGGAATCCTGCAGCATATAGTGCTCAACGAACAGAAAAGCATATTGGCAAACTAGTAGTCAGCATTCAAGGTAAGGTACCTAAAAACATGGGTCTCGATGTTAAGGCAACACTCGTAACTCTATGGCTAAAACTATTAGATCAATGAACTAAGGTTAGTGACACTTGTAGAAGAAAACTGTTCATAGTGTCACCTTAAGGAAGGTGAAACCAGAAGTATTCGAATATGCCTTATGCAAGACTACACATATAATTAGCAGTTATGAGATACAAAAAAAAAAAAAAAAAAACACAAAGGGGAAATATCACCCCCCTAGAGCTCGTGCTGTAACACAGGCATGTCTAATACAATGCTTCTTGTTTGTAAATATAAAAATTTCTGTTAGTTGATTGGAACATCATATTTGCAAATGTTTAGTCTCATCACCATGCAAGTACACATTTGCAGCATTGCAAAGAGGTGGTTAGACAAAGTCCACCTACAAATGATCAAACACTGAAAGAATATTTTTTCAAAATTTATACAACATTAAAATTATAAGGTCCAAGAAGCAAGATCACTAAAATGTCAAGCAAGACTGAAACCAAGTGATCTAACCCCGCATACTTGCATATCTTTTAGCTCAGAAAACAAATAGAGGCCTACATTCGAGTACCAAATGCTGTTATGCTTAGTTGCAAGCAAGCGTTATCTAGTAAGTATCTTTCTAATCAAAAAGGCCATTCATTCCCAGTGCATGACAATCTAGGGGAAAGAATGCATTTTAATTGCTTCCCACTCATTCACCTCAAGGTGATTGTCGCTTCAAGTGAAAAAAATGTTTAAGCACCTGTAGTACTTTGTCACATTTATCATTCATTAACCAAGAGAGGACACTTGTCAAAGAATTTATAGGATAATTAAATGCAGCCCAAGCCTGGGCAACCACGATCGCTGGACTCCCTCCAATGTGGGGTACGGAGGGTTAATGTACACAACTTTATCCTTCTAGTAAAGGTTCTATTTCCATTACCCATACCCTGATCACACAGGTTGCAATGGTGCAACCTAATCGTTGCACAAAGCTACACTCTCTCAAACCTAAAGCTATTCTTGCAAAATGGAAGATTATAAATTACATATTACTGACAAAGCTAATTATCACTGTATGCTAAAAGGATCCAAAACTTAATATAATGAATATCTTATTCAGTCACAAATTAGAGATTCCAAAACTTTGAAATGGTCACTTGAAAGAAATAATTACCTGAGGATTTACATAATCCAAGCTTTGTGTAAAAGGACCTTGTTGAGGCGCCTGCATGGTCACTCTCAATTAAGCACGAATCACTTCTATAAACAAAGCAACTAATACCATTAATAGCAGGAGTAACAAATCAAATTGGAGAAAATGTACCTGGTACTCCCCTGTCGTGCCTGTTCCAGATTGCGAACCCCCTAATTCTCTCCTGGCGGACCCCTCTCCACCCTGGGCAGACGATTTATTATCGTCAGACATCACGTATTATGTACCTTTGTGCAATGTCGTAAGAATACGCAAGACGAGGAAAGGAAACGATTACCTCCAACTATAGCACCATTGTTGCAGCAATGAAGTCCACCCCATCGAAACAAAAAAGGACAAACACAAAAGAAAACCAAATCAAGAATGATCGCTGAATACATTAAAAGGAAAAACGTAACCCCGAAAGGAGCAGAGTACCTCACGATATTTCTGCAGGTACAGTTTCAGTGGCTCGATGTACTCCTCAAACCCCAACGTCGCCATCGCCCACAGCAGATCGTCCCCGTTGATCGTCTTCCTCTTCTCCTTCTGGCATCTGTCACTCGCCCTACATCAGAGCCAACCATCGAGATCAAAGAAAAGCCAAAAAAGGCAAAAAAAAAAAACAACCAATCCAGGGGAAACAGGACTACGATCTCACTCGCTGGTGACGAAGCTGATAAACTCGGAGACGCACTCCTGCATGGTCTCCTTGGCGTCCTTGGCGATCTTGGCGTTGGCGGGGAGCGCCTTCTTCATGATCCGGATGATATTGGCGATCGGGAGGAACCGATCCTGCTCCCGGACGCCACCCCCGGCTCGAGGGCTGTGCTCGCCGCTCTCGTGGCTCCCGCCTCCGCCTCCGGGGCTCGCCGGTGGAGCCTCCGCCATCCTTCCTCCCCTCTCGTTGCAGGCGCCGCCGAAACCCTAGATCCATCCCAAACAAAGGTCACGGAAAAGGAACTGCAGATCACGACGGGAGGTCGGCGATCGCGAGGGAAACAGGAGGACTGCGGTGATCACCTTTATTTGTTTGGCAGTTGGCGCGTGCGGGTGGGGGGGAAAGGGTGGGGAATTATTTTTCTTTATTTTTGTGAGAGGCGGAGGGTGGAGATCGAGCGCTGGAGAAGAAACAGGGAAGGAGACGACGGGGATGAGAGATGGGGAGGCGGAGAGAGAGAGAGAGAGGGGTTTTATAGGTAATAGCAAGCATTGCTGTGCCCAACCGATACGGAAGCGAGACGCCCGAAATGCACACCGTGATCCCACCCAATTAGCACGTATGCAGAGTGGGCCCAATCTCTGGCCAATCCTAGTCGAGGTACCCGTTTTGATAACTTGACCAAACCCTTCCTCTCGCATTAATTAGCGGAGGCGCGGTTTTACGTATCTGTCCTTTCGAAATTTGAATATAGCGTGTATGTATATATATATATGTCCAACTTTACCAAAAATAAAAATAAAAAGCTTAGATCTCAGTTGTGCCTTCGAAATCATCAGAAAATAGATTTTTTTTTAATGCTCTGCTATGCTAAAGAAGATATTAGTTCTCCTAATAATTAAGCTATGAAAACATAACAAAAAGTTAAATACAAAATGCACTGTATCATCTGAATTGTTAAAGGTCAAAGCCGATGTCGTTGGAATGCTCTAATCAACTTGTAAATTTAGTCAAGATTTTGTAGCTTTTTTTTTCTTTTTTTTTTAGGTCTCCGAGATTTTTTTTGTTTCGGGAAAAAAATTGGTGTTAAAAGATATATATATTTATTATGATTTTTTTTTATTGTGATACGTTAATTGTATTCGATTCTATGTTTGGGAGCAAAATATTGGGCTTATACGAGCTTTCTTGATTTGAATTCGAGTAAGAACTAAATAACTCATTAACAAATCTTCATATATCATGTCTATTTTGATTTTGATTTTTGAATTTTTAATTCCGTTGTCAACCTGATATATAGTCTAATGACTTTGAGTGGGATCAAGAAAATATGAGATTAAAATAAATTTATTATGAGAAGATATTGTTGATGTCGTAGCTCCATATGATTTTAATCTATATAAATATGGAAGTGTGGATGAGATGGCTATCGAAGTACCCAAGTTAGTAAGTGAGTATAATATTGAATGATAGAAAATGATTTATAGTTATTATATTAAAGTGAACATTTATACATAATAATAAACTAATAAATCTTTTGTCATGTTAAAAACGATGAAGACAACATACAACTGTCTATTTTGGATTTACGTCCACATGCGAAAATTAGTGAGGGGTAATTCTTATCTTTTTTTCTTTAACTTCGAGATTATGGGTAATTCTTATCAATATTATTGATCAATAATAATTTTACTATCAAAATCTAACAAAATTTAGATTAGAAAAAATTGAACATATTTGAAAAAAATTATTATTCTTTATAAAAGGTAAGAGATGAATGTGGATTTTGATCTCGTGATATTTTTAATGTTTTAATGAGATCTTTATCAATTAAGTTAGCTAAAACTTTCGTTAAACGCTCTTTATACCACCACCAAATCAATGTTTTAAGTTTTGTTATTTCAAAGCTGAACTATCTTAATCGATACTTTAAAGATAATATAACGAATATTGTTTTTACGAAAAACCAAACAAAACCAATGAGACATATTGTGTTACGTATATCTAAATAGAAAATATTTGTTAATAAAAAAAATAACTTGAGAATATTTGACGAGTCACAAAATGGTTAGGGAATCAATTCTTCATCTACACTTAACTTAAACATTTTTTCCTCTGTGTAACTCTAACTATAAATTATCAGGAAATAAAATACTTTAAATGTCCAACTTTACCAAAAATAAAAATAAAAAGCTTAGATCTCAGTTGTGCCTTCGAAATCATCAGAAAATAGATTTTTTTTTAATGCTCTGCTATGCTAAAGAAGATATTAGTTCTCCTAATAATTAAGCTATGAAAACATAACAAAAAGTTAAATACAAAATGCACTGTATCATCTGAATTGTTAAAGGTCAAAGCCGATGTCGTTGGAATGCTCTAATCAACTTGTAAATTTAGTCAAGATTTTGTAGCTTTTTTTTTCTTTTTTTTTTAGGTCTCCGAGATTTTTTTTGTTTCGGGAAAAAAATTGGTGTTAAAAGATATATATATTTATTATGATTTTTTTTTATTGTGATACGTTAATTGTATTCGATTCTATGTTTGGGAGCAAAATATTGGGCTTATACGAGCTTTCTTGATTTGAATTCGAGTAAGAACTAAATAACTCATTAACAAATCTTCATATATCATGTCTATTTTGATTTTGATTTTTGAATTTTTAATTCCGTTGTCAACCTGATATATAGTCTAATGACTTTGAGTGGGATCAAGAAAATATGAGATTAAAATAAATTTATTATGAGAAGATATTGTTGATGTCGTAGCTCCATATGATTTTAATCTATATAAATATGGAAGTGTGGATGAGATGGCTATCGAAGTACCCAAGTTAGTAAGTGAGTATAATATTGAATGATAGAAAATCGTTCGGTCATGAGGAGCAGGAGGAGGAGAAGGAAGCTCTTCGATGTTCTCTCTTTCTTTCCCGGAGGTCTGAATGCTGGAGGAGATTTTGACTTACGTAATCTTTCAGCCTTCGTGGAAGAAATGTTCTAATGGACTCCGATCAAATTAGGAGGCGGTCCGATTTCAAAAGTCAACACTCGCACCGCCTCTTTGTCTTCTTCTTCTTCCTCTCTCTCGTCTCGAATTAGGGATTTGGTGCCCCTTCTGATCGATTCGAGACCTCAGAGGGTGAAAAGTTAGGTGTCCTTTCTCTCTCATACACACACACACACCGCACCACACTAACAGACACGGAGGGGGAGGGCCCACCAACACAGTCTCTTTGTCTTCTCTCTCTCTCTCTCTCTCGTCTCGAATTAGGGATTCGAGACCAGAGAGGGGGAAAAGTTAGGTGTCCTTTCTCTCTCACACTCACACACACACCGCACCACACTAACAGACACGGAGGGGGAGGGCCCACCAACACATTATTTACCTTCGTCGTATTAATCCCCAATAAAACTTGCAGCGTTCATCTTCCTGTGTCTGTCTGCAACCGCCGTCAGCTTCACCGCGTATAAAAATCCCTCGCTTCCTCTGGACGAGGAATTGAAGATTGAATTGCCTTCCCATATTCTTCTTCGACACGGCGAGGGAGATGGGGTCGCTGGATCGATCCAAGAAGAGGAGCCACCTGTTGAAGAAGGCGCTCGTGCACTTCTCCCTCTGCTTCGTGATGGGCTTCTTCACCGGCTTCGCGCCCCACAGCACCGCCACCCTCTTCCACCACCGCCCCGTCAAGAGCGTCGGCGTCGTCCCCTCCGCCCCTGTCGACTCCATGGAGAGGGTCATCGACGCGAGCCTGATCCAGATCCCGAGATCTTTCCCGGCCGCCGTCCTGCCTGAGGGCGACGCCAACCCGCCGCCTCCCAAGGATGTGGGGCGGGCTCGCGAGCCGCAGTCGCCGCCGTCGCGGCGGCTGCTGATCGTTGTGACGACCACCCGGTCTAACGACCGGCTCCAGGGTGCGTACTTGCGGCGGCTGGCGCACACCCTGCGCCTGGTCCCGCCGCCGTTGCTGTGGGTCGTCGTCCAAGCCCACGCCGACGCCCTCGCCACCGCCGAGATGCTGCGGACCACCGGGGTCGTGTACAGACACCTGACCTTCAAGGAGAATTTCACCGACCCCGCGGCGGAGGCCGACCACCAGCGCAACGTCGCCCTCAGCCACGTCGAATACCACCGTCTCTCTGGGATCGTGCTCTTCGCCGCCGCATCGAACGTCTACGATCTCAGATTCTTTGATGAGATCAGAGAGATCGAGTATGAGCATTCTTCCCTTTCCCTTCTTCTTCTTCTTCTTCTTCTTCTCTTATAAGCTAATTTAGCCGCAAGCGAATAGTTTTACATCTCAATGCATTTAACTATATAACAAGGAAGGAGAGCTAAAAGATGGAATCGGTGGAAATCTCTCAGCATCTTAATCTGATGATGCATCGAAAGAGAAGCTCTAATCTTCAATAAATATTGCTGAAGAAAAAGCAAACATGCTTGTTTCTTTCTACAGACTTTGACCTTTCAATTGCTAATCACTGGTAGATCTTTGCACAGCTCGAGTCTCCTATGTTCGCAATCTTTTCCTTTTCATGATGGTGAGGGAATCGAGTTCCAGTGTGTGCTTTTCTTCTCCTTAGCTTTTCCAAATTCTGCTCGTATGTGAGTAAATCATGAGGTTCTGAGGGTAGAAAAATATGGACTTCTTTTCCTGAACGACTAAAACTTAGGGAGTTTGAGCTATGTTTGATGTTACTGTCCCAAATTTTCTTCCCTTGTTTTGTGTTCAACGAGGCTTCCATTCATAGGACTCGTAATTTGCATTTATCTACTTCGTATACTCGATGAAAGTGCTGTGCGAAATACGCCAAGTATCATATGCCCCCATATGTTTAATTTAGGATGAGCTTTGCCAGAAAGAAACAGTATGCTTTGTTGATTGATTACCGATGTAGTTTTGCCTGTTTTATGTTGCAGTATTTGGGAACTCTGACCATTATATTTCCTAAAAATATTTATTGTTGTCGTCGAAAAGGCAAAAGAAATAACAAAAGGTTTATTAAACTAATTTCTTGAGGAACCTATTATAGTTTCAATATATTTTTCATGTTTTCCTTGTTCCAGGTCTCACAGATCACAAGACCAATAAAGTCTAGATATCTTTCTTCTGTCCTTTTTCAATTCCATCATTGTTTAAAACGTCTCCGAAAACATAGAATTTGATTGGGGAATCTAATTCTACCGATCTCGCTTCTCTCGAAGAAGCTCGATTTAGTTCCTCTGTGGAATTGTTCTAGGAAGAAAAACAAAAAAATTGCCAAGATTTCTTTTTCAGTGATCTAGCTTTAGATTTATGTGTTCTGTTCAAAACCGTCACGCTAGTTGTCCCTATGGCACATTCGTTTTCATAACTCTCCCTCTGAAGTGCCAATTCAGTAAGTTGCTAATCCCTCTTAAGTCGATTCCAGGGCTTTCGGGACGTGGACGGTGGCAGTCATGTCGACAAAAAGGAAGAGAGCAGCGTTGGATGGTCCAATTTGTCATTCATCGAAGGTTGAAGGGTGGATCTTGAAGGACTTGAGCGATGACAAAAGGTTGTCAGTGACTCGCACAGACATGAACCTGAAACCTCCAAAGATTAATATTTCTGGCTTTGGATTCAATAGCTCGATATTATGGGATCCCGAGAGGTGGGGTCGCCCTACCTCATTGCCCGACACATCACAGGTTAGTCCCTATCATTTTCTGATAAATATCACAAGAAAATATTGCTGTCACGTAAAGATCATAAAATCAGATATGTACTTCCTTTTTGTCACCGATTAGCTAGCTTTTAATCAGGGCTTCACCAAAAGTTAAATTTATTCAAGATTACCTGCATAAGATTAAACTACACTTTTCTTAAGCAAAGTTTTTGTATGAGCATTTATCTACCCGACACACATACGACGAACTTGTGGTGATAGAGATCTACGAGGCATTATGTTGTTAAAGAGAACAACTCTGCTTTACCTGACTTTAATGGTCAAATAGAGACAAAAGTTTATCCTCGTTCTTGTTGGTCCATCCTTTGTCATGCACGGTAATAGGCTATTATATGTTCCTTTCCTACTTTGATCTCGGAGTTATGAGTTAGTGACTAGTAGCAAAGACGTCTTTGCAACTTCATGCATCACCTCGATCTCTTTGGTTTATCATTAACTGACTTTGTTGTCCAATTTTAGCAAGTCACCGTCGCATACATAACAATCATTACATATTAGTCCTTCGGTGTGAAGTGTTTGAAAGGTTATTAAGTGCCAACCACCAAACTGACAGCAACCTTCCTTGATTATTAGCCCAAGAAAATGTTTAGCAACTTATCCTCCTTTCTTCTCGATAGCAAGACAAGCGCAAGGGACCTTCGACTAGGACTGGTTATCGATGGTGGCTAATCCACGCAACAGCTTCCATACCTGCTATCGGTTTCTAATATTTGATCACTTACATCTACATCGATCCTAATTTCAGGATTCAATCAAGTTTGTGCATGAAGTCATCCTGGAAGATGAAACCAAGTTGAAGGGCATTCCTGCTGACTGCTCCAGGATCATGGTGTGGCAACAATAGATGCCCAGAGCAATTCCTCTGCCCTTTCACTCCCACAACCAAAGACAAAACAAAAAGAAAAGGTAGATAAGGTGAGAAACCCAAAAGAGGGGTCATGTAAATGAGAAGGGAACTGTTTCTAGCTCTTCTTTCTTACATCTTTTCTTTTTGGGGAAGGTTGAGATTAATCACCTCCCCATCAACATCATTTATCATTACTTCCTGGTATTATTCTTTCACTTGGTGGATGCTCATACAGTATAGAAAGGGTTGGTTAGCATCGTGACAAGCAAGCAATAGTCTTTCAAGTGGTTAATATCTTCTTCTTTTTTCTTCGATATAAACCTAAATTATAGATCCATTTGTGATTTCAAGATGTATTGTTAAGAGTTCTATCACATAAATCTTTGCTGTTTCTGTGCAATTCATATTGGATCTTTGATCATTATTTTGATATTACTTGAGACCTCGTCGTCGTCGCGGATGGCACGAAACCCTTGGTTTCTTCCTCGTCCCTCACCTCTTCTTGATCGAACTCCGGGGATTGTCGCAGCCTAACCGCACCCTGCTCTCGCATCTCCGCCACGGCGATCGTCGGCGTTCGCCGTCGCTTTTGCCGCATGTGGAATTCTTGGAAAGATCAAGGTGTTGGGCTCACCTGCATAGCCTTACGGCGACCAGAGGGTGGCCACCACCCGTTTGATGAAATGCTCGTAGAATAATGCGGCAAAAAATCATGGACAAGGCTCGAACACCGATGTCGGGATGAAATCGATAAGATTTGGTGTTAATAATAACATGCTCTGACACAAATGAAATAGACAGTCTCGTATCGATATCATTGGTGAAGTTAAAGCTTTCGCATCATCGAGGCAAACAAACAACAAAAAAAGGCAGACCAGAGAAAGATAAAAGGGAAACACAAAATCCTGCTCTTTACATCGTGAACATGACAGAACACACAACATGAACTGTAATCTCAAGACTATATGGATTCCTAACTACGCCGACACCATCTCCTTCACATACATTGAGTCTTTTGTCTCTTCATCCTCGGCTCCTCGAAGCCTTTCAGACACTGCGAGGTCGTCGGTCTCTTCGGTGTATTATTCGTCGACACGGCCAGGCCGTAAACGTGGGTGTCACGGTTAAACGCGTTCGGAGGAGAAGCGTAAGCCAAATCGGTTGCAGGTTTTGGGTTGGGCGGTGAAGCGTCGTGGAGTTTGACGGCCATGGGAGGAACTTGAAACGGTTGCAGCGGTGGAGGATTGCGCCACTGAGGGAGCGGCCCTGCGAGGAGAAGGGTCTGCAGCAGAGGACCTGCTTCCAGAACCGCTTGCAGCAGCTTCCCCTTCCGTGGCAATGGTTTCCTCATCGCAAGGCCATCGACCACCGCGGATGCCCGGTCGTAGTTGGGGCTGCTCCGAGAGGCTTGCCGCTGCGGTCTGCCCATGCTCGACAGTTCTGGAGAACCGACGTTGTCGAAGAAGGAATCGACGGGAGACGCGCCGTAAGAATGGTGGTTGGGAGCCCCCGAGAGGCTATCGGAGTCGGTGAGGCTGCTACTCCCTCTCGCTTGCCTCATCTGCGGGCTGTCAGGCATCGTGATCTTGTTGAGGACAAGCTGCAGCTGATCCCTCGCCACGTCTCGTTCGTGGGTGATCACTTGGAGGTGGTGGATCAACTGCTCGATGTTCTCCTCGCTCTTCCGTATCTCTTCCTTGGCATTGGCCCGCAGCGCTTCCAGCTCCGACGTCGCACACAGAAGCTTATGCTTCAAGTCCTCGATGCCCTGTTCGAGGAAGGAAGGAAGGAAAGCAGAATACGATTCAGCGAGAGGAGAAACAGAGCAGAGATGACAAGAAAAAAGGACCGGAGAATCACTGCACCAGTCGAGCGGCCAACTCCATGGCTGATCCAAACGCAAACATCATTCAAGCAGCAAACACCATAAATCGGCGACCGATGAAGGAAGGATGATGATGGATATCATTCACACCCCCACCCACACTGGGTCTGAAACCGAAGCAACTATTTAAGAACATGACGGGGTTCCATCGAAAAGCTTTTGGTCCATGGGAAGGCGACTCGGCACTAACTTCTTGTACCAGGCAAGAATCTAAAAGTTGCTAGACCTCCACGAGTTCGCATCGAGCGAGCAGAATAATGAGGTAGCGAGAATCTTTCCGGCACATGAAGGCTACGGACGAACGACGAAGGTCAACATTTTCCACTCACCAAACCTTCCCCTCCCCTATGTAATGAAAAGAAGCTAAACAGCCTCTCTCTCTCTTCACGAGATCACATGTTTTTGTGGTCGATCCTTACCAAAACCGAGCCTAACTCGAAAGCTTTACAGCACGACAGAACACTCGTCGAAAGCTGAACCCCATTTCAGAAACAGCAAGCGAACATCGAAGCCAAAAGCATCACTGACAAGTACCGATCCATGCATACGGCAACACCAACACAAGTAAAAGAGAAGCCATCTATGTGTGAGAGAGAGAGAGAGAGGAACGATGACTGACCTCATGAAACCCCCAGACGTAAGGAAAGCCTGCGTCCATGGTGACCTCTTCGAGAGTCCAGTGATCCACACCCATCACCACACGATCTACTGCTGCAGATAACGCAGCCTCCTCTTCCTCCTCCGCTCCTTATATGGACCCTATGTTGGTACAGAAGGTCCTCTGCCGCAAGACGAGATATATAATACCTGGAGGGGAGGGGAAGAGAAGAGAAGAGAAGAGGAGGGAGAATGTTTCTTTTTGAATCGAGAAATAAAAGGAATGTGCAATTCTGTCATCCGTGGGATGGAAGCTTGCCATATGATGACCTTATATGATGCTGCTGCTCTCAGGAATCCTCTCCGTCCTTCAAGGCAAGCCTGCCTGTCCCACCAGTATGACCTCTCTCTCTCTCTCTCTCTCTCGACACGTACGGAGTACATTGAATGGTAAGCGGTGACTTCATATGGTATGCTTTTTGCTGTGTTCTTCTTCTTCTTCTTCTTCTTCTTCTTCTTCTTTTCGTAGCTTCGGTCCTGAGAGATGATGAGGGGATGGCAGTAGATTCCACAAAGGCTTTTGACTTGGAATTATGACCGTAGTAAGATCTTCGAGCGTCAAATTCGCGGACGATTTCCATACGGCACGACTGACCCGAAGTGGTATTTTGTCTTTCGGAACTACTAGGAAAGATGACGAAACTTTTAGCTTCGACAGCAAATAGCATGGCGACGGTGCAAGTCAAAGCATTAATCGATGAACGTATTCCTACTAATTCTACCAACTTAAGCCTTACAAATAATGGAGGAAGATTAAGACCTATCTATCGTCTTCCTTCCCCATATGTAGTAGCTACATACAGTGCACCGGATTTCCATTAGAAATAGTGGCCATTATTTTACTACGGAAACAAGACGAAGAAGAAGAAGCTAATCCCAGGGTTGACCTGCTCACTGTACATTCTCTTCTTCTTCTTCTTCTTTGGGTTAGGAATCTAGTAGAAATTATGGTGTTGGTAGGCAAATGATTGGAAACCCGAGGACAAAAAAAAAAGTTGGGGAGGAAAAAGATTGGAAACCCGGGGAAAAAAAAAAAAAAAAAAAGGTCGAGAGGGGAGCGGCAATGGGGTCGATACTCGAGGACGGAAGCTGACAATATGCAGCAGCATGTGGGTGTCGGATTCCCCCACCATCACCATATTTCTTCCCCCATGTTCTGTTCCTACGGGACAACAACCGTAGCTCTACTCGTTTTTGGCTTGCTTGCGACACCAGAATCTGGGGGTGTCTTGTTCATTGGATCTTGCCATCTCTGAGCTCCTCTCTCTCTCTCTCTCTCTCTCTCTTTATTTATGTGTTGCACCTTCCCCACGTCCTTTGTGGCTTCTCGTTCTTGGTTTGATATCTGACCGTCTTATTCAGGAGTCAAGAGACGAACATGTAGCATGGGATGACGCCAAGGTGCTTGTTATAATGTCACTTCCGGTGGTACGTTTAGCTGACAGGAGAACCAAGTACCTGGACAAGAAACAAGAGGCGAGGTGGGGATCGATTGGCCCACGCCACAAGACTTAATCATCGCTCTCGCCATGACGATGATGAGGCCCCTACGGATCTCGACTCCACCGGTTAACGAGTGGCCTCAAGACCACCACCACCACCGGAGACACGGAACTCCGGTCCACCAAGTAGGCGACCTCCTCCCCTTGCTTTCCGATCTTTTAACCTCCCATCCCCAGTTCCAATGCTTCGTGATAACGCAACGGCTTTACCCGTCGCCTCGTTAATCCCGTGGCTCCCACCCCCTCACCCGAAAGCTGCAGTTCTTTTCTTGGCTCCTAAGCCTGTGTCGTGACCATGTTCCCCGAGCAAGGAATCTAGCGGAAGAAGAAGAAGAAGATTGATTACATGCCAAATCCACCTCCTCGCGCATTAAATTAGGGCACCGGATAAGGTTAGATGGTGCGCATTAAATTAGGAGTTTAGCGTGTGGTCCTCGACATCCTAATCATGAGCCGGCGCGAACATGGCGGGAAGAAGGCAGATCAGGTGCGCGCCAGGTGTGTTCCGGCCTCCCATTGGCCCACGTACGCGTACGGCGCGCAACCGGACAAGGCGGCGGAGTCGCACGCGTCGCGACGCCCGCGTTGGACGGCACGTGGGTGGGAGGCCGCCGCGGGCGGGGCGGAGCGGAGCGTCGGTCGCACGTGCCTCGTCCCGACCCGCCGTGTGAGCTTCACATAATTTAAACGAGGAGCGTGTGAACGCCCATAACTTCTCGTGAATCATACGGTCAAAATAAATTTCGTTGAATTTGATGGAAAGCGACGGCTGTGGATCGAAAACAACATAATAAAATTGTTGACGATATGTATTTATGTATTGTTGTAATTGTTATCTGTCGTCATCATCGTCGACTGAGTTTGGATCGTGTCGATTCGTCGGCCCATTTGTTTCCATCAAAATTCCAGCTAATTCTCACGTTACGATAAATTAACGAATATTGATCATAATTTATAGGAATAAATATTCAAAAAAACACACACTAATTTTGACTAGATATAAGTTTGTGGCATGGAAATGTTGACCTTTTGATCTGTTGCGGGTGAGAGGCCACATGGTCTGTTGGGATCGCGGTGGTTGGGTCCAACTACACGACGAGGCGTAGGTCGCACGCTTCAACTCGTAGCCACATGCTTCCCGCTTCCCTCATCCGTAGCACATGTCGATCGAGCCTCCTACACCAAGATATTTTCCAACGTAAATTAATAAATATATATATTCTATAATTTTTAATAAAATATTTATAGAATTAATCTCAAAAATCTAAATTAATTCCTCAATTTCTTCATGTTAAAATTATTATACGACAGAGAAAACATCGTCAATCAAACGTTATCTAATATGTAATCGTCGTCACATGGTATTTAAGGTGAAAAGAAAAGACTGAGGTCATCCTCCATCCGTCTACTCACATAGGCAAAGATCGAAAACAGTTAGATATTACCTCCCAACATAAAATATTTTAATAATTTATGAGCAAATATAAATATTTATTTTTAATATAATAAGAAAGGGATTATATTTTTTGACAACTCATGTTCATACTCATATATCTCCTCGAGATCAAATAAAAAAAAAATTTCGACCTCGATCTTTATACGGGTGACATCTGGAGAGCCCCACATTTTTCTCTTTTAAAATGTCAACGACTTCTTTTTATCAACACTATCCATCTCCAAAAGCTTCATCAAAGTGCTGCTTTACCAAAACCCTATCTGCTGATGTTAGTTTGCATTTGCATCATAAAGTAATGGATCATGGCCATCTTATTTTCGTTTAGTGGACTCCTTGTTCATCGGAAATATCCAGATCAAACATTGGGAATTCCAAGTGGCCACTGTCTACCTCTCGACAGTAGTTGGATTACTACTGCTACCCGCTGGTGCTCGCGCACTCTGCGGACATGAAATCTAGACAAGTGGCTTAAGCGGAAGACATGCCGGGTGGTGCTGTCACATAATTCTCATACTCGTCAGCCATGGTGATGTGTTGCATGTGTGAAGGTTTCCTTGAGCTCCAATGGAAGAACACCAACTTGCAGTGTTAGAATTCAAGTATTATCTAATATCTTTCTTCTTTTCTTCCCACACTAATCAACAGTGAATTTGATGCTTCATGTGTTGCATATGTGAAGGTTTCCTTGAGCTCCAATCGAAGAACACCAACTTGCAGTGTTAGAATTTGATGCTTGAAGGGACTTGTATTTGTATTTGGTTTAAAGAAACATGTACATCGTTCGTGATCAACTCAAGCCTGATGATATTGGCTCATCTCTGCCAAATCTTATCGACTTCTTCACCACGAAGGATAACAATAACAATGCTCCTCTCTCTGCGCCATCTAATGGACATCTTATCCTCGTAAACCATGGGCTGTTGCTGTTCGAGCATCTCCTTCCAAGAAAGTGCAGGTCAAGACCAGATCGATGAATGCTCGCTGGAGATGCATGGTGGCGAGTTCCACTCATTGATTTGCACGTCTTGACTTCTCCCCTCTTCCGGTCAACAACAGTTCATTATTATATCGAATCGCTTGCGCTTGGCTTCTGCATGGATCTGCAAGAAGTGCAAGATTAGGGCCGGAAGAGATGAGGATCGTCCGGCGTTTGATCGCTTGCCGGGACACTGTGCATGATGATCTCAGCCTCGTCCTGTGCTGTAGCGCCAGCGGTGATACGTCGAGAGGATAATGCCAAGATAATTAATACACGATCGTAGTGCATTTCCCTTATCACTCTTCTTTTGTTTAATGGCTTATCAGCACCGCTGTCACATATTCCTTCATTAGAAAATGGTTCGTGGAAGTCCCTCTCGAGCCTCAGCTTCTTGTCGAAGCTGTTGGTACTTGTCGCAGGAGCAAAAGGTGGGAGAGACTGAGGTCAAGTGCTGTCTGCAAACAGAGAGTAATGTGGCTTGAAATGGGCTGCATTGGAAATGCATCGACGAGGTCCTGCTGCTTTCATGCAAGTTATGTCCCATGGCAATAGAGAAGCAGCAAAACATGGTTTTGATCCTCCTACTTCCTCTGAAAGGTTTACCTTATTTGTTATGTTCTTGCTCCTCAAACGGAGCACCACCATGAATGATCACAAATAAGTTTTGCTCCATTTACAGAGAAAGGAGCTCGGAACATAGATTGTGTGGAACAGGAACTACTACATGCGTCCGTCAGTACTCATCTTAAAGGTAATCATGGAATAGCACATTGCACTGTCCTATTAATTAAAGCTTACACTGCAAACCACATCACAAGCCGTAGCACTCATCACAAGTTAGAGATTACGAGACCATCCGCGGGCGTAGGCATCTCGAACTCTTCATCGGTGACGCAGAGCAGTGTTCCCACAGGGGATGCAGAGCAGTGTTCCCACAGGGGAGAAGCCACACTGCGAGTTCCGTGCTTGTGCTCTTCGGTGCGCAACCCACTGACGCGGTCCGTGGCGGCGATCTCATCCCATATCTGATCCATGCTGTACGCCATCACGCCCTCGTTGGTTCCAAATCCTAGGGTCAGAGAGCTGCCTACAGCCACGCTTTCCATCCCATCACGCTTCTTCATCACCAGCTCCGGTGGCGGTTCATTAGCAGAGGAGGAAATATTGCTCGAGGACGACGAAGGCGACGGCGAAGCGGACGTGCTCATCCTCCGTTCTTGCGCCTTCTTTCTCATGCGAGTCCTCCAGTAGTTCTTGATCTCGTTGTCGGTTCGACCTGGAAGGCATCGAGCGATCCGAGACCACCTACGGAGCACACCCAGTCCACCTCTTTAGAGTCGACCCAAGGAGCGAATGAATGAATGATCACGGAGGAGTCGGAGGAAGAGAGGGAATCTTTGCATTGCCAAACCTATTGCCCCATTTGGCGTGGAGTTCGAGCACAAGGTGTTCTTCCTCGGGGGTCATGCGGCCGTGCCTGAGACCGGGGTGAAGGTAGTTGACCCAACGCAGCCTGCAACTCTTCCCTGACCTGTTGAGACCTACAACATGGGAGCCATGCAGGTTAAGCACGCTAACTTCCAGGTTTCACCTCCGTTGCCCTGTGTCCCCGCCACCGCTCAAACCTGACACCTCGGCCAAGTAATCCCAACGACGTTCACCGAACAAGCGCACAAACCGTACCAGTCGGAGGTCCTCCTGCTCCATCCACGGGCCCTTTCGTATCTCCTCGTTCTTCGCCGCCATCGCTAACTTCGCCTCCTTGTCGTCTTCACCCAAGCCTCTCGATCGTCGTCGTCGTCTTCCCTTCTGCTCCCAATGGCTGGTCACTAGCCACTCCCCCCACATTTATAGCCACCGAGAACAGGTCGAGGTGGTTCTTCCTTTAGTGGCCAATGATGCTAATCCAGAGAAGGGTTTTGGTGATCCCTTTAGTCTGCTGATAAAGTTATAAGCTATAGATGGCACAAACACCGAGGAACCAGTTGGTGCTCCGTCACACGGCCTTCTTGCACCGCCAAGTGCAGATTAATATGTCCACTTTATCAAGTCATCATAATCGATGCTACACCTTGTGTCACTGGTGGCGTAAAGGCAAGTGTAATCAATATACATCTCAAGCTTCCAACGAGCAAAGATTCTTCTCCTGCCTCATTGGACGCTTCTTCGAGATCAAGTCACGTTCAAGTTAGGAAGGGGTAGAAGATAGACGGGATGGATGGATGTTTTAGTAGGGAAAATGACGCTTTTTTGGTGCCAACTTAATCGAGGAAACTACAGCTATAGAAATGACGATGCTGTTTGAGCGAGTAGCCAAAACTAACGTTTCTTCCTAAGAAGAATGAAAGAAAGACGGATGCAATTGTCGGGGCAAAGGATTGCGGAGGGCAGAAGAGAAGATGATGGTGGAGAGAGGCGGAAGCCTCGACGGTTGACATCACTCGACCTCCGGGGACCCGAAAGGACATCAAATCCACCGCAATGATGGGAAGACGGAAAGGTGGGTGAAACAGGAACCAGCACTCTCGCCGCTGCAGTCTACGGTCACTGGCCGTTTGCCCACTCGTCGACGGTGGCCATGGATTTCCTCCTCCAATCTCCTGCCGCCAACACACGCCACAATTCGAGCCAATAATGGTATCAGTCGGGCCGAGCTCGGAGTCATCATCCATCGAGCCAGTTTGGGCCACCATTCATGCATACCGAACTACTGTTGGCATGAACTGTGGTAGCTAAGCTCTAAAGCAGATCAGCTCAATGATCTGGTAGCTGGATCGAATCCGGACTTTTGTCATCAATGGGGCCTTTGCGCAGACGATTCCTGGAAGGGGTTGTCTGTGACGTCCATTTCGTGCCATCTCTGCATGCATGCAGTCAGTCGTGTAAGAGGACCAAACATTCCTGACACATCACTGTCCCGATGAAAGTAGTATTTCCAGTTGCGATCTTCGTTTCCAGGGTGATGTGGTCTCTCACGAATCTAATGCACCCCAACCTGATGGATGGAGCACAGCCCGATCATGGAGGGATGGAGCGACTTCCTTCCCCGTGCGCGGTGGTTGGGGAGAAGCCATGGGTTCGTGCTGCGTCGGCTTTTGTCTTCATGCCTCGATTCGAGGTCACATCAGTTACTCGATTCACCTTCTCTTTACTCGACATTCTTACTCCAATCATTGATAGAGTATCCTTACTGTTCCGACGCCATCGTCGGATCCAAATACACTTACGGACGTGATGGAGATAGATTCATCTGTATTCTCGTCGATCATTGTTAGACACCAACGCGAATTATAATTATTGTATCGATGATCGACATTATTTTCACCGATATAGTAAGTAAGACCGGCGTCCTTTGAGCCCATTCCTCCGTTTGAATCCGCCCGCGTCAGCTGCTCTCGTTCCCCGAATCCCATTCGATCAGCAGGCGGCGACGGCGATGGCTGCCTCGAGAGGGCGGATGGAGCCTCCGCCGGAGACGAGTCCCGAGAGGACCAAGGCGTGGAAGGAGACGCGGCCGAGGAGGGTCCCCGTGGTGTACTACCTCTCCCGGAATGGCCAGTTGGAGCACCCCCACTTCATGGAGGTCACGCTCCCCTCCTGCCGCGGACTCTTCCTTCGAGGTATACCGGAAACAGAAGGACCGCGATCCATTGTTCTTTCTCGTTCTCGATTTTGATTGTGTTCATCTATTTCTAGATGTGATCGATCGTCTCAACTTCCTCAGAGGCAAGGGAATGGCCGATCTGTACTCTTGGTCTTCCAAACGGTAGCGCTTCCCCGTCCATTTCCGCTGCTAATTTTGCTCCCCTTCTTCCGTGTTCCCTTTGTTTCTCACCGGGGCGGGTTGGAACGTTTTAGGAGCTACAAGAATGGATTCGTGTGGCAAGATCTCGCCGAGGACGATCTGATCCACCCGGCGCACGGCCATGAGTACGTCCTCAAGGGGTCGGAGCTCCTCCTCATACCCGTCCCTTCTTCGAGCTCCCTCGACGCCAAGGCCGCCTTTTATGCCTCCAACAAACCCCTGCACGTCTCCACATTCGTGCACGACGACCTCGAAACCTTGCAGATCAGAAACAAAAGGGCGACTTGGAGCTCCTTCGACCTCAACGAGTACAAGGTCTACAAGACCGACCCGGTGGCCGAGACCGGCGTCAGGGCGGCGGACGCGTCGACGCAGACGGACGACGGGAGATGCAGGCAGCGAGAAGAAGCTGCCGCGGGGAACGACAGGGACCGAGCGGAACCCCCGACAACCGAGCTGGAGCGGGAGGACATCTCGCCGCCGCCGTCGTCTTCGAGTCCGGAGATCCTGGAGACGCTGATCAAGGCGGACGGGCGAGCGGCGGCCGCGGGGTCGGAGGATCAGAATCGGCCGACGGAGAGCTACTCGGGCGGGCGGTTGCGGGCGTCCTCGGTGCTGATGCACCTCCTCTCGTGCGGCTCCATCAACGTGAAGGACCGCCACGGTATCTCGGTGGCGGCGCCGCTGCCACAGTGCACGGACAGGGCGTCGCCACGTGGACGGTCTTCTTTTGGTGGCGCGAAGGAAACCGTCGACCTGATGGCGGGCAATGGTTCGGCCAGGATTGGGCCGGAGGACAAAGACCACACTCGTCGGGAGCTTGATCGAGACGACGAAGAAGGGACGATGGCTGTGCTGAGTTCCGTGCCCTGAACAGGTCCTCCTCCTGCGAGGCGGACAGGTAAAGCTTCAAGCTCGTATGGTAAAAATTTCTACAGCTTACACATGGCTAATGTTTCCTGTCGTCGGATACGCGCACGAGCAGACGAAGACCCAACGTGATGGGCGGGTCCAATGCATCCACAACAAGCGCAAAGAAGCAAACGCACAGCACCTTCGGAAGAAAACGATGAACAGCAGGAAGAACAGTGGTGGAAGAAACAGAGCTTTACAGAGACGCGTCAGCCCAAAATGATCCAAAGATAAAAATGTAGTAGGAATGTAATATGTGAATGCTAGCTTTTGCCTTTGGTTCGTCGAAACCTGTGTGCTTACGAAGAATGGTGATCAGAAAGCACTCTATTAGAAGTACGGTATGAATCGTCTTTGGCTGTGGTAATCAGAGCTTCTCAAGTGAAAAATGTGAATATTCCTGTGAGCCACCGGTGGATAAATGATTTGGTTATGCATATGCTATATGATATATTATATCACGTAATATATCACATCAATAGAGTGATTGAGTCGGTATTGACGTGAAAGATGAGGGTTGAAACATCCCCCGCAACGTAGTGATACAAAGACAATTATGATCTATCGACTCTCGTGGATAATTCTATAGGTGACGATTCGAGATTGACCCCCCTCGATCAGTCTCCGTATATAATAGTTTATGGGAGGCTGTTGAAGCCTGTATCTTATATGGACAAAATGTTAAAGGAAGAATATTATAATCAATGATTCTTTTAATCGGACGAATATAAAGTTATCTCCTAATGCCAGCTTAAGGGTCGGCTCTCTCAGCAAGTAACCCCTATACTAAGGTTTGTAATACCGTACTAAACCGGTGTTTCGACCTGGGTTCGATACGATACGGTACGGGTGTACCGAGCACTGTAGCAGTGCTACAGTGCGCTGCTACAATCAAAACCGGTACGTATTGCCCATACCGAGCGGTATAGTTCGGTACTGTAAACCCTATCCTATACACTACATACCACTTTAAAAAGCTGGCTTGAGTGTCAAAATGGTTTGGTCGAAAAACCCTTCATACATTGATCTTTGTACTAAAACCCACCAAGGAGCCAAAATTCTCTAGTCTCAAAACCACCTTGAGCTCTTGGATTCCACCTCGGATGCGTAAGTGACTTATCAATTGCTTCATCAATTATAATAAGGGTTTCTCAAACAACTTTATACCTTTTAGTCGAGATTAAATCATGCCGACTTACGATCCATAGTGCTCCCCCCACGACACAAGCTGATAATGATATGAAGTTCAAATATCCACATGGGCTATGCTACAAAACCTTAAGATTTAACGGGTCAGATTGAATCTTATGTTTTTTTTATCAATATAAATTATTTAATTAAAAAAAAATAAATGGTGGATTATATACAATATATGATCATGATATTGATATTATTGGTACTTCCACAAACCTATGTATCGGACACCGAGTGCTGTTGTGGTATTCCGCTTCCGTGTGATTTATATCGGTATCGATCGACGAGCGACACCACGTGACGTTTATAACGTTTCCCAGCGTATAACTAACCCACTATCGGCCTCTCTTCCGCCGGCATTATTAGGGTCTTTTATCTCCCGACGCTTCTTTGGCCGATGGAGGCGTCGAAGCTTCTCAAGGAGAAAAAGTTTTGGGTCGCTTCCTTCATCGTTGCTTGGGCCGCCGCCTTGCAGGTGATTCTTGACATCCTCCCACTTCCCCCTCAGATTCGCAATCCGATCCAGTCCCTCTTCTTTCCCTAATTTATGATAATCCCTCGATCGATTTGACGCTTCAAGAGTTTCTGCAGGCTCACATGATGTGGATGCAGAGGCAGGATTCCTTCAAGCAGAAGTTTGGGGATTCAAGCAACGAGATAGATGGAGGAAACTGAAGTACTCGTCTTTCTTGTTTTTGTGCAAATTATCACTTTCTCTGTTCCTTGCTTGCCATGATTCATGTTCGTATGCTTTCTATAGGAAGATCGTGAAGTGTCTCTGTGAAATCTCTCTTTTGAAGTTATATCTGTCGCTAGATGTTCTGTCCACCGTTAAATTTGTAGCATGCAATTTATAATTTTATTCGAATAATACTGTAGCACGACACTGTAGATAAGTATATCATAATCATAGATGTATATGCTTTTATAAATAAGTTTGAGAACATGGATCAAATAAGTTTGAGAATGTAGGTCTGCTTTGACATTGAACACCAATAGCATGATGAACTTTAGCATTAGTGTCAGGCAACTTATTGCTCGTGAATAGGATCTTCATTGTAGTTTCTTGATGATTTGCAAAGCAGAGTGTTTGATGTTTTAAAATCCTTAAAATATAGTTGCTTCTTGTTTTATGTCTTGTAATGTAGTGAAAACCATTTCTCACCGACAGTTGTAGTGAGAAAATTTTTACTCATGTATCAGGGACCATCTACTTGTTGGTTCTGAGAATATATGTATTGACAAATGTGCTCCATAATTGGGTCCTTTGGGATACTGCAACAATGATAATTATTTTGCTCATGTACTATGTGACCATCTACATGGTGCTTCTGAGAATATTCACTTTGATGAATGTGCTCCCTTATTGAGTCTTTTGTGATACTGATAACAAGATTCAGTAAGTCCTACATCTTTTATGGTTTTCAGGCTGTGAAAAATTACTACTATGACTTAAATTAGACTGACCGGTTCAGTTCTTTACTAGAATCAGTTTGGTTATTTGACTGCCTTTAGTTCTCAGTTTCAATGTAACCATTTGTGGCTTGGAAGGGATAATGTGCTTGAAAAACCACATAATTAGTTAATTACCAGAACCTTTTAGAAACCAAAGTTTGGGATTTCTGTATGTGCATGGAAAGCCACATAAGTGCCAGAACCTTTTGGAAACTAAAGTTAGGATTTTCTGTACGGTGGCTAATTTCAGGAAATTAATCACATAGTACTTGAACCTTTTAGAAACAAAAGTTTGGATTTTCTGTATGGTGGCTAATTTCAGGAAATTAATCACATGGTTAAAAGATACTGGTTATGTATCGTTTTATCAGCTTTCCTGATGTGGGGCCACAGTGTGCTATCCCCAAATTTCAGAGGACCACCTTTAAGTACAGAAATTACTCCTTTTCTATATGAAATGATAACATAAATTGAAATTTAGTGGAAGTAATTGGTCATGCCACAGCCTATTATTACTCTGGATCATTGGAATGGCGATTCTTTTTTTCTTCCAAAAATAATACTATATTAGCTTAAATGGAGCGAATACAACCAGTGATAGAAAAATTAGCACTCAAAATGCAGCAAAAGGATCTGGCCATGACCTCTCCACAAAAAAGAGTTTTTAGTTGACCGCACCCAAGTGGCCAACCAATCTACACACTTGTTTCCTTCCCCGAATGCATGAACAACTTTAAAATTATGGAAGGACTCCAAAATATGTCACACATCATGAACAACATTAATTAGGTTCCTAGGTGGTTGGGATCCCTTGTTGAGGATTTTGATGATGATAGCCGAGTCTGACTCACAACAATAGATTGCACCCCTTCATCAGCTGCATGCCGAAGGCCCTCCAGAACAACAAACATCTCCGCATAAAGACTGTCCTTGCTCTCCACAAACCTGCACCCTGCAGCAAGACACTCACCAGCATCATTTCGGATTAATTAACCCGCACCCCCTAGACCACAATCCTTACAATAAGCTCCATCCACATTCAATTTACACCAACCCACATCTGGCGGGCTCCACACAACCAAAATCTGGTTAGGAGGGCCGGGGGTGCCCTCAGGCGGGATCCGAACAGAATGTGTAGCAACACATGATACCACCTTGCAGAATATGTTGTAAGGGGCAACCGGTTTACCACTAAAAAGGACATCATTGCAGGCCTTCCAGATCACCCAAAAGGCATAAGCAATAAGGGCTCTAAAGGTTAAACAAGATTGTTTACCCAAATCGAATCCTTCCCTATGCCAAGATCCAATATGCCATCGATCATAAAATATAAATGAAATATCCAACTTGTGCATTAGGATAGAGAAAACAGAATGACCTTGTGTGTTCTGCTTGAGAACCACAGAACACACAAGGTCTAACATCCATGATACCAATATTATCAAGATAAATTGAAGTCGGAAGCCTGCCATTGCAACAATATCCAACAGAAACAAGTTGTACGAAAAATGGCAATTCTTCAATAGGTGGCGATTAGTAAATGGATCTCTCTCCTTTATCTTTTAAGAGTTAAAATGCTACTTGTCAGCATTATGTGAAATTTCTAACATTATAGACTGCTCTTTCTTCATACATTCGATTGTAGGATCTATATTTTCACCTTTGTGTGTTGCTTTTCAGTTGCATTCACAAATGAACTTTTTTGTAGAAGTTAGCCTCATTGGCATTATTAGTGTTCTAGAGGACTGTCCATAGTTTTTTTTTTTTAAATAAGATTATTGTAGCATTATTTTTTAGTAAGATCAATGTTTCGAAAGATTTACAGGCAACTTAACGGTATTGGTGTTCCTATCAAATCTACCGACTGATATGTTGCCATGGTTTCTCCATCGCAAAATGGTTTCTTCTGAGGCAGCATCCTTCTTTTTGGAAGCCAGCATGTAATGTATAACAGATTATGTCAAAGGTAAAAAAACAAATGAAGAAGCAACCCTAGCTCTGTTTTTCCGAGGATTTGGTACTTGTAAAGGCTCTGTCAAGTTTCAGATTTGATGTAAGTGTTGAACCCCAGCAGATTAGCTTGTCCATTTTGGGATATGATTGCATTGCAACTTTATTATTTAATGTGCTTACAAGTTATTAATGGACAATTGTTTTGTTTATTATAAATGTACATCGAACTCTATATTGCTTAGCATAATTAGCGGAAGTATGGCTGACCACATTTTTTGAGTTGGAACACCATTCATCCATCTCGTATGTATCACAATTTGGTAGTGCTGACTCTTTGTACATTCATGTTGCTTCGGAATTGTTATGTAACAAAAAATTTCATGGTTCGATCTCTAGTTGATATCCATGTAGTTGCCTTCTTAATTGTCTAGAAGTTAATTACTGATCTGGAATTTTAGCATGATAGATTGCTCTCTTGTTTCTGTCTCAGCCTTTGGTACAGTGTGTCTCTCAGGTTTAGTGTTGAAGGGCTCAAGTTACTACTGGATGATTCGATAAGCATGAGAAATTGCTACCTACATGTTAATCTCTTGTGCATTGATTTAAGATGCTTGGATCCGATACTTCAAACAAGATCCGAACTACCAAAATACAGCATTTGCTGCCATCTGGCGACACTCGTCAGACATAATGCATGCACTGCCCGCATGCGAAAACTAAGTTGCTTGTACTCGTCACATACAGCAAAGATGGGTCCAAGAATGTCCCTTGCACCGGATCCTACACGCGCTTACAATCCTCTCCACAACCCTGTGCATGTATGGTGTAAGTCTACTGTGTCTGGCGACGGTGGCCGAAGGACCACTAAATCGTCCTCCCATTCCTCTTGCATCGAACGCAATCATGACTGGAGTTCGACGCCAGCTGTCCGTGGGTACCGGCCAGTCCCCAATCATTATAAAGTCGGGTGTGCACCACATCAACCTTCCGAGCTCCGATTCCACTCCCCTCCCCCCCGCCCCTTCGCGGCCGCGATGACTTCCAAATCACTTGATCCCTTCGCCTTTACTCGTTTCCTCCTCCTCTTTCTCGCTGCCTCCCTCCTCCTGTCACCCTCCCACGGCCGGATTCCCCATCGCCGCCCCGCGAGCTCCTCCGCCGACGACCAGCTCGTCTATCTCTGGCCCCTTCCCAAGCTCTTCCGCCACGGCTATCGGACACTCTCTGTCGACCCCAACCTCGCCCTCGATCTCCAGATCCCCGGAGGAGAATCCCTTGCCTTGTCCGAGGCGTTCGAAAGGTACAGAGATCTGATCTTTACGCAGTGGGAGAGGTCGGGCCAACGGAGCTATGTGGATTACGATGTCAACAAGCTGACGGTCCTCGTCGCTTCGGATGACGATACGGTAGGGAGCAGTTGGTTCTTGAAATGATTGGTTGGCCGTTCGATTTCTTGGCTGTTTCTTGATTTGATTAGACGGCTTTGTTCTGCTTTTAAGCAGCTTCAATTTGGTGTGGACGAGAGCTATACGCTTTCTGTGGGCGGAGGAGAGAGCTTTTCGGTTGTTAACGGAGCAGCGATTGAGGTACTGAGCATGTTATATGTTAGGATTACGTTTATATTCTTGGGAAGACACATGCAAACAAAATTCATCTCTGAATCGTAATGTTGATCAAGATGAAAAGGACAATAAAGGAGTGCATTGGAAACGAATTAGTGGAGAAAATATGAACCCGCGAAGGATATAGTTGTAAAATCAATTGTGGTATTCTAACAAAATAGTGCAACTTCTACCTTCAGAGACATACTAGTCTTGTGTCAATAAGATCTCCACCAGTTCATATTTATTTCGAGGCAACTGCATCATTTTTCTTCCATAACATATCTGCCAACGAGCACTCGATGATGGAGTCGTATGTACTAGTTGTAAATAATTATTTTACAGCAGAAACGTTTCCAATATCTAATCTGTTGAATGGATATACTGTGTGATGATGATCATTGATGGTTCCTCTAGATATGGATCCTTTCTTCCTCACATTTAGTAGAGTTTCTCCACAGCCTGTATCCTTAGTGTAAAGGGAAAAGTTTGTCTTCTGAAATTGCTGGTTTACTCTGCTTTCTTTTATGACTTCTTGATACAAAAAAATATGCACTGGTATTGTAATTAGTTTGCCTGGTATAACTTAGTAATTATTTTATTGTCACGCATGTAAGCTACATTTGCTGTCTTCTTTTGTAAGCGCAAGTTTGTCCATTTTTCTTTATCCACAAAAGTCCCTTGGGTTTATCTTTGACATTATGTTGTGAAGAACATAGTGCATACAGAGTTTATGCCATCATATAACACTAAGTTACAATTTTGCATCTTTAATGTTACATTTTGTTTGCTCTGGTATGTGTTGTATGCCTGACATGGCATGCTAACTAGCTCACATACTCTTCCAGTTGATACCAAAATGATACCCGAATCACATGCATGTCTTTCACTAGCAGCACGGCGAGCAATGATACTCCATATGTACTGTTAAAATCCTTTTACTTGTCAGTATTATGTAGTTACATTGATCACATGGCATTGATATGATTCATTGGTTGGTGCTACTCTTTGGTGAGATGATAATTTACATCTTAATCTTGTTCTGCCTCTTCCTCCGTCTTGTGATGTGATCCTTTATATTATGAAACTTTATGTTTCTTCAGGTAGCTGTGACTGATATTTGAGTTTTTCTTATCTCGCAGTCCAATACTGTTTATGGGGCTTTGCGAGGCTTAGAGGTATTCTTCAGAACTGATGTTTTTATACTTAATATGTTGTATTATCTTTTGTAGATCATGCTTCTTATATTTCAGATTCAATTCTCATCAATACGATTTATACCCATATTTTCCATATGTAACATCTAGTAACAGATTTAAATGATACAAACTTTTGCAGGCTCTTGACCTGATTGGTTCATTCTTCAAATACTGTCTTCACATATTTTCTATGTAGTTCCATGATTCCATCTATATACCTTGTATCATAGCCTTAACTATTTGGTCATGCATAGGATCTCGTCAATGCATTCCATTTAACTTTCTGTTACCAGGGTTAGAAAGCTTGGTCCAGATCTGTCAAGTCAACCCGACCCAAACTGTTTAATATGATTTGTTGGAATCAGTTTCAGTCAAAAAAACCTATGACATGCTAGTTTATCAGGTTGGGTATGGGTCAGACATTTGTTTCTTTGATAATAAGGTTCAACTTGACCCATTTATTTTCCCCTGATAATAGAGCAAGATTTGTCTTAGCTGCCAATCTTATTTGTTGAACCCTGCTCGACTCAATTCATTAGCTATTGATCCTGGTCAAGAAATCATAACCACCTAGTTAGCCAGGCGGGTTTGATTCAATCTGATATGCACCTGTACCCTATCCAGCCTGATATCTGTTCTGACCCATGCCCAGTATGAGTTGTTAATCATGTTTAGGCAAGCTTGGCATATCATTTCCAACCAGCATTAATTAATTATGTTGATGATGGCCCTGGGCTACTTTCATAATTTACTGGAAAGTTATATGAGGTGAAGACCCAAGGCTGCTATGGAATACCTATGATGCTTATCGTTGTTTGCCACTGCACTTGTATAGAATGTAGCAGTGATCATACGTGATTCCCTATCTGTAATTTGAAGAAAGAGTGTAAAATGAGAATGTAAGATCAAGATCTTGTTTCTAACACTAGCAATACACACAGCTAACAGCTTGCCAAACATGATTTATGAGCGATTCTTGTTTGAATTAATTGCTAAATGTATGTAGCATTTTGATGTTCGTTTACTGATGCCTTGGATACTGTTTGAAGACAATAAGTAGGGGTATAAATAGAGGTAAATTAGAGGTTCATGGGTCAACACTAAGGATTATGGCACGACCAAGATGTGGTCTGATGATATGCTTGGTATAGACTCATGAGACTTAAATCCTAGGCCAAGATATTTTTGAAATAATGCCTACTGATATTTGCTGAAAAATATCTGTAACTCTGAAATAGTACCAAAATCTTCTCCCTGAAGCTGTCAGCCTGAGATCTAGGGTACAATGGATACTTCTTGATACATGAATTCTCAAGTACAACACTCGACATCCTTTGTAATTTGCTTTTATACTCTATAATTGCTTTTCCTGACCTTAATGAGAAAATTTTCCCTTTGGATTTCTTAGAATGCTGATTTTCTAGAATTTCTTATTGTACATGTATGGTACAAGGCTATTTTTGTTGGTTACCTTGTCCTTTTTTTATTGTATTAATTACATTGGATTTCAATGAAGATTTATTTTTGTCCAATTTCTGGTACAAATAATGAGTGCATACAAAAATCGTATGATTATTAAGTCAGAACTAGGATACATATATATATATATATATATTGTGTGTGTGTGTGTGTGTTATGTATTTGGACAGCATGCATTTAGCTTAAAATACATTGTTTCGCAGTTCAAAGTTGCTTAAAGCTAGGAGTATTTAGTCTTTTTCATGTTATAGTTCTGGTTGATATTGCTAAATGGGAACAAAAAAATTATGTTTATTAAAAGAGAGAAATGGTATATATATATATATATATATATATATATATATATATTGTGTGTGTGTGTGTGTGTTATGTATTTGGACAGCATGCATTTAGCTTAAAATACATTGTTTCGCAGTTCAAAGTTGCTTAAAGCTAGGAGTATTTAGTCTTTTTCATGTTATAGTTCTGGTTGATATTGCTAAATGGGAAGTGCTGAGATCCTTTTCTGATCGAACGAATTCATTCTAGACTTTCAGCCAACTATGTATGCCCAACACTGAAAATAAAACTGTAGAAATTCAGAAAGCACCATGGTACATTGAAGATGAACCACGGTTTTCCTTCCGAGGGCTTCTTATTGGTAGGACAATTCTGTTACTATGCATTCTTTACTGCAGAGTTTTCCCCCCTTTAATATTCACTAAGTGAAAACTGATATTGTATGTGCCTATTCTTATTTCTAGATACTTCACGACATTACTTACCAGTAAATGTGATCAAGCAAGTGATTGATGCTATGTCCTATGCTAAACTTGTAAGGAGTGTTCTTTTCAAAAATTTCTCACTTCCATTTCACATAGTTCTTTTTTTTTTTCCGTGCTTTTGGCCCTTTTTTCGATAATTTGTTCTACATTTGCTGACATTGGAAATGACATTCAGTAGAATGTTCTTCACTGGCACATTGTAGATGAACAATCATTCCCGTTAGAGGTACCTTCATTTCCAAACTTGTGGAAAGGTGCTTACTCAAAGCTGGAGAGGTACACGGTTGAGGATGCTTATGAAGTTGTTGAGTAAGTTGTTTCTTGAGCTCTGTTCTGCCTTTGCAATATTTGCTGTGATATTTTTCCATCCCCGCTGGCAGCTGGGTTGAACAACCAATGATTGTTTCTTGAAACTGCTTCAGTTAATTAATTCATTCTAAATAATGTCTGTTTTTTCTTTTTGTGAACAAATGCCCGAAGATTATTTTCTGCAGGTTCATCTTCTTGCTTGTGCTTGCGAGAGGCTTGATAATATATTTCTTTGGTTCTTCTTATGGTAGTTATGTCCTTATTAAATGAGGCAACTCTTAGTCAATGAAGTTTGAAGTGGAATTTTTGTCAACTTGCATAGGGAGCATATATCTTGTGCCCATGATGTTATGGCTTGAAGCATTAATGTTATCATGGCTATGACATTGCTGGACCCATTTTCTTGGTTTATGCAGTATATACTGCATCAAAATTTTTATGGTCGTTTTACTGATCTATCCCTATCAGGTTCCAATTTCAGAGACTCAGGGTATTGTATTAATAAAAAACCTATTGAGTGGTAACTTAAAATAATAAGAATCTACCATATTGGGTGTGTTGATGTCCACATAATGATCTGCCTGGCATGGTCAACATTAGATTTTGACATGTGAAAATGAAAATGCGAAGTGATGCTAGGAATCTGCATAAGTACTTGAAACTTGAAAGATTGCCAAGTTGTAGATTGAAGCCTACACATATAGCTGGAAATTCCAAAGTAAAAGCATCATTAATGAATTTAAGTCCAGATAACTCTTAGAACATTCTTAGCACAATATTATTTTCCTGTGAGATTGCAGTTATATATTTTTATAATTTATTTTGCTATTACCTTTGTCATTAAACATTCTACACTTTTTTTTTTCTTTCCATGAGATGGCCTATTCATTTTGTCTTTTGAAGTTCTGAGGTTTAAATGGTTCTAGTGCTATTAACGTTATAATTTGGTTATATGCTGATATCTTTGTTTCTCTTTCCTGTCCATGTGGATGCAAATCTTGTGGTTGAAAGCTTTGCCAAGAAAAGAGGTACATTTGATTTTATTTTGTAATTTTCCATTCTAAAACTTTTTGATACTGTTATTAATCTCTCTGGTAGACAGGACACAAATCTGATACTTCAGTAGGTCATGCTTAGTTATTAGTTGGAAAAATATTTACTTAGTTGGCTGCATTTTCTGTTGTGGTTATTTAATTGCTTTGACTGTCCCTTGTCAGGTATCCACATCATGGCTGAAGTTGATGTCCCTGGGCATGGTGAATCATGGTAATTGTACAAATCCTATGAGCTAATGTAACAGATTCCATTCTAGAAAGCAATTTTTCAACTGTGCTTGATCTATATTAATTATACTTGAAATATTAGATATTTAAAGTTGATATTAAGGTCACTAACATCTAAATAACTCTCTTATCAATATGGATATATTTCTTGTTATCATAACACTGTAAACATAGATAAGTGAAACAAAAGGTGAATGTCCTGGTTTCTTTAGGATTTCAGAAACTCATCTTGTTGGTTTGGCCATGACTTGGGAGGCCACAGGAGATCTTTGCTTTGACATAACCTAACTTTCTTATGTTTCAACATTCATGAACTTTAAGGGTATTCACTGATATTACTATTCTGTACCATGGACAAAAATTCCTTTTCTCTAAGAACAGCTAGCGTCCATTAGTTTGGGTGCCAGCTATTCCAACTTTTCCCATTTGATTAATTCGGTGAGGAAATGTGTTTTGTAAATTTCATCGATCACTTTGGTCAGACTAAAAAGAGACTCATGGTGCTGAACATCAAACTAGTTTGTTCATTTTTTCTTGTGTTTGGCACCTTTTTTTTTAAAGTGGACCTGATCACGTAGATTTAACCTGCTAACTTTGTATAACATTGTATCAAGTTGGTTCTGAGACTAAGTTTGCAAGGAAATGGGCATAATTTTGTAGGTCCTGTCGGAGGTAACATTGAGATGGTTTTCATTGTAACATCCAAGTTCAGAGTTCTTATCACTGTTCTTTTTTTGTCCTTTTGTTCTTTACAATGCCATGAACTTAATATGCCAGTATCACCCATTCTTAGTCAAAGGGCCAAATGGGAACAAAGAAGGTCTTATGATCATTTCTTTTATAGTTTTACCTTTCTAGTCATCAAAGATTAAAAATTGCTGCATGTGTCTACTATTTTATCATGTACTCACAAGTCTCAATATATATGCAGCTAATTATTGATTTTACTTGCATTGAAAGTTTCTTACCTATTCATTTTCAGGAAAACTAGGTTCCTGCTTTAACTTTTTTAAAAGACGAGGATTAGAAATTGGACCAACCTCATAAAAGATAGGGAAAGAGGATAACCTATGGTCTGTGTTTCGGGAACCTCGAGCCGTGATCGCGTGGCTGACACGGCTTGGTCCGACTGGCGACATCCAGGATCGTCCTGAGGGCGAAGATCGCGGCTGGTCGAAGGTCGAGACCGAGGATGGCTACAGTCGGCGAAACCATGTCCGCGCTGGCCCCCTTAAGGTAGTGGGGAATGCCCGGCACATCAGGGCATCGGAGGTGCCATAGAGAGCCATCTAGTCTCGGAACGCGATGACGTGTTCCGTTGGGTCGGAACCACCGTCGTAGGTCTCCAATGCCAGGAGTCGAAAGTTGAGCGGCATGGGCTTATCCTGGATCTCTTGAGCGAAAGGGGATCTTCTCGCGCTGCTTTCTTCGATTTTGCTTCGGGACTTGAGGAATTCTCTTTGGAACTCATCTAGGCGACGGTTCATTGTAGATAGCTGGACTCTAAACGAGTCATCCGTCGAGTCCGATGACAGGGTATTAGGCTCGGGATATGACGGGGGTACTTGGTGGGATGTAGGTGCGCTTTGGTCGGGTGACACTCTCGGACCTCTTGCCCCGACCCACTCCTCAATTTCATCGTGGGTCAAGATTTGTGCCACTGGGTTGGTTGGAGGGATATAGGGCGGTTGCGAGGTGAAAGCGGGTAGGGATGGGAGAGGAGCCACCAATTGCAGGAGCTGTGGGATAAGTGGGGCGATTGTCTGCATCATTTCGGCCAAGATTTGCACTTGCTTTACGAGATCGAGGAACGCTTCGGGCGAGACGACTGAGGGTCCCGTAGTATCTCCTAGGGGGGAGAGCCCGGGATCGTTGAATAGGCGCCAGTAGCGATCCGGCGTATGGGTTACAACGCCCGCATCCCTCTAAGTGGCCGGCGGTTGCCCTCCGGGCCCGTGGGCGTTGTAAATCGCTGGTGGTTCTTTAGCGAGGCAAGCTTCTTCGTTGGCTGCAAAACGTTTCTGCGACATCGGCCCTCCTTCTAGCGCCAAAATGTTTCGCGAACCTCGAGCCGTGACTGTGTAGCTGACACGGCTTGGTCCGATTGGCGACGTCCAGGATCGTCCTGAGGGCGAAGATCTCGACTGGTCGGGTTGAGATTGGACTTGGTGGCGACGCGCTTCTTCCCCTAACTCGTTCGCCTTTGTTGCACCTGGATTTCTGCGTACAGGCCTATGTCGGGATGGGAGATGATCCCGACTTAGGCCCCTCCGAAGCTTGAGTCAGTAGTCTGCTAATGTTCTCATGCCCCCCGTCAGATGCTGGCGAGGGGTTTTTATTGTGACTCCCGGGGGTCGTTTGTACGACCGACCCCGGTGAGCGGTGAATGTACCTTTGGGTGTTCACTGTCCGAGATACGTGGGATGGCGCCATGCGGCACCGTCCCAGGTTTCTCGGAACGGTCCTTGTTTTGGCGGGACTGGTTGGCACAGCGCCGAACAACGCGGGGAGATGACCGTTGCATCCCGGATTATCGGCGACACATATGTCGTGGCTCTATCTCCCTCCCGAGGTCTTGTGCTTGGGCTGATGTGGCGGGGGTCAGGTCCTTGTAGGATGATCCGTAATGTGCCCTATCACTTCTCCCCCCCAATCAAGTCGTGTCTCTGGGTCCTTGTGAGGAGCTGAGGGCACTATTAGGTTGGTAAAGCGGTGGTCGGGTGGCAACTTGGTGAGGCGTCGCTTGTGAGTCCTTTGGCCGAATTGCAGAGACACGATAGATGTGCCACCGATAATTCGAGATGCAACGGTCATCTCCCCGTGCCATTCGGCGTCGCACCAACCAATCCTGCCAAAACAAGGACCGTTCCGGGAAACCCGGGACGCCGCCATGCGGCGCTGTCCCACGTATCCCGGACAACGAACACTCGAAGGTACATTCGCCGCTCATCGGGGTCGGTCGTACGACCGACCCCCGGGAGTCACAATAAAAACCCCTCACCAACATCTGATGAGGGGCATGAGAACATTAGCAGACTACTGACTCAAGCTTCGGAGGGGCCTAAGTCGGGATCATCTCCCATCCCGACATAGGCCTGTGCGCAGGAATCTAGGTGCAGCAAAGGCGAACGAGTTTGGGGAAGAAGCGTGTCGCCACCAAGTCCAATCTCGACCCGACCAACCGAGATCTTCGCCCTCAGGACGATCCTGGACGTCGCCAGTCGGACCAAGCCGTATCAGCCATGCTCTCACGGCTCGAGGTTCGCAGAACAGTCTGTAGGCCATAAAGAACCTCAGTTTCATTAAGAAATTATAATAATTTGATTTATCATTAAAGACTTGTAGGACTTTTAAATTATTATTAGATATAATATTTATCTTTTTTCTTCTTTTCCCAGCTGTATTCTTGAGTATTTGGTCATATAAAAGCCAATTTGATGATTTGTGTTTGGTCATATTTTCTCATTCAAATCTGACACTTAGCAATCAACAGAACATATTAATTAGATGTAATTTTCATGTAATTGGTCTCCTCAAGATATTTATGTTAAAAATGACAATTTTTAGAAGAATAGGAAAAAGAACTCATGACACAATGAACTGGGCCCATAAGTATAATATTAACTTGGATCTAACCTGACCAATAAGCTCAATCTCTATTTAACAGGACTCGAGATAGATTTAAATTCAAACCCAATTTTCTCCATGTTCCATTTCGATTGTTAAAGTTAGCTTTTGGACTCGTATCTTTGTGATGAAATGTACAGGTTGTTTCTAGATTATAGGCTTTGGTTATAAATAGGAGTTCTGGAAACCTCTTCGGCTTTCTATGCAGGGGTGCTGGTTATCCCGATCTTTGGCCTTCTGCTAATTGCACTGAGCCCCTAGATGTGAGCAAGAATTTCACATTTGAAGTCATTTCTGGGATTTTGACTGGTGAGTTGTGTTAATTTTTGTTCCTCCATGTTGTGAAATCTCCAATCAAATGTTAAATGATCATTCTAAAATACTCTGTTTTCTCACGATAATCTTCCTTTTAATAGCTTAATGCAGTTTAAAAGAAAAAAAATGAGTTGTCAGATCAGATTATATATTCTGTAATATTAGTAAAATATTTCTTTGTGGTAAACCGATATCTGTTGTTAAATTCTTAACCAGCCAATGCTATGCGTAAAGTGTTGATATTCCAATTATCGTACAGGACAAGGTTCTATGGCAAGAGTAATATTGATGCACTGGTGTCCTAGAATGTATCCATTATAAGATGCTATATGTAACATAGAAATGCTTCTTTCTCTAGTCTAATAAGGATAAACAGTGTAGCTCCTCTCTGTATGGTAAACTTAAGGTAACATATAGTATATATCTTTGTCTGATGTAGATTGCTTTCTTTTACATTATTTCATATCCAACTTTTTTAAACACTTCACATCCAAGCTCGTCCATTCCTCTGAGGCAAAGTTGAAGTTGTGTGAAGTCTAAAATCAAGCCAAGAAGGAACTCATGTGGCATAACCATGTAGTCAAGCCTTTTTCAGCATAGATCTGGATATTATCACAAAACATCAACTTTGGCAGTGCATAACTGAGTATAATTTACGTATGGGTACTTTACCTTAACTGAATTTGATCCTCCATATGGCCGTAGCTATATTATACTCAGCTAGGCATCCTGGTCCATGATCCAGAGAAGCCACTTGGTTGGGCCGTGAATTTGCTGCCATATAGGTTATTAAGCATGTTCCAGCATATAGCCAGAGCTATATTATATTTATCTGGGCCTCATGGTCCACAGTCCAATTGGTTCTGCCCATGAGTTTGTCATCATCTTATGGACTTGCCAGATCTACTTGATGGACACCACTATCTTCTTCGGCTTCCTAGAAGAGGAGTGGTTGACATCAGGGATTTGAAGTACCACAACATGAATATTTGGTTTATGTTATTGGCTACTATTAGTATATTGACTGATGTTCTATTGCAGACATGAGAAAGATCTTTCCATTTGGGCTCTTTCATTTAGGAGGAGATGAAGTCAATACTGGTCAGTGTGATGATTGTCTAGTTTCCATTACCTTTCCAGTTTCGATTAGTTTCTCACTATCTTGCTTGAATGAAATAAATGTTGTTTCTAGAATAGGTTAATTAGGATTATATATATATATGGTTCTATTTTTGGCTTTCTTTTATTTCCAAGGTGCTCAAGTAGAGTAAAGATATTATAATGATCCAAGGAACAATCTTCTTATGATTCTGCTAAATTATAAAATGAAAAAGCATATAATCATTGCATAACAAACATCATAGCACAAAAATATACATTGTTTGACATATTGCCTAATTTCATGGGAGAAGATGATCAAGGAAAATTTTGTTAAGATCAAGTGTATAAAAAGATGTGTGTTAACCTTGAGAGTCAAAAATAGCTCTTCAAAATGGACTTCATGCCTATCTAAAATTCTTGGACAACCAAACATGATAAACCAAAAAAGCAACATGTCTTGAATTTGGACAGGCTCGGTACTACTGAATTCTCAGATGGATTCAATTGATTAACATTGATCACTTTGGTTAACCTTGTATTGCCTGACATCAGGAGAGGCCACGTTAATGAGCCTTTCAGGCACATGGTGGTGGTGACAACAATAATAAAACCGTAAGCCCCAACTATTTGGGGTCAACTACTTAGATCTTTTGCCACCATTGACATGGTGATGGTGACAACATTAGCATTTTCCTGATAAATTTTGTAGGATTTTCAAACAAGAAATTATGCTATTTATATCCTTAAAATATGAAAATATTGCGAGTTGCAACTGTTCACATGAGAGATTCACTTGTTATGTATCTTGAAAGCTGAAAATTTTAATAAGAACAAGCTAATCATGTAACTGTATTTGGTCATGTTATTGTTACTGGATACAAATCTTTCATGGAAAATTAACAATAAATTTGTAAAAAGAGTTCCTCGAGTAAGGTTTTTACCTGCCTCATATTGGTTTATTTAAAACGTGCGTAAAAACCACATGGTTTTCATGGTAAAGAAAGAAAAAGATGATCAAAAGATGGATTTGGACAAATGATTGGACAACAAAGGTGATCATGAAGGCAACTGTAACACATAAGAGCCTAGCATATGACAGCTGGCATGCATCGAATCAGTAGCACACATTTACCTTCCATTGATCAAATTCAAGTTACTGATTCTGAAATTGTTGTAGATTTAGAGATTTATTGCAAATGTTCTCTGGTGGAGTTGGTTCTACAGAATTTTCTGACTGATATGAAGCTTAGCTGAGAGCTTCAAATTTGTCTTTGGTGTTGAATTTGATGTATATTCCTTAAATAACTCAAATAAATGAAAATTGGACATCTTCAGTTGCATCTGTATATAACGGTATGCTATGATTTTGCATTTCTCTTCTTTATTTATTTTTTACAAACTAAATCAAAATTTGCAACCATAAATTATTACTTCAAATATTCTCTCTTTGTGTGTCTCTCTGAAGTATTGGGAACGATGGATGGTAAGCTTATTTTCGGCCCTGTTTGCTGCACCACCACTTTGATCAAGAATTTAAATGCTACAAATTGCAATATAATTTACTTAACATTTAGATTTTTTGCTTTTTTTCTGAATTTTTATAAGTGCCGAAATTATAAATCAAAGATTACAGCATCTATATAACATATATTACCTGACTGTGACACGTTGGTAAATACCTGGCAGATTGTTGGAATTCGACCCCTCATGTCAAGCAATGGTATGATACCCTTTTCACTTATAAATGTAGATTCCGTGTTGCATGTTCTGTATATGTTAATGGAGGAACATGTCACTCCTTCATGTAGAACTATAGATCATTGTGATATGTGCAGAATTGCTGTCTTTTCCTCTCTGGATTTGGGAAAGGTTGAATGTTGAATCTTATCATCGCAGGCAGAAACTTTGTAATGGTTATAAATCTCAATCATACCAGTTGGTACAGAACACTATTTACTAATACAACCAAGTGTCCATATCAAAACATATAAGTCAATACCAGTACAATACTATTGCCCAATGAATCTGGAGTAGACGTCGATATACTTTCTGGTGTACTATCATACCAGTCTGGTAGGTTGCAGAAGCCGGCATAGGACCAAGATTTAAATCTTTGCTTTGTGACTCTAGATTCTAGAACGCCAGAAGTGTGTGTCTGCAACCTCGTGATGTCTGATAGTTTTACTCTCTGTTGTGTTGTAGCATTATCTTCTATTCCTTTCCTCTTCTTTTGATAAGAAAGAAAATATTGACAAGTCAGACACTTTTCTGCAGCAGTAGCCTTGTTTTGAATATACATCTATCATCTGCATTACTCCATTACCAAATCAGTTATAACATATCTTGTCCTTTCAACTTTTGGCATGTATCATTCTGATTGAGATTTGGTAAGTACTGAATCTCCAATCGTCTCAAGTCTCAACACTGACAGAAAACTTGTAACTCTAGACTACTAGAAATGGCCATGTTCCAGGATTTGCTGGTGTTAAACTTGTTTGCCTGTTTCTGACCGTGTAACTAATTTCTTTCCTCCTTTATCAATAAAAAGATCTTGATAAGTCAAAACTTTCTTCAATAATAAAATCTTTGGGACTCCATTGACGTACCATCCCGGTGATGAATATTATAGTCTTAACTTTTGACATGCAGTAGTCCCACTTGACATGATCATTTGCCTCATATGTTCACTTTCATGATTTACTATTGAGAAAATATATCTATGCTGTTGATTTAGCGGTTTAAGTCAATTCTAGCTATTTGTTTTTTCTTTGTGCTCCACATTGTTTGTACAGGCTTCAGGAGCGGAATATGACTACCAAGGAAGCATACCAATATTTTGTATTGAGGGCTCAAAAGATAGCTACTTCTCTTGGTTGGATTCCTGTTAACTGGTATGCATGTTTCCCGTCACTTCTCTTGTTTGTGAACAAGAAATGAAGATCAACAATTGCTTTTGAATCTTAAAACTCAACCTTCAATACCATTTTCTGCATCATCTCAGGGAAGAAACCTTCAATTCGTTCAAGGAAAATCTCGATCCGCAAACTGTCGTACATAACTGGTTGATAGCTCACTGCATCTGTTTTTTGTTTAATAAATAGTTTTTTTTTTTGTTTACTGACGTGACTTTTTTTATTCATATCTTTTTTCGTCGAGGTCTGTTGAGTGCTGACTTTTTGCAGGTTGGGTCCTGGAGTTTGCCCGCAAGCTGTTGCAAAGGGTTTTAGATGTATCATGAGCAACCAAGGAGTATGGTATCTTGATCATCTAGATATTCCATGGGAGAATTTTTACAACACTGAGCCGTTGGAAGGGATAAATAATATCACACAGCAAAAGCTTGTGCTTGGTGGTGAGGTTTGCATGTGGGGTGAGAGAGTTGATACATCGAATGTTCAGCAAACAATATGGCCACGGGCTGCTGCCGCAGCGGGTATGTATAAGTGAAACTGATGCATGCAGGATTTCTTAGAAATTTGTAGTCGTCTAGATTAATTCATAAATAAATGTAATGCGCGTCCAGTAGTATAGCAAAAAGCTGCATATTTATTTGATGACCACCACAACCTCTAGAGGACAGAGCTACCTATTCCTTGCCTCCCTATTGATCTTTATTTAAAAACTGTCAATCATCTTATGTCACAAATATGAACTTCAAATCTTCTGTTGTGCTTGGGTTTTTTTTTTTTTTTTTAATAATTTTTCCTGGGACCATCAGCTAAGTAGCATGCTAGGGAGATTAAAGTTAAAGAGATAAGTGAGATGTGTGTTGATAGACAAATTTGTTCTTAAAACTCTCCAATTTTTTTTATTTTTTATTTGGTACACTAAAAAGGTTTTTTTGTCTGATATTTGGCACAAAGTGGTCATCAAACATGCAACATTATCTATTATTTGTGTAGAGCGCTTGTGGAGCCCGTGGGAGGCCACCTCTGTTGGAAATCTGAACACAACTGTACTGCCACGTCTACATTACTTTAGATGTTTGCTGAACCATCGTGGAGTTGCAGCTGCCCCAGTTACCAATAAGCAGGCACGGGAAGCCCCATACGGTCCTGCTTCTTGCTTCCTTCAGTAAAACGTTGAATCCCGCTGTACATTCACATGCAAAAGTGCCCGATTGCTCATCCATCCAGAAGTTGCCTGAAACTACTTCAGCAATTGTTTGCCTGCCTGTATTATTATTCATGCTCTTTGAATAATCTCAAATCTGTTGGTTATTGTTGCTTCTACTTTATTTACATGCATGTTGATCGGACATTCCTCCTTTGTTATTTACAAAGGCATAAAAAATGATTAGGTCGGTCTGTTAAAGTTTGGTGCACTGAGATGCCAAATAGAAGGCATCTTTTTGTGGTCGAAGTATGTTTTGCCAGCTGGCAGTCCTGAATTTTTCTTTTTGGTAATATGGCACCACGGGATATCCTAATTCCATGTGAGGTATAATAAGCCCATCAAATTCTCTTTCATTTTCACTTTTTTTTAAAATTTTATTTTATTTTTCAGCGTTGGAACGAGGCATGTAAAAGCACTACTGACTTTTTCCTTGTCTTCTCAGATGCAGCTGTGCACCATCGAGGACTTATCGATGTGGTTGCGGCGTCCCGCCCTGCCTGATCTGATCGCTACACCCGGTCAGTATCACTGCTCATCAAGTATTATTGTGTTATTGCTGTCGGCGTCGTCTCTCTTATCGGTAGCCGTCGTATTTCCTTCCAATCAGCAGCTTACGTGCAGCGACAGGCATGCAACTGTTTCCCTCCATCATTATAAGCATGTGGTCAATCTTCCATCACTGCATCGGTCACTAGAATTGTTTTATCATATATCTTTTTTCTTCTTTCCGCCTTTGCCAGTGCATAAGATGGTTTTACGATTGTAGATAATACGGTAGAGCCCCCCTTTGCACTCCTTTCGAATTGTTTTATCATATATCTTGGTAACTTTAGGCATCGATCGCAGCAGCTTAAAAGCCATGTGTATAAGAGCGACACCCACCCCTCTCTACACATTACCTATGGGACAAGAAAGTTATTCACGCTGGATGACCGCTTTGGTTTCTCATGAATATAGACGCTTGATGCTTGATGATGATGATGATTTTTTTTTTTTTATCAAAACATTTCAAATCCCATCACTATAGGCTCATATGGTGTGCCCGATAGTCACATGGATCGCATCAGTCGTCGAATTGTATAATGACGCCGTGCAAACCAGGCAGGCAGGCACGCAGGCGGCAACGTCGTCGCCAATCGTGCCTCCAGCCATAAAAACCGTTGACCACTCTGTGTCCCACATCGCCGCTTTTGACCGCCCCGGCGTCGTCAAGCCGTCGTTAAGCAATTAATGTCTCATTAATAAAACCCTCACCGAACAACACTGAAAACGACGTCCGGTCCGGTAGGCATCGATCGAGTGAGTCCCTTGTGCTGCTGGCCGATAGCTACAACTCGATTCTTTTTCCTGTGTCTTTTATTCTTTCTTTTTTTTTTGTCGACATCCGTTCCTTCTTGATGCTCGTTTGATTAAAGGTTGCATCTTGCAGCGGTTTAGGTTCGCTCTACTCCTTGGGTTGGGTTGGGTTGGGGTTCGGTTGGATGGTAGGTATAGGAGGTGCCAAGATGAGGGGCGGAGAGGATGCGCCCGCTGGCCCGCCCTCCGGCGTCCGGAGAACTTTTTGGAGGTCTTCGTCATGGTCCTCCTCATCACGGATCGCCGCGCAGGACCATTCGAAAGATTCCACCTCCGAGGACAGGAACTCGGCCGATGCTCCCTGCCCGCCTCCCCCCCACTTCACTCCGAGATCGCAGAGCCAGAAGGCCCGCTCGTGCCTCCCTCCTCTCGCCATCGCCCGCAGGAGCTTGGACGAGTGGCCTAAGCCCTGTTCCGATGACCTCGAGCGATGGCCCCATCCGCCCACCCTCGGTGCCAAGCCCGTCGAGGGCTTAAAGCCGGATCAGATCGCTCTCAAGGAGTGCTCCAAGGTCGCAGACCATGTCTACCTCGGCGGAGACTACGTTGCTAGGAACAGAGAAATCCTTCGCCAGCACGGGATTACCCATGTCCTCAACTGCGTCGGCTTCGTTTGCCCCGAGTACTTCAAATCGGACCTCATCTACAAGACTCTTTGGTTGCAGGACAGCCCGTCGGAGGACATCATTAGTATTCTGTATGATGTGTTCGATTACGTTGAGGATGTGCGGCAGCAAGGTGGGAGGGTGTTCGTCCATTGCTGCCAGGGTGTTTCACGGTCGACTTCTCTGGTAATAGCTTACCTCATGTGGAGACGAGGGCAGAGCTTCGACGATGCATTCCGGTTTGTGAAGACGGCAAGGGGGATCGCTGACCCCAACATGGGCTTCGCTTGTCAATTGCTGCAGTGCCAGAAGAGGGTCTTCCACGCCATCCCCCCGAGTCCCGCTCCGGCGCTGAGAATGTACCGAATGGCTCCGCACTCACCGTACGATCCTCTGCATCTCGTCCCCAGGATGTCGAACGACCCATCTCCCGCCGCTTTGGATTCCAGGGGAGCATTCATCGTTCATGTCCTCTCGTCCTTGTACGTGTGGATCGGCATCGACTGTGAACCCGCGATGGAGGAGGATGCAAAAGCTGCCGCCTTACAGGTGGTAAGGTACGAGCAGGTTCGGGGGCCACACACCACGGTCGAAGAAGGGGAGGAGCCCTCGGAATTCTGGGATGCCTTCTCGAGTGCACCCCCTTCCGAGAAGGAGGAGGAGGGCAGGGAGGCGAAGGAGGAACGGGTTGAATCAGCTGCGAAGATGATCGCCGGTGCGAGGAGAGTGGAATCCTATGATGCTGACTTTGAGCTTTTCCATAGGGCTCTCGCTGGAGGTGTCATCCCACCCTTCTCCTGTTCGGGACAGGGGCAGGAAAACCATCTTCCTGCAAGAGAAAGCGACTGGAGCTTATCGAGGCGTAAGTTTCTGCTCTCTGAAACCAATGTTCGAGGTTTATTCGGATTCTTGCATTGATCGGAGACGAGGAGGATTCTCGTACTGATGGAGAAAAGCATTTAGCATCAACCTCCCCTCGATTCCCTCCTTCTCTTATTTATCTTTCCTCGGATTCGACCATTGCGTCTAAGTTCGGAGGTTAACTCACCTTCAGTTTCTCCTTCCTTCGACATGCTATGTGTGCCTTCTTCTTCCCTTGCATCTTCTCCTGCTTCGTTTGACTTGCCTGAGCCGATGCTATCTATCATCGCTCGCTACCCCTTCTTTCAAATTCCCAACCACTGTCCGAAGCACTATCCGAAAGTTGTTGCTTCTCCATCCGAGTGGCTCGTAAATTCAATCGCTGAAACAGGAGGACACTAACACTAAGTAAAATCTCCTAAGGTGTTAAGTCCATCGTCTGGTCATATTTAGAAAGTGTCAAGGAAAAGTATTTCATAATTATATTCCTAGCAACAATCATGGGTTTAAAATAGGCGTTTGGGTGAGACAAGACAAGGCCCGAGCGCCTCAAGCCTCGACCAGGTAACGTGCTTCACTGAAGCGTTGCTTGGCGCTCGCCCGAACATAGGGGTGTCTCGAGCGAGTGCTCATTTCAAGTGAAGTAATTGACCCAAACTTTTAAGTTTGGTCCGATTGAATAGTATCTAATTGGTTTAATTGAACCAACTAAGCTCAAGCAAGTGCCTAGTACCTCTATTATCGATGGACGAATCTGACGACCTAACTTTCGTGTATAGTTCCCTCTATTATTGTTGCTTCTGTGTGTAACTCCTTTCATCATCGAGGGAGAGGATCATAGCTTCCTCTCTCATCGACAAACATCTTTGAAGCTTCCTCCGCCCACAACGTCGACGTTCACAACTTCCTTCAACGTTGCTATTGTCGTCAATAACTTCCTCTATCGTTGTTGCTATGGTCTGAAGCTTTCGTCGTCATGTGATCATTCATAACTTCCTTCATCGTTGTTCTTATTGTTCATAACTTCCGTAACTATTATAATCGATGTTCAAAAGTTCCTATGCCATCGCTACCCTCTCCTTCCCCATTGATGGCTATTTTCTCTCATTTAATATTTTAGAATGTCTCGCTTCGCTCGAACAAATGTTTAGCACCTGAAGCATTTTGAGACATCGAAATCTTTTTAACTATAGCACTTTTTAAATCATTGGCAACAATAATTTAGAGTATATATAGTTTAGAACACATGTCGAGAATTCTCAACGTGGACTGTTGAGAGTTTGTAAGACATCTTAAACTCTAGATTGTTTAGAGATCATTACTTGTTTTGTTATTTGATATCATTCCACCAAATGCTAACTTAAGCTTCGAATGAGTCGAGTCGGAAAATCCCTTTTTCGACCTCGACCTGTGTGTAGGAGCTCAACGATGGAGAAGCAGGCCACTCGCCAAGAGAGAAGATCACGCTCGGGAGACAAGGCTCGAACCTAACCCGACCCGACACTCACCCTCATCACCCGAGAATCCGCGTGGGCGACCTTGCGCATCCGGGACCGAACCGAATCGTGCTGACACCTTGGCCACGACGTAAAGGTTCACTAACAACTCTAATCGTGAGCTTTGGAGTAAGGACATCATATGCTTTGTGCATGTTTGGTGGCGAGCCACCTGCACAGAATGGATTTACTAATCAAAGCGGTAAGTGAAAAGAAAATGTTATAAGCAGGAAGCATATTATAATACAAGATAGCAAAGATCAACATATTGTGGTGACAATATTTAATGTTGATGGTTGGATTAAAAGGCAAATGAATGCAACTGTAACTATGTCCATGAATTAGAGCCTACCTGATAGAAGTCATCTGTTCAGTAGCTTCTCGGCCCCCTCAACTTGGTAGAAGATGCTCTCTTTTGTTCCATGGGGTTGCAGATACACTCCCCTGAACTACACTACCATCAGAACAAGTTCTCCAAAACGGATCACGGTTGCGGTCTCTTCTGCTCTTATCCTCTTGTAAAGCAGCATCAAGTTATTCTGTCGAGCACTAATGGGGAATCTCCATTGGCAATCAATCCACGGTCAAAAAAAAGGACAGGCTCTTCCCCCTCGGCAACCCAGCTTTCGAAAAGCTTAGATGCTCTGGCCCAGCAACATTATTCTGGAATCAATCAATCAATCAATCAATCGCACTGACGCCTCAAAGCTAAAAAAAACAGAGAATCAGAAGAAAGAACGAGCCACCGCAGAAAGGAGGAAAAAAAAAAGCAAATCTAGCATCCCGGCATTCGAAGAAAGCAAGAATTTTTCTGCGAGCAACGTAGGAAGAAGGCCACCGGCCGTCGGAAAGGGTAAAAGAAAGAGATTTTGAGATCAAAAAAGCCAGGATGTACCGCTTCAGCAATTCGGTGATCGGGTGCCTGAACCTGTTGACGCTCCTGGCGTCGGTCCCGCTCATCGGCGGCGGGCTGTGGATGTCGAAGAGCTCGGCGACGTGCGAGTCGTCGCTGCAGACGCCGCTCCTGGTGCTGGGCTTCGTGGTGCTCCTCGTCTCCCTGGCCGGCTTCGTGGGCGCGTGCTTCAACGTGGCCTGGGCGCTGTGGCTCTACCTCCTCGTCATGCTGCTCCTCATCGGGACCCTCCTCGGCCTCACCGCCTTCGGCTTCGCCGTCACAGCCGGCGGCGGCGGGGTCCAGGTCCCTGGTCGCCCATACCACGAGTACCGCCTCGACGACTACACCGGATGGCTCCGCCGAAGGATCACGGAGCGGCAGTACTGGAAGGCGGCGATGGCATGCGTCGTCGGGTCGAGGACCTGCGCCAAGATCGCTCTCTGGACGCCTCTGGACTATCTCCAGCGAGACCTCTCCCCGATACAGGTAACGCTCGGCAACTCTCTATCCTCGTCTCCTTCTCGGATGAGTAGCTTCTGTCACTACGACCACGAGTCAAACTCATCGATCGTATCTGATCCGACGCTCACCGTCAACATGCGATGCAGTCGGGCTGCTGCAAGCCGCCGACATCGTGCACCTACGGCGCCGGGGAGGTGGTGATGGCGCAAGACGAGGACTGCTACCGGTGGAACAACGCAGCCAACGTGCTGTGCTACGCCTGCGACTCGTGCAAGGCTGGCGTGCTGGAGCAGGTGCGGAGGGACTGGCACAAGCTGTCCGTCCTCAACGTCGTCGTCCTCATCTTCCTCATCGCCATCTACTCCATCGGCTGCTGCGCCTTCCGCAACGCCCGCCGCGCTGAATCCGAGTATCCCTACGAAGAGAACCGGATGTCGAAGATACGCCCTCGCTGGGACTACTTCTGGTACTCGGACCCACTTTGCTACTCTCCTCTCTGTGCCAAGCACGGCAGAGATACTAAAGCAGAACTTGTGTCTCGTTGCAGGTGGAGGTGGTTGCGGGACAGAAGAGAACAGCTCTACTAGCGACCTTGTTGTCTTCTCCATGCAGTCAGCCAGCCAGCCGATGGCTGTCGAATAGTGTAATAGGCGTAGGCTGTCTCAGAAGTTTGCGAGGTTCAGTTGTCTGTGAAGGAACGGAGCTGTGGATAGTTGCAGCTTCATGTTGTTGACATAAAACATCGACTTGATCTGTAATCTGTATGAAAATGTTTCACAAGTTGATGCTGAGGGCCATAATAGCTGATAGAGTGGATATGTAATCTGTATGAAAATGTTTCTTCGTTTGTTGTATGCGTGAAAGAGACGAATCGTCTCCATCATATGCAGTGTTGTGATGCCGTAATGCCTTCTGTGTGAGCATTTGTGCTCGTGATCCGAAAAAGTTGCAAGCTAAAGGACACTCGATGCACGACTCGAAAGAGGAAGGAGAATACCTGAAGAGTTTGTGGGATTGGTCGCCATCATTATAAGCATGTGGTCAATCTTCCATCACTGCATCGGTCACTAGAATTGTTTTATCATATATCTTTTTTCTTCTTTCCGCCTTTTGCCAGTGCATAAGATGGTTTTACGATTGTAGATAATACGGTAGAGCCCCCCTTTGCACTCCTTTCGAATTGTTTTATCATATATCTTGGTAACTTTAGGCATCGATCGCAGCAGCTTAAAAGCCATGTGTATAAGAGCGACACCCACCCCTCTCTACACATTACCTATGGGACAAGAAAGTTATTAACGCTGGATGACCGCTTTGGTTTCTCATGAATATAGACGCTTGATGCTTGATGATGATGATGATTTTTTTTTTTTTATCAAAACATTTCAAATCCCATCACTATAGGCTCATATGGTGTGCCCGATAGTCACATGGATCGCATCAGTCGTCGAATTGTATAATGACGCCGTGCAAACCAGGCAGGCAGGCACGCAGGCGGCAACGTCGTCGCCAATCGTGCCTCCAGCCATAAAAACCGTTGACCACTCTGTGTCCCACATCGCCGCTTTTGACCGCCCCGGCGTCGTCAAGCCGTCGTTAAGCAATTAATGTCTCATTAATAAAACCCTCACCGAACAACACTGAAAACGACGCGCAGGCGGCAACGTCGTCGCCAATCGTGCCTCCAGCCATAAAAACCGTTGACCACTCTGTGTCCCACATCGCCGCTTTTGACCGCCCCGGCGTCGTCAAGCCGTCGTTAAGCAATTAATGTCTCATTAATAAAACCCTCACCGAACAACACTGAAAACGACGTCCGGTCCGGTAGGCATCGATCGAGTGAGTCCCTTGTGCTGCTGGCCGATAGCTACAACTCGATTCTTTTTCCTGTGTCTTTTATCCGAATCTTTCTTTTTTTTTTGTCGGCATCCGTTCCTTCTTGATGCTCGTTTGATTAAAGGTTGCATCTTGCAGCGGTTTAGGTTCGCTCTACTCCTTGGGTTGGGTTGGGTTGGGGTTCGGTTGGATGGTAGGTATAGGAGGTGCCAAGATGAGGGGCGGAGAGGATGCGCCCGCTGGCCCGCCCTCCGGCGTCCGGAGAACTTTTTGGAGGTCTTCGTCATGGTCCTCCTCATCACGGATCGCCGCGCAGGACCATTCGAAAGATTCCACCTCCGAGGACAGGAACTCGGCCGATGCTCCCTGCCCGCCTCCCCCCCACTTCACTCCGAGATCGCAGAGCCAGAAGGCCCGCTCGTGCCTCCCTCCTCTCGCCATCGCCCGCAGGAGCTTGGACGAGTGGCCTAAGCCCTGTTCCGATGACCTCGAGCGATGGCCCCATCCGCCCACCCTCGGTGCCAAGCCCGTCGAGGGCTTAAAGCCGGATCAGATCGCTCTCAAGGAGTGCTCCAAGGTCGCAGACCATGTCTACCTCGGCGGAGACTACGTTGCTAGGAACAGAGAAATCCTTCGCCAGCACGGGATTACCCATGTCCTCAACTGCGTCGGCTTCGTTTGCCCCGAGTACTTCAAATCGGACCTCATCTACAAGACTCTTTGGTTGCAGGACAGCCCGTCGGAGGACATCATTAGTATTCTGTATGATGTGTTCGATTACGTTGAGGATGTGCGGCAGCAAGGTGGGAGGGTGTTCGTCCATTGCTGCCAGGGTGTTTCACGGTCGACTTCTCTGGTAATAGCTTACCTCATGTGGAGACGAGGGCAGAGCTTCGACGATGCATTCCGGTTTGTGAAGACGGCAAGGGGGATCGCTGACCCCAACATGGGCTTCGCTTGTCAATTGCTGCAGTGCCAGAAGAGGGTCTTCCACGCCATCCCCCCGAGTCCCGCTCCGGCGCTGAGAATGTACCGAATGGCTCCGCACTCACCGTACGATCCTCTGCATCTCGTCCCCAGGATGTCGAACGACCCATCTCCCGCCGCTTTGGATTCCAGGGGAGCATTCATCGTTCATGTCCTCTCGTCCTTGTACGTGTGGATCGGCATCGACTGTGAACCCGCGATGGAGGAGGATGCAAAAGCTGCCGCCTTACAGGTGGTAAGGTACGAGCAGGTTCGGGGGCCACACACCACGGTCGAAGAAGGGGAGGAGCCCTCGGAATTCTGGGATGCCTTCTCGAGTGCACCCCCTTCCGAGAAGGAGGAGGAGGGCAGGGAGGCGAAGGAGGAACGGGTTGAATCAGCTGCGAAGATGATCGCCGGTGCGAGGAGAGTGGAATCCTATGATGCTGACTTTGAGCTTTTCCATAGGGCTCTCGCTGGAGGTGTCATCCCACCCTTCTCCTGTTCGGGACAGGGGCAGGAAAACCATCTTCCTGCAAGAGAAAGCGACTGGAGCTTATCGAGGCGTAAGTTTCTGCTCTCTGAAACCAATGTTCGAGGTTTATTCGGATTCTTGCATTGATCGGAGACGAGGAGGATTCTCGTACTGATGGAGAAAAGCATTTAGCATCAACCTCCCCTCGATTCCCTCCTTCTCTTATTTATCTTTCCTCGGATTCGACCATTGCGTCTAAGTTCGGAGGTTAACTCACCTTCAGTTTCTCCTTCCTTCGACATGCTATGTGTGCCTTCTTCTTCCCTTGCATCTTCTCCTGCTTCGTTTGACTTGCCTGAGCCGATGCTATCTATCATCGCTCGCTACCCCTTCTTTCAAATTCCCAACCACTGTCCGAAGCACTATCCGAAAGTTGTTGCTTCTCCATCCGAGTGGCTCGTAAATTCAATCGCTGAAACAGGAGGACACTAACACTAAGTAAAATCTCCTAAGGTGTTAAGTCCATCGTCTGGTCATATTTAGAAAGTGTCAAGGAAAAGTATTTCATAATTATATTCCTAGCAACAATCATGGGTTTAAAATAGGCGTTTGGGTGAGGCGAGACGAGGCCCGAGCGCCTCAAGCCTCGACTAGACAACGTACTTCACTGAAGCGTCGCTTGGCGATCGCCTGAACATAGGGGTGTCTCGGGCAAGTGCTCATTTCAAGTGAAGTAATTGACCCAAACTTTTAAGTTTGGTCCGATTGAATAGTATCTAATTGGTTTGATTGAACTAACTAAGCTCAAGCGAGTGCCTGGTTCCTCTGTTATCGATGGGCAAATCCGACAACCTAACTTTCATGTATAGTTCCCTCTGTTATTGTTGCTTATGTGTGTAACTCCTTCCATCATCGAGGGAGAGGGTCGTAGCTTCCTCTCTCATCGACGGACATATTTGAAGCTTCCTCCGCCCACAACGTCGACGTTCACAACTTCCTTCAACGTTGCTATTGTCGTCAATAACTTCCTCTATCGTTGTTGCTATGGTCTGAAGCTTTCGTCGTCATGTGATCATTCATAACTTCCTTCATCGTTGTTCTTATTGTTCATAACTTCCGTAACTATTATAATCGATGTTCAAAAGTTCCTATGCCATCGCTACCCTCTCCTTCCCCATTGATGGCTATTTTCTCTCATTTAATATTTTAGAATGTCTCGCTTCGCTCGAACAAATGTTTAGCACCTGAAGCATTTTGAGACATCGAAATCTTTTTAACTATAGCACTTTTTAAATCATTGGCAACAATAATTTAGAGTATATATAGTTTAGAACACATGTCGAGAATTCTCAACGTGGACTGTTGAGAGTTTGTAAGACATCTTAAACTCTAGATTGTTTAGAGATCATTACTTGTTTTGTTATTTGGTATCATTCCACCAAATGCTAACTTAAGCTTCGAATGAGTCGAGTCGGAAAATCCCTTTTTTGTTTAGAGATCATTACTTGTTTTGTTATTTGATATCATTCCACCAAATGCTAACTTAAACTTCGAAGGAGTCGAGTTAGGAAATCTCTTTTCCGACCTCGACCTGTGTGTAGGAGCTCAACGATGGAGAAGCAAGCCACTCGCCAAGAGAGAAGATCACGCTCGGGAGACAAGGCTCGAACCTAACCCGACCCGACACTCACCCTCATCACCCGAGAATCCGCGTGGACGACCTTGCGCATCCGGGATCGGACCGAACCGTACCCTAACCCGACCCGACACTCACCCTCATCACCCGAGAATCCGCGTGGGCGACCTTGCGCATCCGGGACCGAACCGAATCGTGCTGACACCTTGGCCACGACGTAAAGGTTCACTAACAACTCTAATCGTGAGCTTTGGAGTAAGGACATCATATGCTTTGTGCATGTTTGGTGGCGAGCCACCTGCACAGAATGGATTTACTAATCAAAGCGGTAAGTGAAAAGAAAATGTTATAAGCAGGAAGCATATTATAATACAAGATAGCAAAGATCAACATATTGTGGTGACAATATTTAATGTTGATGGTTGGATTAAAAGGCAAATGAATGCAACTGTAACTATGTCCATGAATTAGAGCCTACCTGATAGAAGTCATCTGTTCAGTAGCTTCTCGGCCCCCTCAACTTGGTAGAAGATGCTCTCTTTTGTTCCATGGGGTTGCAGATACACTCCCCTGAACTACACTACCATCAGAACAAGTTCTCCAAAACGGATCACGGTTGCGGTCTCTTCTGCTCTTATCCTCTTGTAAAGCAGCATCAAGTTATTCTGTCGAGCACTAATGGGGAATCTCCATTGGCAATCAATCCACGGTCAAAAAAAAGGACAGGCTCTTCCCCCTCGGCAACCCAGCTTTCGAAAAGCTTAGATGCTCTGGCCCAGCAACATTATTCTGGAATCAATCAATCAATCAATCAATCGCACTGACGCCTCAAAGCTAAAAAAAACAGAGAATCAGAAGAAAGAACGAGCCACCGCAGAAAGGAGGAAAAAAAAAAGCAAATCTCGCATCCCGGCATTCGAAGAAAGCAAGAATTTTTCTGCGAGCAACGTAGGAAGAAGGCCACCGGCCGTCGGAAAGGGTAAAAGAAAGAGATTTTGAGATCAAAAAAGCCAGGATGTACCGCTTCAGCAATTCGGTGATCGGGTGCCTGAACCTGTTGACGCTCCTGGCGTCGGTCCCGCTCATCGGCGGCGGGCTGTGGATGTCGAAGAGCTCGGCGACGTGCGAGTCGTCGCTGCAGACGCCGCTCCTGGTGCTGGGCTTCGTGGTGCTCCTCGTCTCCCTGGCCGGCTTCGTGGGCGCGTGCTTCAACGTGGCCTGGGCGCTGTGGCTCTACCTCCTCGTCATGCTGTTCCTCATCGCCGCCCTCCTCGGCCTCACCGCCTTCGGCTTCGCCGTCACAGCCGGCGGCGGCGGGGTCCAGGTCCCTGGTCGCCCATACCACGAGTACCGCCTCGACGACTACACCGGATGGCTCCGCCGAAGGATCACGGAGCGGCAGTACTGGAAGGCGGCGATGGCATGCGTCGTCGGGTCGAGGACCTGCGCCAAGATCGCTCTCTGGACGCCTCTGGACTATCTCCAGCGAGACCTCTCCCCGATACAGGTAACGCTCGGCAACTCTCTATCCTCGTCTCCTTCTCGGATGAGTAGCTTCTGTCACTACGACCACGAGTCAAACTCATCGATCGTATCTGATCCGACGCTCACCGTCAACATGCGATGCAGTCGGGCTGCTGCAAGCCGCCGACATCGTGCACCTACGGCGCCGGGGAGGTGGTGATGGCGCAAGACGAGGACTGCTACCGGTGGAACAACGCAGCCAACGTGCTGTGCTACGCCTGCGACTCGTGCAAGGCTGGCGTGCTGGAGCAGGTGCGGAGGGACTGGCACAAGCTGTCCGTCCTCAACGTCGTCGTCCTCATCTTCCTCATCGCCATCTACTCCATCGGCTGCTGCGCCTTCCGCAACGCCCGCCGCGCTGAATCCGAGTATCCCTACGAAGAGAACCGGATGTCGAAGATACGCCCTCGCTGGGACTACTTCTGGTACTCGGACCCACTTTGTTACTCTCTCCTCTCTGTGCCAAGCACGGCAGAGATACTAAAGCAGAACTTGTGTCTCGTTGCAGGTGGAGGTGGTTGCGGGACAGAAGAGAACAGCTCTACTAGCGACCTTGTTGTCTTCTCCACGCAGTCAGCCAGCCAGCCCATGGCTGTCGAATAGTGCAATAGGCGTAGGCTGTCTCAGAAGTTTGCGAGGTTCAGTTGTCTGTGAAGGAACGGAGCTGTGGATAGTTGCAGCTTCATGTTGTTGACATAAAACATCGACTTGATCTGTAATCTGTATGAAAATGTTTCACAAGTTGATGCTGAGGGCCATAATAGCTGATAGAGTGGATATGTAATCTGTATGAAAATGTTTCTTCGTTTGTTGTATGCGTGAAAGAGACGAATCGTCTCCATCATATGCAGTGTTGTGATGCCGTAATGCCTTCTGTGTGAGCATTTGTGCTCGTGATCCGAAAAAGTTGCAAGCTAAAGGACACTCGATGCACGACTCGAAAGAGGAAGGAGAATACCTGAAGAGTTTGTGGGATTGGTCGAGCAATTGATCGATCCCCCGGTAGAAAGCTCAGCAGAACCATAAAGTTCGTTAAATGTAATGAAGATTTCTCTTCATATAAACATCAAAATAGAAACAAACACTAAAGATCTCAACTCACCTAATGACGGACGAGTTGAAGTTGCGGAGCACGGAGTTGCCGGTGACAGACATCCAGAAAGACCGGTGTTCTTTTATGGCTGCTGTCACCGAGATCTCCCTTCCCACCACCAATGAAGTGTCCATAGATAGATCAGCCATCGGCGCCGTCCTTCGTCCTTGGAGCAGCTTCATCTGGGAGAAGAGCAAAAGTTATCAAAGACAGGAATCTGATCTGAAGCCCAGCCTCCTCCCTACTCCGATCTACATGTCTTTGTCAAGAACACACTACAACCAACAAATCATCTTTGATTATCTAATCTTTAGCCTGCGCCCAAGCCACCGTCGACATCACCACAGGGGTGGCTGAGATTGGAGCTGAAACTGTCCTCTCTGTAGTCGCATGGGGATCCTGCCTCAAGAAGCCACCGGAATCCCAATGCGGGAATCGCCGGAAAGATACTGCCACCGCTGTAGCTACGGCCACGACTACCATATCTAATCGAAGGCGACCTGAAGCCATCGGCTTCAAACCAAAATCAAACAGACCATGACGGTGTGCACCCAATTTCTAATGGAAACCACCGCCATGCCGGAAATGACTTTGATAATAAACCTTTTACAAACTAGAACAGAAAAAAGAGGGCGACCAGGAAAATACAATATCTTAATTTGGATTTCTCGGATATATGGGACATAATTGAGGTGATTACCTGCGAGGGAACGGCGAGAGGAGGCGCGGTGGAAGTCACGGGGACGGAGGTAAGTTTCCCACCACCGCGGGGCAGACGAGGAGCCGCGGCTGTCGCCTAGGGCAGCCCCACTATCGTGCTTGTCGTCGTCCTTGAGCACCTAATCCTTGCAATTCCAGAACCCAATGGCATCGAGCCCTCCAAGATCGCAAAAGAACGAACCGGCATCATGAATCCGAGGTGGCCTCCTTCAACCCAACGGCCTTCCTCGGATCTCAGCCAACCTAATTCCCTAAGGTTCCCGCCGGTCGGCGGATCTGAAGAAAGAACACCGAGAATTACATTTTCTTTAGGGTTTCGCCTCTTGTCGGTCAAGAAAAACAAAATCTGAACTATTTTACATCGAATCAAACCCAGAGACCGGACGAGGAGGAAAGAAAACGGAGACAAGATGGATCTTACCCAGCCTCGACAGAAGCAAAAGCAGAGCCTTCTTCGTCGGCTCGGAGACCTCGATCCTATGTTTTGTTGACGGTGGGCGACGAAAAGGGAGAAATCAGACGACAGAGAAACCAACCGGCGGAAAGATTTCAATGCCCTCCGCAGGCGCCATCAACACGAATTCAATTCCCCTCCTCCGCCTTCGCTTTCTTTAATTCCTACCCCTTTTTTATTTTTTTGGGGATTAATTCTCCGTCATCTTCCGTTCGTCTACCTTTGTTTGGCTCTGTGCAGAGTTCCAAACACAACTGACCTCCCGCTTTCCGTAAAGCACGATCCGACCGTCAATCATCATCCTACGGCCAAGATAAGCTCGTGGAGTTCATGGGGCAGGCTCGTAAATTCGGGCAAATCGACGGGTTGAGAACCAGCTCGCTGACACAGGTATCCACTCGCACGTGCTGACGGTTGCTCGAGGCGAGATGGCCGAATGGGCCGAACGCGGGCCGTCATCTTCTCCTCTCTGTCTCCCCTCTTTTTAATTGAAAACCGTTCGATCATCTTAATATAATTCAGTCTCGCTAACAAAATAAAAAAATTAAAATTTATGAATAACAAAACTTCTTTTTTTTTGTTTAAATTATATATTAATAAGATTTATTATTCTATTTGTATTTTGCAAAGAAAAGCTAAAGAAACCTCATCACATCAAACACTCGAGTGTTTACGAGAATCACTGATGAATTCCCATCAAATCAAAACATAAAATAACTGTTAATGAGCCTGTAAGCATCAAATCGAAAGCTTCGTTGGAAAGGCAGAACCTAACATGAACATAGAAAGAGCAGCTGCAAAGCTGCTTTCTCCTGATCACCTTAATCATTAGACAGCCATGGGGTTCGCTTTCCTGCACAATTTATCTCAGGACTAATCAATCAGTGGTGGCTTTCTTTCTTTTGCTGAAACTCTAAGGCAGCTATACTTGCATTCCAATCCGCAAAACACAACAAATTAGCAGGTGCACTGAAACACTCGACGACTCTGCCATGTCAAGCTACTCCTACTGGGCAACGTAAAGCAGACAGGGAAACCAGAACGAAAGAGCATGATTCTTCTTCGCCAGCCTATCATTCTCCATGATGCTTTTGGTGGAAGGATCACTGCACCCATGTCATCTTCACACATGGATATTGGCAACCAGGTCAAGCAAAATAGCTGGAGCGTCCTATTAAGTTTGGTGCCGGACGCCATCCCACGACCCACCGCTCTCCCCATCCTCCCTCCTCCTCCTCCCTCCGCCTCCTGCATAAAATGCCCCTCCTTCCTCGGCTCCATGCACCGACGCAGCAGTGAGCAGAGCATAACACTGCAACCATGCAACGCTTCGGCTGTGCCGTTACCGCCTTCCTGTTTCTTGCCGGACTGGCCGGGGAAACCTTTGCTCAGTCGGCGACATCTCCGGCTCCTGCAGGACCGACCAACATCACGGCCATTCTGGAGAAGGCAGGGCAGTACGGAACGCTCATCCGCCTCTTCAAGAGCACCCAAGTCGGCGACCAAATAAACAACCAGCTCAACAACTCCAACACCGGCCTCACCATCTTCGCGCCCACCGACAACGCCTTCTCCAGCCTCCCTTCCGGCACGCTCAACTCCCTCACCGACCAGCAGAAGGTCGCGCTGATCCAGTTCCACGTGCTTCCCACCGTCGTCTCCGTATCCCAGTTCCAAACGGTGAGCAACCCCCTCAGAACGCAGGCCGGCGACGCCAGCAACGGGCGGTACCCATTGAACGTGACGACCATGGGAACCCAGGTGAATCTAACGACGGGGGTCGTCGACGCCACCATCGCCAACACCATATACTCCGACAGCAAGCTCGCCGTGTACCAGGTCGATCAGGTGCTCCTTCCCTTGGAGATCTTTGGACCCCCGGCTCCTGCTGCTGCTCCTGCACCAGCCGAAGCCAAGAAGCTGAAACCAAGTCCTGTCGCCGAAGGCCCTTCCACCCCTTCCACCGACGCCACCGATGCCTCCGCCGGTGTGAACCTGAGCCGGAGTGCATCTGGAGGCGGCGTTATGTTTGCAGCCGCAGCTATTTGGCTGTGGTGGAGCTTCTGAGTGCTACCACCGCAACTCTCGCGTTCAGCGGTTTAGGCGAGTGTGAAGCAGCGCAATGTTTTGGTGTTCTATCTTTGCTGTGGGTTTTTGTACCGTCATTTCATTCAAAATCACGAGATCCATGAATAAGAAACAGAGTGATAGCATTTCCCCCTTTGTGCAATCGAAGGATCTAACTGTTGCATTCATCTTCTTTCCGATTCCTGGGTAGGAACCACAAATGCACACACAGATCATCAAGTCAACCTATATGCGATGCATTGACCTCCTAACAAGGTCAAACATTAAATGCCCAAAAGTTACAATGAACAAAAGAGGAAGAGTCGAGTAGATCATTTCCAAGGAAAGCTCATGGCGAGATGTATTCATCAGGCTAATTCTCCACCATGTGTTGATCGAACATCCTAACTCGCAGTTCATATGATCCATGGATCAAAATCTCATGTCGCCAACGCAAAAATCACCAAGAACTTTCGTTCGGTACCATCTTTTTCACACATTACACGCTTACTCTTAGAGGCAAAACCACAAACAGATCAAAGGCATCATTTTTTTGGTCCGATTATAATATACAATCGAGTTCCGGATCCTGACATATAACATCTTCAATCTCACACAATCATATGCACGACATCAAGGAGCGAGTCCGATGTCGGCATGGCAGTAAACATCACCTGGAGAGAGGAACGCCCTACTCATCGCACGCCAGCGGCTGCAGCGCGCTAATCTTGATGAAGTACTTCTTCGGCGCCTCGCCGTTCCCGGAACCCGAGACGGAGCTATCGGACCCAGCCTGTGTGGAGGCGCCGTCGTAGTGTCCGACGCCAACGAAGTTCTTGCACTTTCGACAGGACAACTTGGTCTTCCTCCTCAGCAACCCCCACGAATGCCTCGACTCGAAGTAGGGCCAGCAACGGAGCTCCTCGACCTGCGAGAACCGGCTCTCGTCCACGGCGACGAAGGAAACGATGCCCTTCTTCGCGGATTTCCTGTACTTGGAACCGATGTTGGCGGTGTCCCGATCGGAAGAGCTCAGATTCAACGCGTACCCACAAGATCCGCAGCTGCATCAAAACAACACAAAAGCGACAAATTTACCAGTCCGACTTGCGATCGCGACCGAAGAGACGGATCGATTCGGAAGTCGACGCAAACCAGTAGGTGACGGATCGAGGAGAGACCGCTGCTAGGGTTTGGGGTTGTTCGTAGTCGCTGCGCAAAGACATCGGTGGACGATGGCGAAACGGTTTCGGAGAGACGGTGCCGTTGAAGAGATATAGAAGGCGAAGCCGGGTTCTGTTATTTATGGAACCAGAGAGGACATGGGCGGCGAGTTGTGCGGCGGCAGCGGCGGTGGAGGTGGGGGATCGGGACGAACGTGTACCAGCCGACATATGTAGTTGATTGTGACGGGTGGCCATGGGTGATGGACGGCCTGCTTAACGATTCGTGCATCTGGGACGGATGGGAGCTTCCTTGTAGCGCTTCGCAGACACGTGCATTCGCGGAGACGGATCGCGATCAACGTGCCTATGTGGACGATATGTCGGACTCGAGTCCGGCACATGATCAGCTTATAAACGGGTCCGACCGGATCCATTGAATTAGGATATAATGCTAATGTTCTACTTGCAAACTAAGCATAACTACATGTCACGAGTGGTAGTAGTTAGTATGCTTTATGCTCAACTTAAAACAGACCATCCCAATAACAGATACAAGATGCGGTTAAACACCTGCCTCACTCTGGTCGGCCAGTACCGGCGGCGGCAGCGGCAGCGGCAGCGTCCTTGCTCTTCCCAAACTCGTGCACTTTGAGGTGCAGCTCCGCAGCCGCGATCAAGAAATGCACCGCCTGCACCGGCTTCAGTATCTCCACCAGCCCCTTCAGCGTCTCCAGCCTCAGCTGATCCGCCCTCTGCAACACCTCGTTCATCCTGTCCCGTTTCCTCTTCATCTCCTGCTCCATGGCATCGGCTTCTACCTCCTCTGACTCCGCCAACGCGTGCGTGAGCTCCACCATCCGTGCGTCCGCCACCGACTCCTGCACCTGCGCCTCCTCTTCAGATATCTCCTTCTCCAGCCGCACCGTCAGCCGGTGGAGCCCATCGATGCGCTCCAGCTGGTCGGGGCTCATGTCGGCCAGGTCGCGCGTGGGGTTGCCGACGATCAGCTCGAGAAGCCGGGGCTCGAACTGGAGGCCGGACTTGGAGTAGAGGAGGTGGAAAGCCATGGTGGGCCGCCAGCCGCCGGCCCAAAGGAAGAGGTTCTCGGTGGAGGACGTCCACGTGGGGTTGAACATGGGGAGCACGTCGCGGCGGACGGAGGCGGCCTTGGCGCAGTAGTAGTACTCGTAGTGGCCGAGGACCCGGTCAACGAGGGGTCGGAGCCGGAGCTCCTCGCCGGCGGAAGCGGCTGCGGTACGGAGGACTTGCAGGTCGCGTTCTTGCTCGGCGAGCCAGCACTCGAAGAACTTGGCGAAATGCTCAGGGGCGCGGGGCTCGTCGCGGGCCGCAGCCGTCTCCTCTCCGCGTCGTTGGTTCTCGTCGGCGGAGCTCATGGCGCAGTCGAGCGGGGGAGGAGTAAGGAGGGAACCCCCGAAAGGCTCGGGTCTTATATAGAAGGTGGGCCATGTCGATTTGTGTTTCGGCTCGTTGGGAGGGGCTCTGCGCTCCCGGAGGGAACGGAAGAAAACAAGAAGAGTGTTTTGCTGACCAAGTGGATGATCATCAATCTCGCCACGTCATACGGTGACGAGATGCAGCGGAGCCTTTCCGAGTGAAGCTTAATGGCGAAGGTCGCGAGGTAATGCGGAGGCAGTGGACCAGTGGGGGAACCCAGCGGAGGAGATGTCACATGGGCCCTTCTTTCCAGTTCGTGGAGGCTCCGGCGAGAGGGAGATGCATCTGGGTTAGCTGGTAGGCGAGAGGGGAGGTATCCACGTCTTCCTTTGTCCTTTGTCGAAGACAGTGGCGAGAATAATACTTTGATCTTATTACACGGTCGCCGAGGAGACCATTCCCGGTGCCGCTGGCCGTGGTTTCTGCAGGTGGTCTTGGTTGGCCTCACCCGGAGGAACTGGATTGCTTATCTTGTCTTTAAAGCATACGTATAACTAACTGGCCAGACATCATGAGGTCAGCTGATTGAGATTTCCTCAGCCGAGAAGTAATCTAACACCTTTACTTCTGTGTTCCATCTCCATCTTCATCTCCATCACACCTTTACTTCTGTGTTCCATCTCCATCTTCGTCTCCATCTCCGATGTCATCTCAATTTTATTGCTGCAAAGGCATCGCTGACGTTCCCGTCGAGAGAATGGGATTGGCGTGACTGAGTTGCATCAAAGCAGGGGTTATAAGATCCACGACGAAGAAAAAGCCCTCTTATTTTGGCTCGGTCTGCCATGTTCGAGTGTGAGATGGTGAGTACCAAATGACTCCTTGACTTCGTCTCCTATCTAAATCAAAGAAATCCGATGTCTAATCCAGATAATTATTTAGATAAACGAGCCTATTCCAAATTCAATTTGAATATACACAACTTGAATTGGATTAATGTAGAACCTAATCCTACTATTATTCTTTGCTGCATTACCAATCCAAAAGAATGGCAGCGTGGAGAAGGTTGACCCAAACCCGGTGATTTTGACCGGGTATCCGACACGTACACGGCCCCAAGTATTCTTTGCTCTCTCTCACCCCACCGGTGTGACCGTCGCGGTCGCCAAGGGACGCAGTCTGAGTTCCGATCTGACGGATGATTCTTGTCCACGTGTACTTTGTGATTCACGAACCGGGGCATAGCTCTCACGAATAACGTCGCCGTTGCGAGATCGCGACGGGATTCTCCATGGAAATCCTTGACGAGGTCTCTTTCCCCACCCAACGCGAGGCCCACGATGGGGCCCTCTTGCTGTGGGTGGGTGCGTGTGTGGTCTTCGGTCGTGTCGGTAACGATAGGTGTTCTTCTGCTGAGACGGAGGTATCCCGATCCTCTCTCGGAGAGTCACTCGAAATCACTGTGACGGTTAAACCGCGTCCATTTCGCGGCGCGCCTCCTCGTCTTCGCCGTCTTCGATTCTTTATATTTGCTGGGAGCCCCATTTGGTCGTGGATGTAAGCAAGGAAGGTGAATTTTGGAGAGAGAGAGAGAGAGAGGATGGGGAGCTACAGGTGCTGCATCTGCTTCACGAGGAAGTTCCGGTGGAGCGAGGCGAAGCCGGCGGAGGACGTGCGGGAGGCGTTCGCGACCTACGCCGAGGGCGGAGCCCACATGACTGCGGATCAGCTCCGTCGGTTCCTAGCGGAGGCACAGGGCGAGGCCGGGGCCACCGCCGCCGACGCCGAGCGGGTCATGGAGCGCGTCCGCCAGCTCCGCCGCCCCTCCCACCTCGCCAAGCTCTCCAAGCCGCCCTTCACCCTCGACGATTTCCACCACTACCTCTTCTCCGAGGAGCTGAACCCTCACTTACAACCGCAGGTCTGCTCGCGCCTCTTGTAGATCTCTTGATCCTGGTGGTCTGCTTGGCCCCTGTTGTTGTTACCTTCGATGGAGGTGTAGTATTTGTTGAACGTTGGTCCATGATTGCTTCTGTCTTTGGATTAAAGACGATAACTTTAGAAGAACTGTACAAGTCATATTTAGGAATCGAAATCACATAGACTTGAGCAATTAATTCTTGTGAATTATGATGCATTTTAGTTGATGCTTGTCGTCGAAGATGTTCCTTTTATGTTCAGTAAAAGGTGGTTAGTTGGAAAAAAGAATCTAATGTGATACTCTCTTGTGTGCTATTTATGGCAGAATTACAAGCCTCATTTACCTTATTGCTAACAGATACTGGTTGATCAAGATGTTAAAAACTTGTAGATCTGTTCTTTAGGTTTCAAATGTTACCATCTCAGGCTACTTTGTTTCTTTCCCTTACATGCTGCTTGTTTAGGTTTGTTTTTTGTTTTTAATGTTCTTTGATTACCTGATATTATGCTTTGATCTTTTTCAGTGATAAAAATTGAAACAAATACATTGGAGAAACTGATTCTGTGCCAGTGGTGCTAATGGAAGAATCCAATATCCTAATTGTTTTATCCAGAACTTCATGTTGAACTATGCTGATGATATTATTACTATTGTGTTTCCCTTCCAAGTGATAATAAATTCTGAACATCTAAGATATTATGACACTTCAATTTCCTGTTATACTGTTCAGCCTATAGCCATGACTTACAGGTTAATATAACTGTACTGCCTAAATCATAGCTTAGAAATTTTTACATGTTAGCATATGAATACTTGATACTAATGCAGGTTCACCATGATATGACGGCTCCACTGTCCCACTATTACATATATACAGGCCACAATTCATACTTGACTGGAAACCAGCTCAGTAGTGACTGCAGCGATGTTCCAATTATAAGAGCACTTCAGAGAGGTGTGAGAGTAATTGAACTGGATATATGGCCAAATTCTACAAGAGACAATATCAATGTTCTTCATGGAAGGTATACTGGTGTGATGCCTGGTTTCTTCTTAAACTTTTCTATCGGATCATCTTGTATCAGTCGCTGGCCCTATTTAGAGAAAATTGTGAAAAATAATATATTGCACCTAGTATTTTTTTTATAATGTAGCATACTATATATGACATGGCCTAATAATTCTCTTTTGTATAACGTTTATGATTCTCAAATCGACATTATTGTTAGACACAGTGGAACAGATCCACAGAGTTTGCAAGTTCTCATGTGGTATATCTTTGTTTTTGTTCATCCATATGATTTGGTTGATTCTCTGAGAGTAATTTAAAATGCCTTTTATTAAGATAAAAATTGGCATACTGAAGAACAAATGCCACACTTCTTTTTTGATAATTCATTGTCTTGAAAAAAAATGCAAACAAATGGTCCACAGGGAAGTTCCTTCCATTCTGTATCAAATATTTTTTTCCTCTACTCTAATTAACAGTTATATACGTGTGTGCCCCATTTCCTCCTCCTATTTAAGCTGCTTGGTTGATGCTGCTGCTAATAAGGTAACTAGGTTCAGTATGTTAATAACCAAAGACATGAAATTGCGCTTAATGTTAATATGAAGCTATTGGTCACTTCTTTATATTTAAGTGCCTTAGCTTACCTTCTAAAAAATTTGTTATGTAGGACATTGACTTCTCCTGTGGAGCTTATCAGATGTTTGAAATCCATCAAAGAGCATGCCTTTTCTGCATCTCCGTATCCTGTTATCATAACTTTGGAGGACCACCTTACTTCTGATCTCCAGGCTAAAGTAGCCAAGGTAGATTCTTTTTTCTCCTTAATGAAAATTTTCAACCGTGTATTTTCAATTCATCTTTTAACTTCGAGCAAAACATTTCTTTAGATGGTCACGGAAACATTTGGAGACATGCTGTACTACCCTGACTCAGAAAGTCACAAGGAATTCCCTTCACCAGAAGCTCTGAAGAAAAGGATTATCATTTCCACCAAACCACCAAAAGAGTACCTTGAAGCTAAAAGTTTTAAGGAGAAGGATTGTGATACTCAAAAAGAAAATGATTCTAATGAAGCAGAAGCGTGGGGAAAGGAGGTTTCAGATATACAAACTGAATTTGAATTAGCTGATAAGGTATCAAATGATGTCTAATGCACTTCCATCTGATGTCTAATATTCACTGTGTATTTAATAGCCAGTTTCTTATTAATGAGATTGCTCAGGATGAAGAAGTTCAAGATGAGGAACTTGCAGATGATGATGATGATAAAAAAGAGCGTCAGAATGCACCGCCTGAGTACAAATGTCTAATCACCATCAGGGCAGGGAAACCTAAGGGTCACATGAGCGAAGCACTAAACGTTGATCCAGAGAAAGTTAGACGATTAAGTCTGAGTGAGCAAGAACTTGTCAAAGCTGCAGCGACACACGGAGCTGATTTACTAAGGTCCTAATTTTGTTAAGTGTGCATTCCTTTTCAAATCTTGTTTGATTTCTCTTTTCTTGTTGCAAAAAATCATTCAGACAACAATAACGGGAGGCCACTTTGTAGATCTTTTTCCTATCACCGAGCTTTATTGTGAGCAATTTTACTAGCCAATCTAAAAACCAGCAGAAGTCTTTATTGTTTTTGATAAAAAGACTACCGTTTCTAATATATTCTTGTCGGGTGTTCCTTTGCCAATCCTCACACCCCTGTTATATTTTGACACACCCGCTTAATTGGTTTATCTTTGGGCCTCTTTTGGAAATATCCATGAGCTTCATACTACATCAAATCAGCTCCCATCACATGCAAAATTAATTGGAAAATATCAGAAACTTCCTCTATTTATATATTTTTAGTAATCTGTTGGTAGTTTTAGCCCATGCAAAGATTTTTAACTTGGATGGAGCATGCATGTTCACCCGAATGTTACTTGTTTTCTGAGAATCTGTTAGTCTGTTGATATAATTGTCATTTTATTTTATAGGTTCACTCAGAAAAATCTTCTCAGGATATATCCAAAGGGCACCCGCGTTACTTCTTCTAACTACAATCCATTCATTGGTTGGATTCATGGTGCTCAGATGGTTGCATTCAACATGCAGGTATCTCTAGTCTTGAAATACTGATCAAAATACATGATGAATATTTTCTTTCCTGTCTTATGCCTTCTCGTCATTCGTCATCTATGGGCACCACATCCACAAGTATCTGAACTTGGAACCTTTCTTAATATGTGGAGGGCAGCCAACCACTAGGCTAAGATTCCATCTGTTTGGAGTCTGGAAACTGTGTGATTTAACAAGTTTTGATGTCAGATCAAGTTACATTGAGACTCCAATTTTCCAACTGCGATGTCCAAACCATGCTGCTGGCTGCCAAAAAAAATTTACATGGATTTGTGGTATTGGTTTCGAGCACATAATAAGTCATTTCGCATCAAAATGGCTTCACTTAGTCTTTCATGGCAAAACCTTCATTAAGGAAATTTTGTTTGAATCCCTTAGGAACACTGTGCTTGATATTCTATTGCCATTTCTTCCGTAGGGATATGGCAGGTCACTGTGGCTGATGCATGGATTTTATAAAGCCAATGGAGGTTGTGGGTATATAAAGAAGCCTGATTTCTTGATGAAGGCTGGTCCAAACAATGAGGTTTTTGATCCTAAAGCCGTCTTACCAGTAAAGAAAACTTTAAAGGTGATAATTGTTTTCTTCATACATTTTTCTTTTGCATCCCTTTCTTTTTTGTTTCTGATCAGAAGTTGAAATTGTTGATAAAGTCAATATTTTTGGACAGGTAAAAATTTATATGGGAGATGGTTGGCGTATGGATTTTAGTCAGACACACTTTGATGCATATTCTCCTCCAGATTTCTATACAAGGGTAACATATACAAACTATTAGTTTGTTTCAGATTTAATGTATTTTCTTTTCTCCAAGGACTAAAGCTGAGGGATGTTGCTCTCGAACTTCAACAGGATGATGGTTGATCTGATTTATGCTGCAATTGTTTGGTAATTAACAGGTAGGGATAGCTGGAGTTCCAGCTGACACCGTGATGAAGAAAACAAAGACAATAGAGGACAACTGGACACCAGTTTGGGATGAGGAGTTTACCTTCCCGTTAACTGTACCTGAACTGGCTTTGCTTCGTATTGAAGTACATGAGTATGATATGTCTGAGAAGGATGACTTTGGCGGACAGACTTGCATTCCTGTTTCGGAGTTGAGGCCAGGGATCAGGGCTGTGCCACTTTTTGACCACAAGGGCAACAAGTTCAATTCCGTAAAGCTGCTGATGCGATTCGTGTTTGTGTGAATGATGCTGTTTGAAGTTCTTCCTACCGCAACCTGATTCAAATTTGTGTGATAACACTTTCTATCTGCATTTTAGAAACAGTTGGTGTGATCACATGTTACAATAGCACGAGGAATTCACCTGTCTTGAAATTAATCATGCAAGTGATGCTTATCGGATGGTTCTGCTCTGTTGTACACATAACTGGGTAGCCAGTCCCATCAACTTTGATATCTGTTATTTTTTGTAGTGAAAATATGCTATTTTTTTTCCTAGTTGCAGGTAATTGTTGCCGATAACAATGGGCCAGCCATGAAATGATCATGAAGCTCCTTCCCTTGATGATGAGTAGTTGTGCATAACAATGGAAGTCATGGGAAAATGGTGAGTGCATCATGTTTCTAATGCCATCATCACTGTCTGCTAAAGCTAAGTATTATCATGATATCTAGAAATATTGGGAGAGTCCTAACCTGGTTTAATTGTTTTGTCTGAAGCTGGAGATGAATTCTTATCTAAATCTCAAATGGTTGACTTGCTCCAACTCCTACTCTTTGTGGTGGTTGGTGGATTTGAAGTTGCTATCCATTTATGCAGTGTTTCTGATGTCTGACAATGGTCAAATGTATACTGATTAAAGAACTTAGTTACCAGTGGAAGGATCAACTCCTCCACAATGGAGATTGTCACAATAGAAAAGAACAACTTTTGGGAGCAATTTGGACAGCTGCAACAAAGTTTCAGATATTATATATTATATCAGGTCCAGGTTCTCCCATGAATCAAAAGGATACAACAAATAGAATCATCACTGTGCACAAGGAAATAATAAACCTTGACTTGAACTTTGAAGAATGTTCTTCTAGTTGATTAGGTTGGAACAACTGCATGAGTCAAATTGCATTTCATCACACATAAGTGGCACTGTCTCTGTTTCTGTTCTTAGAGTAGAGGTCTGATGGTCACACTTAATCTCACTATTAAACTGGTGGAAGTGAAATAACACTGTTCAATAGTTTCCAGTGATTTGTTTTCTCTCTCCTTTTTGTGATTATTAAGGCTATCTTGTTTGAGGTGAAATCTAATTAACTCACTGCTCATCAAATAAACTAATCCAATAGTTCAAGAAAACTTGCATTGTACTCTTCAAAATTATGACAAATCCTGAGATGCATTAATCATTTTTTTTTCCATGAATCATTCAAATATTTGACTATGACTAAGGACACACATGTTACTACCTATTAGTGGTTCTCTGACACTAACTCTTATCTTCGCATGTCACTTCTATTTTATTGATATCCTATTTTTATTCGATCGACTCAATCCCTTGAGGTCGTTTAGGTTAACTTGATAAACCATTACTTAGTAACACCCAAGTTTAAAGTATGATCCCATGACTTATGATGGTTATCGTAGTCTCAACTCTGACATCATTTATCATATTATAAAATGACCTCTCAAGTATATTTTTAAATATTTTACTTGAATATACTTGTTTGATCAAATCTTTTAAATTTTATTGGCTTAAGGATACTTGTAGCTGAATATACTCACTTGATCAAATCGTTTTGAACTTTTATTTGTTTAAATATCGAGGGATCTCTTCAAATATGTCTCACATATCTTTTATAGAGTCTCGTATCGGCTCTTTTAGTTTTTTAATATTTCAATCTCACGAATAAAGTATGACTGATTCCGAACCTCATCTGATATTAAATAAAAATTAAAATCTTATCATCTGTATAATTGTTTTTGGGGCATCCTAATTGTCCCACTCCAGCAGCATATGATAAATCTGGGGAAAGAAACAAGGACCAAAGTATTCTACTGGTATTAATTCTCCACCCCTCATTCCACCCATCTCCTCAGAAACATAAACACGCTGTGGGCCCCGGAAAGAGACTCACCACCCACCCCTCTAATATTGTAATGCACCGTTCGGTAGTGTGAGGTCAAGCTTCCATTTTCTTACATTTGAACGTGTAGATATTTCTTATCCAAAAGCCGACGACCGTGGCGGCCGTTGACTTTTGTGGTCAAACTAAACCTTGTCACACTATTTGTATGCAACCATCGCCTCTTTCCACCTAAACAACATTCATCATGTCGATTTGTTTGCTAAACACTCGAGTGTGTATCATATGGCCTTTATATGGTCTGACCGATTCGACGTATTATATATATCATGCGTAGCCTTTTTATCCTCGCATGGCCGATTAATCTGCCCGCTCGAGCCCGATGACTGGATTTAGATTCCGTTGCGATCGACACGCGTTGATTTCGTGACTCGGGCAGAGCAGCGCTCTGCGCGGCGAGTCGGTGAACGATTTAGAGCACGACTCTGTGGGGCACGGTACGCTCACCGAGCGTGGTCGAATCTTTGGTGGGGGCTACCTCGGTGTTCGACGCTGCCAGCGGCCCACGGCATTCCCATTTCCCGATGAGCGGTTTCTCCCCGCCTCACGTCACCCCACGATTTACCCACCTCCTTAACTCCTACCTGACCAATAAAAGACGTGGGACCCACATGGTCCGGAAACCCTCGTCCGGTGAGGAGGGGAAACGAAGATGAATGGTTCACGCGTGTCGACCGAGCCACTCGTAGTCGCCTCGGATTCAACGTGGCCCCCTCCCACGGACGCTGACGCTGACGCCGCGTGGGCCGCTGTGGACGGAATCCCAGACGGAAATACCCACGGCGTCAGTCATCTCGTCTCGTTTCATTTGGTGTGTCTGTCGGGGTTTGGACCGCGCCTCGTTTCATTTCGTTCTCATCCGGAGAGACGGGTAGGAAGAAGGCAGCTTCCTTCCGGGAGTCGTCTTTTTGACCCGAGCGCGGTTCCCACCTGCTTCCCTCATCTCTCTCTCTCTCTCCCCCCGTGGAATTATTGCGACCCATCCCACATCCGTCCCTACAGAATATAAAATTTCATATCGGCCCCTCTCAGGGGCGTTTATGAGAGAATCTTATGTGCGACATTACGAGTTATGGGGTTCCGCAGGGGTTATTATGAAATTTTAAATGTGGATTTGCCTGAAAAGCATAATTGACACGCACTGTCACTCACGCCTATAAAAGGGAACCAAAGGCCAAAGCTTTCCTCGCAAATCACGACCTCCTCGTTCCCTTCGTTCCCTCACACTCGCATCGGCTCTCGTACGCATCCCATTCTCATAGGTTTCATCGTGGCGTTCGATTTATTGCCTCTTTTTGGTTTTTGACGGGGTTTTGTTGCTTGATGTAGGTGGAAGAGAGGAGATGTGTGGCGGCCACCGGAAGCTCTCCCCGCTGCCCAACGACCCCGCGGCGGGATGCGGCGGAGAGGCCATGAAGGCTTCGTCGGAGGCGGCGGCTGTGGTACTTGAGCTCGCCGCTTCCGACGACCTCGCCGCCTTCAGGCGGGCGGTGGTGGACGACGGCCAACCGTTGGATGCCGCTGCCTCCTGGTACGGCCGCTCTCCTGGCCGGGGAATGGGTTACCAGCTGCGGACGCCGCTCATGATCGCGGCGCTATACGGCAGCACCGCCGTGATGGGCTACATCCTATCCGCCCGCCCAGCTGAGGCCCTCCGCCGCGCCGACTCCGACGGAGCCACCGCCCTGCACTGCGCTGCCGCCGGCGGCTCCGCGGCTTCTCTCGAAGCCGTTAAGCTCTTGATCGGCGCGTCTGCGGACCTCGTTGACGCCCTCGATGCGAGCGGGAGCCGCCCCGGCGACGTAATCGCCCGGCAATTCTCGAGCACCGTTGCCAAGTCCCTCGAGGTGATCTTAAAAGCTACTTCTTGCCCTAGGGTTTCATCACCGAGCAGAGAAGAGCAAGCAAAACAGGGGGAGAAGAAGGAATACCCGCCGGATTTGACCCTCCCCGACATTAAGACCGGGATCTACGGCACCGACGAGTTCCGGATGTATACCTTCAAGATTAAGCCGTGCTCTCGCGCGTACTCCCACGACTGGACGGAGTGCCCCTTCGTCCACCCCGGCGAGAACGCTCGGCGCCGAGACCCAAGGAAGTACTCCTACAGTTGCGTGCCGTGCCCCGAGTTCCGGAAAGGTTCTTGCCGGAACGGCGATGCTTGCGAATATGCCCACGGCGTGTTCGAGAGTTGGCTTCACCCGGCGCAGTACCGGACCCGGCTCTGCAAGGATGAGATTGGCTGCAACCGCCGGGTCTGCTTCTTCGCCCACAAGCCGGAGGAGCTGCGGACGGTGAACCCCACTGCAGCATCGGTCGCCGGAATGGTGTTGCCGTCGTCATCACAAGGCCTTTCCTCTTTGGACATGGCCATGGCCTTGACGCTGATGCAGCAGCCCGGCTCGCCCATGCCCCCCTCGGCTTCATCGGGCATAGGGGCCGCAGCGGCATGGATGAATCAGACGGGCGGCGTGGTGACTCCTCCGGCCTTACAGCTGCCGAGCAGCAGGCTCAAGGCTTCGCTGAGTGCCAGAGACTTGGATTTCGACCTCAAGTTGCTCGGATTAGAAGAGTATCAGCAGAAGCTTGTCGACGAAATCGCAAAAACGGCCTCTCCGCGGGCCAGCTGGGGAACGAGCAGCTTAGCCGCGGCAACCACTCGAGCTCCGGACTACGCTGATCTGTTGGGTTCTGTCGATCCATCGCTGCTAACCCAATTGCAGGGGCTCTCCGCGAGGAAGAAGACGGGGCCTCAGATGCAATCCCCTGCTGCAATCCAGATGCACCAGTCTCAATTGCTGTCTGGATACGGTGGCGGCCTGTCTTCTTCCCCTCCTGTTAGCGCCGCTTCGTCGTTCGGGCTCGACCACTCACTGGCACAGGCCATCATGAATTCCAGGGCTTCCGCGTTCGCTAAGCGCAGCCAGAGCTTCTGCGACCGAGGGGCGACCGCTGGTCGCCAATCGACGCTCTCTGCCATGTCATCAGCGGCGGCCCCGCCATCGCTCCTGTCCGACTGGGGCTCGCCGGACGGTAAATTGGACTGGGGTATTCAAGGAGAGGAGCTGAACAAGCTGAGAAAGTCGGCATCTTTCGCCTTCCGCAGCAGTCAGGCCGCCATCGGAGGGGTAGCTCCAGCCACCGGCGCAACGAACGAGCCGGATTTGTCGTGGGTGCAGTCTCTGGTGAAGGATGGACCTGCGGCGCCCGTGGGCCGTCCTGGCATGGGCAAGCAGCAGAACCGGTATCAGCTCAACGGCGGGGGCGACTTGTTCTCTCCATGGGCAGAGGAGAAGATAATGGCATAAGAACACGGCGAGGGCAAACGATTACCTTTCTCCCTCTTCCTTCTGACTGACCTGTTCTTTTCTTCGGTATATTTTTTTTTTGGGAATCCATTACAGCTTTTATTATAGCAGGCAAGTCCGTAGGGGAATCTGAGCCTGCAAGTTCTTTCATTCATAAATAGTGTCTTCATAGGTAGAAAGAAGATGGTGGTTATATGTAAAGATGAAGAACAAGCCTTTGTCTAAATCTTGTTATATCTAAATCTATGAAATATTGCTTACTGTACGACCATGACATTATGAATTCAATGATGTGGGAACATACAAACCTGCATTATTTGATCATCAAAGCCCATGATCGAAATGTCCATGAGATGATGAAGATATCCAAGAATCTGCGTGGGATGTGACTTCAGAAGACTTCTTCCCTCGGTGGATGATAACACCGTTGACCCACATATCGTACGTTCGAGTCATTCAAAGTTTTCCTTCAAATTGGTGGGGACTAAAATATTCATGTCCGAATCAAATTTATTTTAATCTCATACGTAGTAGATTCAAGGAAGAGAGAGGATCTCGAATGCTCTGTTGCTGTCTCCAGTGCAACAACTACTGTTGCTATCTCACCATGCAGGATGGGCTCCTTGGTAATGTTTCCGGGTGCGTTTCCATTTAGCGTCTCATAACGATGCATGGTTGCGTCAGCGAGAGAGTGGAATAGGGTAATGGTGGGCGGTGGGTGGGTGACGCGAAAGCCAGCGCACTCAGCGGACACTGCTGACCGGCAACTTGCGTGGCGGGACCCGTCCGTCTCATCATCTTCTTTCTATCTATCTGTCAATTGGACAGTCAAAACAGGGTGAGAGAGGCTCTGCTGATTGGAACCTCCTCTTATTTCTTCCTCTTGGACCGAGTGGGATACTACGTCAATCTTCCACCTACAAGCATACGAACGAGCCTTCCGAGCATCGTCTTTGGCGTCGATCTCTATCATGCAAATATACCGCATGGCTCTGTGGGAGAAAGTGAAAATATTTATTCCTACAAAGGTTTCAAGACCAAAATAACTCAAAAGTGTACAAGATTTGCGAAAATATGTGCCGAAAAAAGGCAGGAGAAAGTGATTTGGTAGATCATTAATGGTCATCTGAAAATAGTTTACATGAGCATATGCTTGTAATGTATCCATTTCTAGCTTCAAATACAACAATCTGAAGCTTAAAAACATAAGATAAAAGCAGCAGCATATATGATCGACAAGTCAACTGCAGCAGCAATAAAAATAGCCGAAAAGCAAGCATTTCACCTGCCAATGACATCGCGTCTTTGATAGCTTATAAATATACAATAGATATACACATTCTATTACTGAATCTACTCGATGAAACCCATAAGGCAACCATCCTCCCAACTCCTTCACAGTTCACAATTCAGGTGACCACTGGCAATCACTGGCTCCAATTGATTGGAAGGTGAAGCTACTATACAATTTTCACAGCCGAGAAGCTAAATGCATAGCCATGTAATCTTCTGTTTTTTTGTTTAGGAAGGAACATCTTCAAAATCAGTCTATATTTTCCACCATTTCTTATTCTCCATGGTCTTCACAAGTTCATTCGCCATTGCAGCAAAACTTTCAGCATTATTTTGAAGCTCCTCGGTATGTTGACTAATTCTCTGGTAAGAGCATATATGTAAGAAGGTGCATAGCTTATGTTGATACAACCTCAAAATATATACTAGCAAGAAGAACCAAGTTCTTAAACAGAAGTTTGATTTAAGATTTAGGTCTGTCTTGCCATTTACTTTCGACCAACCTCATTGTGATAAAGTGACATAAGATCTATTGAACAGTATTTGTTGATTTCAAGTTACCATTTACACACAAGAGAAACAAAGGCAATGAAGTGACTTTGAATATAGTTTTTCTTTGCACCAAATCAGATCAAATAGGTTGTAACTGGGGCAATATAATGCTCTGATCCTTCAAGAATTTTGATTCCAATATCTTAACACCAGGTTGTTTTTGATGAAATAGATGGTGCAACAATAATGTCTAAGCCGATACTAGAGATGGGAACCAATATTTTTTCATGGGTGCTGTCTACCCGATCCGCTCAAGCCAGGTTCGGGTACCCTTTAATCAGGTTTAATGTATATTCGGCTAGGAAAGTAAATATCCAAGTCAGGTTCGGATTCGAGTAGTGGGTACCCTACTCATTGTCATTCCTATTGCAAGCAAAGATGGCAAGCAGGTCAGGTTTTTCCAAATACCTGGGCCTAACTGAGCAACTTAGACCAGGTTGGTTTATTAGCATTAATATAGAGAATAAATATCCAAGTGAACAATAAAGACACAAATAAGGCATTAATCTTGCAGAATTTGGCCTTCCAGCCATTGCTAATCTTGTCCAGTGATTTGATGATATAATATTTTTCTAGCTTTTTGTTACATTCTAAGTTGATCAAATGGTATCTAAGAGTTATTTTCTGATCTAACCTTTATTTCTAATTGAGTCTTGTAAGAACTCCTTAAATATTTGTCTATGTCCATTTTATGAACACAATTAATTTAAGACAGAAACCATCCATTGATAAGCCTAAGATGGTTTAATTGTTCAAAACTAGTTTTCAACTCACTATGATGTAAAGGAAGACCTTTTTTAACTACCACATGGATGAAATTTACCAAGCTCTTGCATCTTTACCATTCCTTATTATGACCATCCTTATTAATTACTTAAGATACAATGTTCTCATTCCATATCTTTCGATCTGCAAACTTCACAGATTTACAGCATAAAGAACAATAAGGTAGAAGTTATAATATTAAAGAACACAAAAGATGCATTCTACAAATAAAATATCACACATGTCCTACCTCAAGCTTCTCCTGCCTCTGTACAAGCTTTTCTTTTGCATGAGCTGCTGCTGCTGAGGCATCCTGGATTGCAATTAATAGCTTTAGAGAAAAGAGGTGAAGAGATTATTAAAATTTAACAAGTCCAGAGGATTTTACCCCAGCAAAGCGATATTGGGTTAGAATTTCTTGAGGAGTTCTCATTCTTGGCTTTGAATCCTTGGTAGATCCTTGAAACAAATTTTCTCTTTCCTTCTCCTCATCTATAGCATAACATGAAAATTGAGCCAACTGAAGGAGATGGAAATTCAGAAGTTTGAGTTGAAAAATATAAATGTGATACCTTTCTTTTTACTCTTAGTTACAGTAGTTGAAGTAGATGGTGCAGGTAATGGATCATCAATCTCGATGTCATCTGCAAAAGATTACAGATTTACTCCTTAAAATGATAGGGCCGGAAAGGGAGTGAGAGAGAGAGAGAGAGAGAGAGAGAGAGAGAGAGAGGGAAGGAATAGGGAGAAACAACTTTAGTATGAGAGGGAGAGAGAGAACCAATGCTCAGTTCGCCAACTTCTTCATTGCGAATGATAGTGGTTGATTGGTCTGAGAATGGGAACCTTGAAAATAATTGCTCCAGTTGTTTGGTGGAACTATAGCTAGGAATACCATCATTAACAATGTCATTTATATCTGTTCTACCTCCTTTAAGTCCTCTTATGATACCACCAAATATCCCAGGAGAGGTCATCTGGAGCAGCAAAGCCATGGTGATAGTTTATAAGAGCTAATTGAAAAAAACATAATTGTACAATAAAAAAGAGGAGGCTCTACCTGTGTTTTCTTCAAATCTATGGAGTGATTAAGGGCAGCGGCAGTAGCAGATGCCAGAACTTTATCATGAAGGCAAGGCATAAGTTCTGCAAACCTGGATAAACCCATAAATAATTTGAAACCTAAAGAGCAATCTTTCTTGAATATCCCTTTTTCTTACTAGACAAAGAAAATGAGATACCTGGATTGATCATCCAAAAAAGAGATGAAAGCAACTTCACATCCATTCACCTGTAATTTTCTCGAAATGAAATTTTGTTTCTAACTTATATAACAAAGTTGAACAAATTAGTATTTTGTGTCCATCTAGTCATCATGTGCGACATGCAAAATCATAATTTATCCACATAATTTTGCTTAAGAATTGCAAGTAATGAATATCACTAAGTTCTAAGAATGATTTAGTCATTATCTAAAGACGGATAAAAACATAAAGGGCCTTTTACATATTAGTCCTCAAAATCTATCAATTTTGCACATAAATCTCCTGGTCCTTGTTCTTTATATAAAATTCCCTCAAATCTGATGGATATTCCAAGTATATGCCACCGACATCCTTACACTGATCCATGGATCTGGACCATAGTCCTTACACGATGTCAAACGAGGTTCAACATTAATTGACATCCAAATACTAAAGTGTACATCCAAGTTTTAATAGACATTACTCGAAATTAGTAAATTTGGCAATGATTTGTTCACTATAAGCAGTCAGAAAGTTAGGACTTACGGTTTTGTTGTGGTTGTTGTAGGAACAAGATATCTATAATTTATTAACTTTCTCTTGATTCTGCAAACAATGAGCTATACCTGAGGAATTTATTGATTCAACAAATTTCTTTTTTCATGAAAAACTAACAAGTCCTCTAAAGTTTTTCATATTGAGATTTATGGAAGTCAAGTTCATGAAAAAGACTCACCAAAGCAATAAGCCCATCATCAGAGGAACTCATGGTTTTATCCATGTTTGTCTTGAAGCTCCATCTTAGAATGGACATTAAGGAGCTTTCCACCTTAATTTCCAGACCTGGCAAACACCTGTCAAAGACAGAAAAGAAGATAATTATGAAATCAAAACCCAAAAGTTAAATGACACGTTGCAACACAAGCAAGAAACCCACCAAAGAAAATGAAATGTACTGGCCATTTACCTTATTTCAATAGTTCCTGTCTCAAATAGTAGTATCAGTTCTGGTGCCTTTGCATCTACCTTTAATATTGTTGACCAACAAATTCTTTGTGCTAGGTTCACCTTATGAAAAAAGTCGTTATTCCCCTGAAAATGAAAAATATATGAGCTCAATTGTAGACAATGCATACCAACATTATTACTTGAACACATAAGAGCATCACACCTCTATCACAGACTTTAAAGGGTACAAGCATAGAGAATCTGCGAAGCATAGCACAAGTAGTGGATCTATTAATGTTTCAGAAGAATATGGAGCATCCTCTGGGCAACAGCCTTGAAGTTCTTTTGTTTCTCTTGGTTCACAATTATTGCTTCTCTCAGGTCCACTTTGAGAAGAAGGTTCATCTGGCAGGTTCTGGGAACATTTCTCAGGCTCAGCAAGTGCTTTTGATGCTGAGACACTTCCCTCTACGCATGAAAATTGGTATAAGTTATAGTACTTTTTCAACCTGCAAATACAAGGCTTAAATATTGATGAAAGCATTGGAAATACATGCCTATAACATGCATGGAAATCACAACAGATTCCTTCTTTGGCTGCACCGTTCTGGAGCCTATAATAGCCCCAGTTCTGCTATCCATAATTGCAATTTGTGAATCCTTGGTGAGAGTGAGTACCACTTCTGTAGGGTTTGTTATACAGGGGCTTAGTTGCTCTGGACTGCTTACGTGAAGAATACACTGAGAAATAGAGGGCATGCTCGCAGAAATTACTGCAGAGTTAGTTCCAGAAGTGCAATCTGTACGAAACAGTACAGATAGTGATGTCATATCAAGCATCAACACCTGAATGACCACGACAACAGATATTTCAGTAATTTTCTTGTCAACCTCAATTAAGTGAAATAAACAAAAGGGAAAAGGCGCTTAAATGGTACCTGACCACTTTCAAACCCTACAGCAATGTGGCTCCCAGAATTTGTGAAATGAATGTCCCGAACTGGAGAGTTTAAGATAGAAAAGGCTGCTATGCAATGAAATCCTTGCCCATGATGAATTATATGAACTGCATATGTTAAATTATAAAAGCAGTGTAAGGCAAAAAATACAAACTAGCGATAATTTGCCAGGACGAAGTGACTGTGAAAGAGAAACACCAAAAGTTCATTTTTCAATTCTTTCATTTACCATAAACCATATTGCATAAATTATTCCAACTGGAGCATTCCATCTTGCACTATATACAGGTCAAGTTTCTAAATTGAACTCTTTATCTCATTAGTATTTTGTTACCGAAACACATTCTTGGAAAATGAAAAGTGAACCCAAATTTTAAAACCAAATAAAAGAACATGTAAGAATCCCCTGAACTTTCAAATCCCTTCAATTTGACAAGCTAATATTTTAGGCTTGCTAAAAAGTAAAAACCATTACCTGAAAATTAGATCTGCTATAAGCAAGCAATTAAGTAACCAAATCTTGGGACAAACAAAGTATTACAAGAAGAAAAGACACAATTTAGCAAGTCCAAACATATTGGATTGTTTGAATTTAGAATAGCTTCTTGGGAAAAAAAACATCATTTTGTCGTTCATGCTGAAAGTGAAAGAAAAATAATATACAAGTCATGGTATGCAATCCCGAATGGTACTGCCCGGTACGGGCGGTATGTACCGGTCCGATGGCATACCGGTACGCGGACCGCTCGCTACCGGACGGAACGTGCTACAGTGCTACAGTATTGCATACTATGAATCAATTTGCTACAGTAGAGGAAGAAAATATATAAAACTGTTCGGTATGCCTTGGTGTACCGCTCAGTACGCCCTGATGTACCGCTCGGTATGCCGGTACCGTACCGTAACGAGCCAACCTCGAAACACCGGTACGGTACGGTATTACATACCTTGATACAAGTAAAGATTAGATGATTGCAAAGTGTAGATAAGTTTGGGGGCCTTTTTACCATTTAAAATTCTTTTGGAGCGCAACTGTCAACATACTAACCAGTTTCTTGTAATCAGTTAAATCTAGTTCAAGACTTGAAGTTAAACATCATAGTAGTTAACATGTTACCATCACTGTACAATTTTAAATATCATAAAAATGTACAGTCTATGGCATATCTGTTGTGACAATATTGATCAACTAAATTTTCATTATTTCTTTTAATAAAGTTTTATTACTAGAATCTGATTACTTACCATGGCAGTTCATCATCATCCCTCAAAAATTTTCCTCAACGATGTGCAAATAACAAGCAAAATAATTAATTAACACCTCATTATCTTTTCTGATCGAACAGGTTCAGACCTTGGCCAGCCTTTAGAGGGGTCTCATTGGGATCAGGTTGCTTCATAACAGCAACTTGAAAATGAGTACATGCATGGAACAGAATTTATTCTGTTCCATGTTACACACCAACTCAGCAAATCTTTAAAAAGTAGGACAATACATAGTGTGCACAAATGTCAACTAATAAATATTTTTGTATATTTCAATATAATTTTGTAGAATTAGATATAACATGTACAATTTAGAAAATTCATGGTAGCAAATATTAACTCATAACAATCATTCGTGAAAGTAGTACAAATCCATATGCAAAACAATAAGGAGAATTTCATACCATAGTATATCAATAGCCCAACATAGATACATGTTAAACAAGTCTAGAAAGGCAAGGATTTAAATTTCACTGTCATTCCCTATACTGGTCTCAGGCCAAGAAAGAATGGTAGCACCAGATCAGCAATGTAGTGTTTACTACCGGTCAGAGAAAAGAAAGAAACTGACCAGAGACAAGAATAAGGGAAGGAGGGGGTTGCGGACATATCTGAAATGCCAATTCTGCTGCTGATTCTTGTTCTTCTGCTCCTCCTCTCGGGATATAAAAGCTTGGTTGCATTCTAATTCACTGGATATCAACCAGTACTTAATGTCTCTTATACCAGTCCATGGTTGAACTGATAGATACAATCCGTAAGAGGAATGTCACAACCATTTAAAGTTAGCTAGAAGCCTTATGTGGATATATATATGTATATATGCAGGATGGTTGACATCAGTAGGTGTGTAACTGATATATGAACCCTAGTGTATTCTTGAAATATCCTACACATCAGAAAGTATCCTACATGTCAGAAATTATCCGACAATTGTCATTACCAAATGTGGAATGACATGGACAAATTTATTATTTTAAAGTGCCCATGTTGTATAGCTGCTGGCACTATGATACTTGAATTATGTATTTCATGATTTCATCATCGTCCTCTTTAATCATGTGAAAGAGTGCATAAAAGCATATATATGCCATAGATGATAGACCTATCAAGCTTAGTTGATTCTCCAAATGATGGTTGCTTATGGATTATTCTTTAGTTACGAGTGTCTGAACTAATTCAGAGTGTCCTTTATACAAGATATGAGCTGCTGTAGAAATCAATAATTAGCTTCATGTGATATTTATCTAAAATTGATGAGTGTTTCTAGATTAGTCAGACTTGAGCCAATCTCTAACAGTTATAGAGATCGGTTCTCTATTTAGAATTTTCTGCACAATTATCTGGATTCTTAGTAACAGGAACAAAATAATTAAGAAGTCATACCAAATATAATGTTCACAAGTGTCAAAAAGTAGACACGTTATAAAATAGAAGCTTCAACTTGGAGCCTTTGCACCTTATTCTTAGTTCCAAAACCCCCAGTCGTGTCATATTTAGTCATTTGTTAGTACAAGAAAGATACACATGAAATACAGTTGGTGTTGGAAGAGATAAGATGTATCAATAGGCAATAAGCATCTTCCTAAAATTCCAGATTATTAGAGTGACTACTCTAGCTAGTAGATGTGTTGA
>LVTN01000070.1:535296-645239 GCA_001649415.1 Musa itinerans | reverse complement strand
TGATTCGGAGCTGACTAAGATCTTTCTTTTGATCCAATCGTGTCGAACCCTATAAAATTATATCAGGGTACTTTCGATAGTACTCCTTTGATATCTAAGTTAATAAAAACTTAAAGAATTTGAATTATATTATTGAGAAAGAGAGAGTTTGCTTTCGGAATGAACTTAATGAGTTTTTTTATAATAAATTCTGAATATCGTAGATGATATAATTTTGTAGACTTAATTACAATTGTAGTATGTCGAATTTAGGATATAATAACATTCGACCCACTCGACCTTACACTAAGGTGTGATTGCATGATATTAAAGAGCTAGTCACATAACAATAAGGTGTTAGTCACATTATAATAATATTGAGATATCAACCATATGCAATGATGAGGTGTCAATTACATAGCGATCAAGTGTCGACCATATGTCTACCCTTATATCATGTTGTATTCAGAGTTTTGATGATATAACGAATCCCTAATCGATGTGCCCTAACAATGTAGAAGCCAAGTAAGTCAATTAGATATTTAATAGATGGAATGTTTAACTTTAACTATAGAATGAATGATTTGTCTGAAACAATGACATCCATGCTTAGAATACATAATAGATTGTGTAGTTAGTTCATCATTATTTGGTTGAGGCAGCTGTGTATGTGGGACCGGAGATGAGATTCAAAGAATGATATGATTATTTTGGGTAGATGTTCATGTAATGGATTATATTCTATTTTTTCTTTTAGTCTAACTATATTAAAAGAATATTCATGTATAAAATGGACACCAAAAATAGGACTTGTCTCGTATTGCTAAACAGTAAATGAGCCCGATAATATATATTAGATTTGATCTATGACTTAATGGATCTAATCAATTTGATCAAGCTGGTCGTAGATTATAAAATCTTCAAAGTAGAAAAATATGACGCAATTATTATACTTAATAGATCAAACAATGATGACATTTTGACATCAACTAGATTGAATTGAACAGTCGTTCCAGGAGATTCACAACTCTCCTAACCAGGACAATAGCAACTGAAATGACAATGACACCTTTGGTGATGATGATGATGATAACAATAGAAACCAAACACACACCGGTGTGCCAGTGGTCTCGCTCCAGCTTGACCGATCTCTCATCTTCGAGATCAAGGATGAGTTCTCTTCAAGTCCGAGGGTCACACGCTATGTCACTAATAGCATTCAATGATGAAGTTCTACCTTTTAAGATTTATTTATAGGTGTTTAAATCTTTACATATCATAGATTTTATTTGTTTCTCAAGATTTAAGTAGTATATATATAATAGGGGAAGGCAATTTACTTGGTGGCTTGCAAAGACTAGGAAAAATTAAAAGAGTTAATTATTAAATAAATATATATCATGTATCGTAATATTTTGACATGAGATATGAAGACAATTTTAGTGGTCGTATAGCGTTTGTATAGCGAGAAAATTTTTTTAAGGTCTATGTGAGAAAATGTACAAGAGCCTTAGCCTACGTTTAATCTAATTAACATGTTCCCTCTCCTATTTATAGGATTAGGAGGAATGATTTCCCTCAACATAATAGAGGATTTTCCTCAACAGAATAGAGAGATTTCCTCATATAGTTGGGGAAATTCTATCAAGACCATCGCTACTTCTCACATGATAGCAAATAGCGTAGGAGTGCAAGGAACAACTATTACACGGTCAAGCATCTATGCATGTCGACCTCAACCTAAGAGGAGCCAGGAAGAACACAGTACAATAATGGAGAAGATAAAAACGATGGTGTCCGACGACCACCACATCCAATGCGTGGCCTAAATAAGACCTCGATTTCAATTATGGGCATCTTTAATTTTGGAAATACTTAAGGATCCAAAGCTTTTGGTGGTCAATTCAAGATATTGGGTGAAGTACCAATCAACGTCGTCGAAATTGTGAATAGCAAAAGGATTATAAATGTGTTCATATGTCAATTCTTTCGTTTCCCCATTAATCACTCTATTGAGAACCACCCAAAACCTATTTATTCAGGGGAAATAAATCCAAAACAAAAACGTCGGCAGAAAAATTGTGCATATATAATTTTTTTCGTTATTGAATTTATATTCCACATGTTAGGTTTGAACTATCATATCATGATAGGATAATAAAGAGATTTATTAGTTTGTGATTTATTCACGAGATTGGATGTATGGATATGTTCTTTACGTATAATCATACAACTCGGCTAATATTATTAAGTTATCTTTAAGTAAACCCTATTTTTCCCAGAAAATTTTCACCCATCGCTTCTCTTTTACCACTGCATCACTTGCACATTATTTTCCGGTACTAATCTTGTGATTGAACCTTAATAACCTTTATATAAGGTTATTTTTCTCGAGCGATAGTTTAGATATTAATTTTATATGAAAAGTAAATTATTTTGTTGATGCTATGTTAAATCAATTTTTGGTTGTTCAAATTGGATGTTGATTCGGAGCTGACTAAGATCTTTCTTTTGTGCTTGTCTTAAAATGATTTTAACTAATATCATCTGACTCTGTCAAACCCTATAAAATTACATCAGCGTACTTTCGCGATCAAGTGTCGACCATATGTCTACCCTTATATCATGTTGTATTCAGAGTTTTGATGATATAACGAATCCCTAATCGATGTGCCCTAACAATGTAGAAGCCAAGTAAGTCAATTAGATATTTAATAGATGGAATGTTTAACTTTAACTATAGAATGAATGATTTGTCTGAAACAATGACATCCATGCTTAGAATACATAATAGATTGTGTAGTTAGTTCATCATTATTTGGTTGAGGCAGCTGTGTATGTGGGACCGGAGTAAGGTGTTAGTCACATTATAATAATATTGAGGTATCAACCATACGCAATGATGAGGTGTCAATTACATAACGATCAAGTGTTGACCATATGTCTACCCTTATATCGTGTTGTAATCAGAGTTTTGATGATATAACGAATCCCTAATCGATGTGCCCTGTAGAAGCCAAGTAAGTCAATTAGATATTTAATAGATGGAATGTTTAACTTTAACTATAGAATGAATGATTTGTCTGAAACAATGACATCCATGCTTAGAATACATAATAGATTGTGTAGTTAGTTCATCATTATTTGGTTGAGGCAGCCGTGTATGTGGGACCGGAGATGAGATTCAAAAAATGATATGATTATTTTGGGTAAATGTTCATGTAATGGATTATATTCTATTTTTTCTTTTAGTCTAACTATATTAAAAGAATATTCATGTATAAAATGGACACCAAAAATAGGACTTGTCTCGTATTGCTAAACAGTAAATGAGCCCGATAATATATATTAGATTTGATGTATGACTTAATGGATCTAATCAATTTGATCAAGCTGGTCGTAGATTATAAAATCTTCAAAGTAGAAAAATATGACGCAATTATTATACTTAATAGATCAAACAATGATGACATTTTGACATCAACTAGATTGAATTGAACAGTCGTTCCAGGAGATTCACAACTCTCCTAACCAGGACAATAGCAACTGAAATGACAATGACACCTTTGGTGATGATGATGATGATAACAATAGAAACCAAACACACACCGGTGTGCCAGTGGTCTCGCTCCAGCTTGACCGATCTCTCATCTTCGAGATCAAGGATGAGTTCTCTTCAAGTCTAAGGGTCACACGCAATGTCACTTATAGCATTCAATGATGAAGTTCTACCTTTTAAGATTTATTTATAGGTGTTTAAATCTTTACATATGATAGATTTTATTTGTTTCTCAAGATTTAAATAGTGTATATATATATATATAATAGGGGAAGGCAACTTACTTGGTGGCTTGCAAAGATTAGGAAAAATTAAAAGAGTTAATTATTAAATAAATATATATCATGTATCGTAATATTTTGACATGAGATATGAAGACAATTTTAGTGGTCGTATAGCGTTTGTATAGCGAGAAAATTTTTTTAAGGTCTATGTGAGAAAATGTACAAGAGCCTTAGCCTACGTTTAATCTAAAAAAAAAATTCTTGTAATTTATGATTCTCATATAGTAACAATCTCGAGTTTTCTTTATCAATTTTATTATTTTATTCTTAATTGTTCTTTTCGTGTAAAAATATTCTTCCCCTCACCTATAAGGTTTTATTGTATGCAACCTTGTTCCATGGCATTCCTCCTATACAACAATGATCTAAAAGAATATCAATTTAAAATCATAAATAAATTGCTAGGTAATTATGCAACTAATTTTAGATCTTGGACTTTTTATTATTGTTGCAAATAATATTGATGTCTTATATCATCGTAAATTATCGGATTAGAGAGAACCCTTTTCCTCTCAAGTAGGCACACACTGTGCTGGCTTCGATACAGCCTTTGATGGTAAAGCAAATTGTGGTCGATCGCATGGTTGTGCAAAGCCATCGTGATGCTTATTAATGTGATTAGGTCGTCAAATGGACGCTCTACCTGTCATCCATGTTCATGTCCCACTCGAGCAAAATGATACTGCATAGTCCATTGTCGATCGAACCCCGCCACCTAATTAATGCAGATGACTCCAAGCTTGCCAGGAACTGTGTGGGTCATCAGCCATGCAAGCGAATCAAGAGACGTGTGTAACACGCAGCTTATACTCTTCCACAGTCTTACATGCTCGAGATTAACATCCACACAGCAAGGGAGCTCTATGAATTGGACACGAATTATTATTATTAAGATGGAAGGAATATCTCATGTATTTTCTTTTTTCTAGTGGAAAAGAACAACATGCCATAACTCAAAGGTCATATAATTAATTTTATATGATGAAGAACTTGATTTTCTCCATAGATTGTTGAATCACATTAATTTTGTTTTTTTATAATAAATTCTGAATATCGTAGATGATATATTTTTGTAGACTTAATTACAATTGTAGTATATCGAATTTAGGGTATAATAACATTCGACCCACTCGACCTTACACTAAGGTGTGATTGCATGATATTAAAGAGCTAGTCACATAACAATAAGGTGTTAGTCACATTATAATAATATTGAGGTATCAACCATACGCAATGATGAGGTGTCAATTACATAACGATCAAGTGTTGACCATATGTCTACCCTTATATCGTGTTGTAATCAGAGTTTTGATGATATAACGAATCCCTAATCGATGTGCCCTGTAGAAGCCAAGTAAGTCAATTAGATATTTAATAGATGGAATGTTTAACTTTCACTATAGAATGAATGATTTGTCTGAAACAATGACATCCATGCTTAGAATACATAATAGATTGTGTAGTTAGTTCATCATTATTTGGTTGAGGCAGCTGTGTATGTGGGACCGGAGATGAGATTCAAAGAATGATATGATTATTTTGGGTAGATGTTCATGTAATGGATTATATTCTATTTTTTCTTTTAGTCTAACTCTATTAAAAGAATATTCATGTATAAAATGGACACCAAAAATAGGACTTGTCTCGTATTGCTAAACAGTAAATGAGCCCGATAATATATATTAGATTTGATCTATGACTTAATGGATCTAATCAATTTGATCAAGCTGGTCGTAGATTATAAAATCTTCAAAGCAGAAGAATATGACGCAATTATTATACTTAAGAGATCAAACAATGAGGACATTTTGACATCAACTAGATTGAATTGAACAGTCGTTCCAGGAGATTCACAACTCTCCTAACCAGGACAATAGCAACTGAAATGACAATGACACCTTTGGTGATGATGATGATGATGATGATGATAACAATACAAACCAAACACACACCGGTGTGCCAGTGGTCTCGCTCCAGCTTGACCGATCTCTCATCTTCGAGATCAAGGATGAGTTCTCTTCAAGTCCGAGGGTCACACGCTATGTCACTAATAGCATTCAATGATGAAGTTCTACCTTTTAAGATTTATTTATAGGTGTTTAAATCTTTACATATCATAGATTTTATTTGTTTCTCAAGATTTAAATAGTGTATATATATATATATAATAGGGGAAGGCAACTTACTTGGTGGCTTGCAAAGATTAGGAAAAATTAAAAGAGTTAATTATTAAATAAATATATATCATGTATCGCAATATTTTGACATGAGATATGAAGACAATTTTAGTGATAGTATAGCGTTTGTATAGCGAGAAATTTTTTTTAAGGTCTATGTGAGAAAATGTACAAGAGCCTTAGCCTACGTTTAATCTAAAAAAAAAAATCTTGTAATTTATGATTCTCATATAGTAACAATCTCGAGTTTTCTTTATCAATTTTATTATTTTATTCTTAATTGTTCTTTTCGTGTAAAAATATTCTTCCCCTCACCTATAAGGTTTTATTGTATGCAACCTTGTTCCATGGCATTCCTCCTATACAACAATGATCTAAAAGAATATCAATTTAAAATCATAAATAAATTGCTAGGTAATTATGCAACTAATTTTAGATCTTGGACTTTTTATTATTGTTGCAAATAATATTGATGTCTTATATCATCGTAAATTATCGGATTAGAGAGAACCCTTTTCCTCTCAAGTAGGTAGGTAATTATGCAACTAATTTTAGATCTTGGGCTTTTTATTATTGTTGCAAATAATATTGACGTAAATTATCGAATTAGAGAGAACCCTTTTCCTCTCAAGCAGGCACACACACTGTGCTGGCTTCGATACAGCCTTTGATGGTAAAGCAAATTGTGGTCGATCGCATGGTTGTGCAAAGCCATCGTGATGCTTATTAATGTGATTAGGTCGTCAAATGGACGCTCTACCTGTCATCCATGTTCATGTCCCACTCGAGCAAAATGATACTGCATAGTCCATTGTCGATCGAACCCCGCCACCTAATTAATGCAGATGACTCCAAGCTTGCCAGGAACTGTGTGGGTCATCAGCCATGCAAGCGAATCAAGAGACGTGTGTAACACGCAGCTTATACTCTTCCACAGTCTTACATGCTCGAGATTAACATCCACACAGCAAGGGAGCTCTATGAATTGGACACGAATTATTATTATTAAGATGGAAGGAATATCTCATGTATTTTCTTTTTTCTAGTGGAAAAGAACAACATGCCATAACTCAAAGGTCATATAATTAATTTTATATGATGAAGAACTTGATTTTCTCCATAGATTGTTGAATCACATTAATTTTACGTTGACTTTTTGATGTATTATTGATCATAAATCTTTGAATATTTTGTAGTTTTTCAGTTCTCCTCCACCTGTCAACAGTAAAGGGGAAGAGAGAGTGATGGCGATGTTAGCCAAGGCAAAGACTCTCTCTCGTGAGTCTTCTTCTCGTGTTGTGGTGCAGCGAAGGGAGGGAGAAACAGTAGCAGTAAGTTGGAAGAAGTTGAGGGTGTTTCGGTAGTAACTCGCAGCTCATTTAGTGCTGAGAGTGTGTTCCGTCCAATGATCTTTGCAGTCTGCTTTACCGTCTCACAAGTTCTTCAACGTAGGGCCGGCCATATGAAGACAATTAATATTCTAGGAGAGAGAGGACCACTTGGTGGCGCTAGATTACGAAATGTCAGATAATTATCAGGTAAGACCCAGAGAAAGTAAATTGCCGATGAAAATGGAGGAAATGAATGAGATAGATGACCAAGGTGTGAGGTTTGCTTGGGCATCAGACAGCGGACCCAAAAGGACAATCTACTTTAATACTCGCTTTAATGAGGATTAGTTGGGACGGAGGACCACATCTCTCTCTCTCTCTGGTATCAAAAATATCTTGAATCCCAATCTCTTGTTCCTTCTTCTGATCAAATATTGTGCAGAAGGCCAACAGAAGCCATCTGAGAAAAGAAGCATCGAGTGGAGGAGAGAGAAGGAAGGGAAAGGAGATATCGTGGTAGGAGCCGAAAGGAGAAGAGATGTGTTGAGTGTTGTAGTAATAAGGAGGGGAGAGAGAAAGGAGTCGGAGAGGTTTACATGTTGAGTTAAGGAAGCAATATCTTACGTACTCTTTTCCTTTTCCTCCCCTTGCTTCTTCTCTTCTTTCCTTGTAGTTCGAAGAGAACTATGATCTTTCATTCAGAATAATCTAACTTGTTGTAGAGGAGACACGCAAAGGTTGAGATCTGTTTATGAATCATCCGTAGAACTTCTTCATCATGGCTCAGGAATACAGTCAGTTCTTGCTGGGTATCAATCCCTTGATACAGGGCTTGGAGCATAACCATGAGCTCTTGGGCATCCAATCGGGCGTGGAGATGCTGGGGGTTCCATCCAAGCACCACCAGGGTTCTCACTTCATGAAGAACTTCGTCCACCGAAACCTCCCCGAATCGTCCAACGGGAACTTTGGGATGGGGTCTGCAGTGAGCACATGGCCGGTGGATGATTCCTCGTCGATCTCCCTTTTTGATTGTCAAGAGGGCGAGCAACTTGACAGGAAGCTTTCCTTGTCCCACTTCAGTGTGAAGTCTCCTGATGGAATCGGGCTGCCCGACTCCTTGCAGCAGCAGCAGCAGCAGCAGCAGCTCTTCTTCATGCAGGCGAGGAGGGAGCACTACTTGAAGAAATCCAAGTACCTAAAACCAACACAGGAGCTTCTGAGTGAATTCTGTAACATACAGGAAGGACATAACTCGAAGGAGGGACCCAAACAGGGAAGCCGCCGGGAGGAAGGGGACCCTTCTTCGTGGCAACACTCTCTATACTCCATGAACCATTTGGAGCTCCATAAGTTGAAGGCAAAGCTCTTTTCCATGCTAGAAGAGGTAGGTCGCTTCTTCCTTTTTCTTCTTCTTATCATTGATTGTGATCTCTACATCAGTTATTATGATCTTAGTGATCCAATTAATTCGTCTAAGAACTGGAAACTGTGAAGCTCGATCATGTGGGACTGCACAATTAAATGGATCCCACCATGCTTCTCACAGTACATCTACTACTAGTTTCTTCTCACAAGAATTGCTTTACGCCTATGATGTGTTATTTCTATTGGTACGACTCTTTTGTACCTCTAAATTGCGTCGCCGGTTTGGATTCAGGTGGACAGGAGGTACAGAAAATATTGTGAGCAGATGAAGGCCGTGGTCTCATCGTTCGAGACGATGGCCGGGGAAGGAGCAGCTGATGTCTACTCAACGCTGGCGTCCAAGGCTATGTCGAGACACTTCAGGCGCCTCAAGGACGGCATCGTGGACCAGATCAACGCGGTGAAGAAGGCGATGGGGGAGAAGGACCCGAGTGCACCAGGAGGAACCCGAGCGGAAACACCACGGCTGAAGCTGCTCGACCAGTGCATTCGACAGCAGAAAGCACTGCAGCACGGCATGGTGCAGCAGCTGCCATGGCGGCCGCAGAGAGGCCTCCCCGAACGCTCTGTCTCTATTCTTCGAGCTTGGCTCTTCGAGCATTTCCTTCACCCGTAAGTCCTCAAACCACCCTTAAATCTCTCATTCTCTGCTGATGATAGATGATGAAGTTCTAATGTCTTTCTTATCCTACTCTGTCTTCCCTCTCTCACTAGCCTTATTACTTGTGCTTAATTAAGAGAAAAAATCTGGAACATTTGTTCTCAGGTATCCAAGCGATGTTGATAAGGTCATACTAGCTCGGAAAGCTGGACTGTCACGAAGCCAGGTACATCTACATGCATTTCTTTTGGTTTTCCTATACTGTTAATGCCACATTATAAGCGCATATTCATCAGGCATCTGTGCATGGTTTGGATTGCAGGTCTCCAATTGGTTCATAAATGCAAGGGTGAGGATATGGAAGCCAATGGTGGAGGAGATGTACTCGGAGGAGATGAAGGAACTGGACGCCAAGTCCAACCAAAACCCTAACCCTAGCTCTGCCCTCAGCCTTGTCCATAAGCCTTTCCTCAACGACTCGGAATCACTCTCATCGATCATAAATAGCAGTCACCGTGGAGTTCATCAACCTCAGCAGCAGCGGGTCTCCGGCGCAGACCACTATGGAGTCGTCGACTTCGACGTCTTCTCCTCCTACAGCAACTTTGCGAGTGACGACTTGAGGAGGAGCGTGTCGCTGACGCTGGGGCTACAGCAGCACAACGGAGGAGGCATGAGCTTATCCTTCTCTGCAGCCCCTCAACAGCCCCTTCACCATGGCCGACAGGGTGAGCTCTCCATGTTAGATGGGGAGGCACAAGGCGTTCCCCGCAGGAGCTTGATGGGGACTCAATTGCTGCATGATTTGGCAGGATAGAAAGAGGAGGAGAGTACTACGATATGTTGTCGAGGCTAACTGAGAGCAAGAATCGATTCACTGCAAGTAGTATAGATTATATATCTGGATCGTATCGATTGATCCTTACATGTTAATGCCAGTGATTAGGCAGGCCTACGTTGACTATTCTTATACATGCATATCTCTTTTGACATTTGGAGATTCACTCACAAGAAATCACTGTCTTATGTTTATATTTACATTAGCATCATATTGATTGATACGATTAGGCTTTGTGTCTCTGTTCCTATACGTACATATTTTGGTTTCTTTAAGCTTAGTGCATGGTGATGGTTTGTTTCTCTGCCTCTCCACCTTCACTTTCATTTCTTTTCTTGACCTTTAACCATTTCACAGCTTCACCTGGGCATACATGAAGCTAACAACCAGAATCGAATCGATCAATGATTCTACGATTCTAAATTTCTAGAACCAAAGTTCTAGAAAGCTGACAATTCTACAACCGGGATCCAGCCTCCCACCAACACCAGAGAGAGCGAATGAGGTGGAAGAAGAGAGGAGGCAACTCATCCTTTCATGGCGTGCTGTGCTTTGTTAGTCCAAACACAGGAGTGAGAGAGGAGGAAGAAGAAGGAGTGGAGGACTGCTGGTGCAGCATCACCATCTCCACCGGTACCTTTTCACCCAATGCCATCACGGCCGACACATGCAGCAACTTCTTGTTGAGTTAAAATGGTGGGCAAAAACAAGCTGCAAGTACTAGTGATGACTGAAATGGTGCCAAAAAAGCCATGTGCTCCAACCCCACCATGCGTGTCCCCATTCTTTGTGGCCATGAATGCTGTGTATCTAAGTGGTCATGGAGCCTCATTAATTCCGTAGTTAGGTTATGCCATTCTGTACTACTTGGGGTTGTGCTGCAAGCCATTCGTGTTCATCCTAGATTCTACCTCACTCCAAAGTTTTGGCCTCTGGTGAAGACATTCCAGGTTGGAATGGCCCAACATTGTCTAGAATTAATGTGAGATGTGTACCAACCTTAAATATTCCTGGCTAATCCTCCAAAACCCATTGTCACTGCACTTCCCAAGCTTGAGAATTTTGTTTCAGTAAAATAAAATCTTCAAAACAAGTACACAGAGATTATTTGTGGTATAGATTTGGTGAAACTTGGCTCATTCAGTCTCATCTGTACCACCAACAAAGTGATGGAGATTGAAAGAATGTGAAAGCCTGATCACTATACCAAGCATCTGTTCTGGAATAGTGAGACCCAGGTTTTTTTTCTTGCTTCCAACATGTAGATAAAATGAATGGTATGAATCTAATACAAATATTGACAACTCAAACATGGTGGAGAAAATAAATGTTTTCAGTGCATGAAAAAGTAATAAAGCAATCGCCATTGAAAGATCCACAAGATTTAAATGCTTAAAGATCAAGCAAATATAACACATTAAAAGGGTTTTTAAGACAGTTAAATACGAAAGCTAAGATATGTATTAGTTTCACACTAATATTTTAACATAAACAGTTATATTTTCAAAGAAGATTCAGGGAGAAAGATCTAATAACAACTGCTTCCGAGTAGTTGACAGAGAAAGATAGCACATGAAATAATCTCCCATGCAAACAGCACAAGCTTCTCAAAGAATACATTTCCGAGTAGGCAATTAAAGCACTTTTTTGGATTCAGGCTATCCAAGTTATCATATTTCCTCAAGCCATGAATCAATTTGCAGAAGTCCAACGAGTTGCCCAATGATTAGACTTCACTGGTTTAGGAGGCTTCATTTCAAAGATTGGTCCCGACTACAAATGCCAACGGCAAATATAGAACATACAGAAAATTCCTAGCGCACTGGATCTGGATTGAACTTCAATGATTCTCTCCAAATAAGTTCTTTAATATCTTCCTCGGTATTTGATGGATGTTCAAAATCAAAACTGAATGGAGTTGGGCAAACAGGTTCATCATTAATGTCATGAAGCGACGCTAAGTATGGATGGTGCAGAGCTTCGTCAACTGCCACAAGAACATACACAAAATGGTAGTTTCTCTTGAAAAAGAAGACAGCAGTCTAAAGCTCAATCAAAAATCACTTCAGCCGCATACCTGTAATTCGCTTGCTTGGATCAAATACAAGCATTTTCTCTAGCAAATCAATGGCTCCATTAGACATGGTGGGAAACTTAGCATGCAACTGTTGCTTTGGGTATTGAGGGAATTGTCTCACATATCGTCGGGCATTGTCACTTCGGAGAAATCCAAGGCTCGAATCATCAGGTGAACCTATTAGCTTTCATGATGAAGAATTTCAATGTCATTATTGGCTATAAGAAGTTATCAGTTAGTTCTACAGGACCATAAGACGCCAACTATAGGTGCTTAAGTATTTAAAAATGATTGAATTTCAAACACAAGCTAAACTGATTTTTCAGAAGCACATTATTTTTCTGCAGTTGTCACCAATAATATCAATTACACCACATCTACCATAATGGAATTTAACTGCGGCTAGATTACCAGAAGGAATACACCAAGTGATGTAGATATTATGAATATGAGAAATTCTTCATAAAAACAGAGACCAAGAATTTAACAGTATGCCATTGGTTGTCTGGTGTTAACCAGTACAAGTCAATTACACTGCCATGGGCGTGTAAGCATACTAGGCTTGTTACAAATAAATAAAAGTACATGACATTGGTATACTGCTTTGGTAAATATTCGGCCACGGATGTGGTTGCAAAAGATGGACTTCAGGTACTGTCAAAGAAGTGCACTGGTCCAACTGAATAAAAAGGCATATATGCCTGATGGTTGCATTTCAGATGTTAATAATGGCTTTTGACCTTGTTCTCAAGAGTTAAATGACCTTAGCTACATACGATAGCCTCAAGTAAAACACAACCACCAAAATGTGAAAAATGATAAACTTTCTATCAGAAAGTTTGGAGTAGAAAATAAATTGTCACTACGGTTAACGTGTTTACGTGAAGAGAATTCAAACATAGGCATACTTTCCTGGTTTTTCTGATGTACATGAATATGCACAAACTGCAAACAGGAACAGTCATGGCATATCTGTTAAATAAACTAAAAATAAACAAGCACTGCAATTGGAGGTAAATGGTTCATTAGTTGTAACTAATCAAAATACACAGTCAATGTTTAGCAACCACTTAATCATTACAAAGAAAAAAATTGCTCTTAGAGAGTCAAGGCACTGTCCTGACTCAGAGAGACAACTTTTGTTGTACAGTGCACTAACACTCTAACAATATGAGGAAAGTTAAATACCAACAAGAACCATGACCTTTATCACTATGTAAACCATTATCTGCAATAATATTAAGTTGGTTGATAATAAGCATATCATAGGAAAAGGTAAATCATCTCCAAATATTCAAAGTAAAAATTTTATTCAACCATGGAATACATTCAACGAGTGTACCTCGGTTATCAGCCTTAACTGATGGACATAGTCTTTTCCAGGAAATAAAGGTTCTCTAGTCACAATTTCACCAAATATGCACCCAACCGACCAGATGTCAATAGCAGCAGTGTACTCTGAACAGTTCAGCAGCAGTTCAGGTGCTCGGTACCATCGTGTGACAACATACTCGGTCATGAAATCCGTCTCAGAAGTTGTCCTTGCCAATCCAAAATCTCCAATCTTAAGGTCACAATTTGCATTTATAAGCAAATTGCTAGGCTTCAGATCACGATGCAAGACATTCGCAGAGTGCACATATTTCAGGCCTCGAAGTAATTGATAAAGAAAGAACTGCCAAGGATATTTGAGTGTCATGGAAGTCAAGATACTATCAGATAAGAAAATCCTTGTGATATATCAGACTATCATGAAGCACATGTAAGAAAACTAAGGTTCTTTGATATTGTGAACAAAACTATTTACTAATGAAAACTAAATAGATGGTTGGTAACTGAAGTTTGCATTAGCAATTTATTTTTAGAATAGCAAGCATTGTTACATCTCGAGCCTAGAAAAAAGATCCGCTAAGGAATTCTAGGTTAACAAGCTAGAAACCTTGAACATGTCAATAACTGAATTTTGACAGTTAATATTACAGTAACAAACATGTACTCTACTATGCATTAGAAAACTTTTCAAAATGCAGTACAGGACAAAGATTCAAGAAAAGTACATGTAAATTCTACCAAAGTCACAGACAGATCTAACGTAAAATGTATCATCTGTAGATTAATTAATATTTTTGTCAATGGGTTTAGGTCATTCAAGAGAGCCATTGAGGTTTACATCTTATGTTTCCACAGATACCCGTCATCTCATTATGCATCAAAATACCATGTCTTTCCCTTGACCTTTAAACAGTTTGCTACAAGCAAGAATAAAGTCATTGGAAAGCTGTAGAGATGACACACATCATTGGATTCTTAAAGTTACCAGAGATATGCACTCAATGGATACTTCGTAGCAGAAATTATGAGATTTAGTTCTATATTATATGCCATAATCATTCCGAATAGTAGTTATTATGAGATTACCATCTCTTTTTGATGCTATAAACATTCCAAAAAGTAGTTCTCCATTTTGTGTAATACTTTCGGTGCAATGCAAGTTTCGTTTCATCCTGCATGATTTCATCAATATTCCATTTGACTATATTATTCCTGAGAAAATCTGAAATAACTAAGCTTATTGAGCCCGTGAAATTTTTTTAATTTAGTAATTCATCTAATGTTGCTTTTTTTTTGTCTTTTTGTCCTTCTATGTGAGTTTCTTTTGACATCCAATTAATTTAGAAATTCTTGAGCTTTGCACTTCACATGAAGTTTATAGTTTCTTTCCAAAAAGTTACATATGGACAACAACAAAAAATTGAGAAATATTAAAATCAAGGGAAAAACACTCAATGACAAAATGGATTGAGATTACAAGTGAAGGAGACTAATAACTGGAACAATATGTCCATCCAAAGTCCAAACACAAACATTAGGGCTCAGAGAAAAACTATATGTAACCCATTAGAGGATCAAAATATAAGATTCACTCAAAAATATTGACAAGGAAATGTTTCACTTGATATCCATACATGATATTTAGACATTCACAATAAGAAAAAACATTAGAATATTATATAAAACTCATGAAGAACTTCATTCCTTATTCAAGTTGGTCCAATCCGCAGAAATTGCTAGTAACAAACCTGGCAATGGTTGTCAGTCAATGGTTTGCTGGAGCGTATTATCTGATGAAGATCAGTATCCATTAACTCGTAAACAATGTATACATCATTGAAATTTTCCCTGTTTGGAGGGCGTATGATGTCCTTTATTGCAATAACCTGTAAGGAATAATAGTTATCACAATGTGCAAGTACTATAAACTATAAAGGCAATGCTGAATGATAACAATTCCATCAGTCAAACACATATGCTGTCTCAAAATAATTAAATACATATGTCCTGAAAAGATGAAGATCCTCTTGGGAAACACTGAACTTCATTTTAAAAGTGTCAGATCAAACGCAACTATTCAAAGCATAAGAGAAATCTAATCTGACCAAACTGCAGCAGTAAGTAATAGTACCAAATGAACAAGATTTGCCATAACCATACATTATGTGTAATTGTTTCCTTTCTTAAACTATATCCTCCAAGAAAACAGATAAATTATATATATCATATTGAATAAAAAAATATCCTCTTTGTATTTCCATCATGACTACTGCTAGATTAAGTATTCTTCGTGACTAATAAAAACAATAAGAATTCCACAATTTTTTTCTTTTTAGTTTTAAATATTTTTTCAGTAATAAAATTTTTTTATTACCAAGAATATTACATAAAGTACAAAGTCAAAATACAAAAAAAGGGAAAAGAACTCAAAACTCAACACAAGGATTACAATCCCCTCTATCCACCAACAGAAGCTACCAAAGATAAAGGCAATCAGAAGTAGCTCCCACCCAATAACATAGCAACAAGCTTCAAACAAACAGACTTCGGAGTCTATGATTACAAAGTCTCATGTTCAGTCTGTTATCTTCAACAGATTCATTGAAGAAGCTTTTTTCATCCTCATTCATATCAGACATCCTGCTAAACTTCATTTTCTACACATCAGTGATTCTCTAAATAATTTGTATCTCAGTGCTTCTGCAATCAGAGAAACAAGCATTTCTTTCAGACAATATCAGATGGCCTGCACAATTGCCAGTGCACATTGCTGCATCCCCTTGCTTTAGTGTCTTTTCTTTGATGTTTCTTTTATATCAGAAAAATCTGATCCAAACTCATGATTTATCTGCTATGTCCCCCTATTCTAAGATTTCATTCCAAATTTTTAGCTGAAATATTAACATTGAAAGCTAGATGCAATCTTGTGAGACAAAGTTTCATTAACCTACCCAACAGAGCTTGTGTTACAAAGGTATGATTTTGAAGCTTGAACCGAATCATATGATTTTGAAGCTAGTGATAACAATAATTAGTGGCAATTTATTAGGAACGAACAAAGGATAATTTTTTTAAAAGCTGAAAGTTGTGGAGCTCCATAATTGCTAATGACTGAAATCCATAGACAACCTGATGGAAAGACCAAGAAACATCTGACCATAATTATTCTTGGGTTGTAAAGATTGGGCATCATAAAATAAAACCATAATTATTTCTGCTGGTTTTATCTGAAGTGCAGAATTAAGTCATTTCAACGATGGACAACAATTATAACAGGGCCATCCATCATCAACCATCACAAAACCTGTTTTACTTATAGATAACTTGTAATTGATATTAAGGAAAAATGAATGAGGAACAACAATGCAAATTAATGAATCATAGCATAACTAGAAACAACTTCAGAGAGAAAAACTAAAATCAAGGAAAAATGAATGAGGAACAACAATGCAAATTAATGAATCATAGCATAACTAGAAACAACTTCAGAGAAGCTCAAGGAAAGTTGAAGTCATTTTCATGCTTAACTTACATTCTCATGGTTCATATGACGAAGAAGCTTTATTTCCCTTAAGGTTCTTTTGGCATCAATTCTGTTATCAAATGCATTGCTAATCTTCTTTATTGCAACCTCTTCATGGGTCTGAGAATTCACTGCAGCACTAGAGACAAGGGAGAAATAACTCCTATTTAGTCTTGGAAGTACCAAATATTGATTAGAAGAATTAAGCTAACAAAGTCTTCAGCAAAGTAGATGGATTATCCTGTGCTGACAAAATGAAAAAAAATCTAAATTAATTCAGAATTATAATTTTGATTCCAACTTGGTTGAAGGGTTATGCAAAGTATGTCAATGTAAAAAAAAACACCCAAAAGCAAATAAGACAAACAAAGTTTGAAACAATGTACCACTTCTAGGGAAAAGCCAAAAGGTAAAAGAATGCTGCAAAATGGTACCATTTATGTCTGCAATACAGTGCCTTTTCTTCCATGCCCATGTGATGAACATCTTACCCACTTCAAAACTATAGCCTGATCGTCATGTATATACACATTAAGAGTAGTGTTTCACTCACATTAGATGGCTAACAAACGTTTGGTGTATACATGCAACAATTAACAGTATCACCCTCTTTCCCTATTAATATCAATTGATATCACAGTATTATGGCTATACACTCCAAGTTGTTAGAAGCTCAAATCATAAAAAGCCCCTACAGTCTCTTAGAACCTACAAGTAATGTGTAAGTACAGAAATGTATCACAGTGAGATATTTTGTGTAGAAGTAACAATAGAGCCAAGGAGAAATCAAGCAGAGGTGGAACAAAATATAGCAGCATAAATAAGAAAATTAAGATCACCCAAACATATGGCTACTTTGAAATGCAACAGTAGTAAAAAATAGAACAGAAAAAGAAATGGAACATACAAAAACAAGAAAAAGCCACAAATAAACATTAATTTTTATGTTTCAAGTTTGATATTGAAGATGACTGAATTGAAATTTTTTTGGCACTTCTGCAAAATAAAAGGGAGAGGGTTGATAGCAACAACAGCAGTACATCCAAGCAGAATAGTTGAAGTGGTATCCAGAAATAGCAGCATACAGCAAGATAGGAACAAAGCAGTAGTCAAACAATAAAAAAACAAAAAAGAGGAAAAAAAGAAAAGGCCATTAATAAGCAGTCCTTAATTGTATTCTGTTTCAAGTTTCATATTGAGGATGACCTAAGTACAATTAATTCTGGCACTTCTGTGATTATGGGTCACAACCAGTGATTTCGTTTCGGCCATATTAAATTAAAAACGACTCTCAGTAAATAAAGAAAAAAAGAAAATATTTTTTATGCATCACAGGACGTAGAGATACTATTAAGCAGAATTCTACTATTTTGATTATAATTTATGAACACAAAAAGTACAAATGAAAATGAAGCATAGGGCAATTAAAAATATTACTATAGGATAAGTGCCCAAGTTGTCCACAAATTCGCATGAGGGGTGCAAGGGCATCCAGGGGTTTTGGAAATGAATTCAATGATTTGGCCAGAGATGCACATTGGATGTGTATAAAATTGTTTTTTGTACACATACTTATGGAAATGGATTTTTGCATGCAATAATAAATCCACATATATTAACCTTCCCTAGTCCCCACATTTGATAAAGCCTCGTGTACCCAACAGTCCTTTTAAGAGGGTGAAGCTTGGTGTCAATGGTAAGGTTTCTCATTTGTTGTACATATAATACTGTTACAAATTCAAGGCTGCGACATCTTTATGTCTTCTATCTCGGAAGTCTTAGGAGAAGAGACCAAAGGACGAAATATATTATTTGGCTTTAGAAGGAACAAAGTTTGGAAAGGATAAAAAATTGGAAGAAGCATGGAAGTATTTGTGTGAAGGTAAACATCTTGTCCTTGTCTCATACATCAATCCAGTTCTGAATTCAAGCTGTTGATTAAACTGATACATTTTCAGTTTTAATCAATGTAGCCAACCAAACATTTCCCTGTTTTGGCTTTGAACTTGAGAGAAACATAATTGAAGCTTAAAATCAATTCCAAAACACAATGCCAGTAGCCCTAGTGATAGAGAAGAATAAAGAAAAAACAGAATATGAGAGCAAAAGAGCAGAGAACAAAAGAATGAACAAAGCTTAGTAGAAAGTAGAAACAACATACAAGTGCAGTGAATTCAGTGGCAATGCTAAATAAATCACCTAAAATTGAAGAAACTGAATCTGGAAACCAAGAATCACACATTTTTTCCTCCATCAAGCACATGGCACATTATTCAAGCATGCCATTGAACCTGATACACACGGAGTGAGTCAAGGTGTAAAATGTGTGCCTTGTTGTGAACACCATGTGCCTACCGCACATTGCTCATGGTCGTAATGGAAAAACTTGTACCTCATTATCCCTAACTTCCACTCAAGGCACGTGTCAGGCATGTCTCTCATTAGACAACAGACTGGTCTTCGTGGTCATCACAGATTTCATGTCAACATAAGATCAACTACGAGCTCAAATATTCCATGGTAAATGATAGCAAATTTTCAATAGGAGCAATTCAGGTAAAATCAAGCAAAATGAGTTTCCTTTCATACTTTCATTTAAAAGCTTAAATTATATTTTATTTTCTTGAATATATACATGACAAATTGGGAAAAGAGTGCAGTGCCTCTTCCACAGGCTGACCTCGCATAACTAAAGTAGACAACATAAAGCTCAGGATCAGGATCCACTATAAACATCAGTCAACTAAAAGCAGCAAGGAGCACTAGCGGGATCATGAAGATGGCATGTAATTAACGTTGCAGTAAAGGTTTGACATTGAAAAGCATACCCCATAATATAGGTTGTCTTATAAAAGTGTGATCTAAAGGAGAACCCTTCATTCCAATCATCTCAAGACTCAAGGTCATCTTTCTTGTCTTATAAAAGTCTTTTCCTATGGGACGATATAAATTTCAGATCGCCTCAAGCCACTAGTTTAGTGTCCATCTCTCTGCTACAAGAAGTTCTGCTCGGTCTCTTTGGATGTCTCAGACATGATGATAAGTCGGAACTCCAAACCGCTGCATCAGAAATCATTCGGAACCCTACCTATTCTTCTTTTTTTTCCAATTTCAATCCAGCACAAAGTAAACACAAGAACCCAATTGGAACTCGACGCTTCTCCAGCATGTGCCCGCCAAAAGCAATTCGAAACAGATGGAAAACTACAAAGATGGAAACTTTTTGGCTCACCAGATGATGCCGCAGGCGCCGCGGGCGATGGAGCGGAGCGGGGGGACGTACTTGGCGGTGACCTCGAAGAAGTTCCCGAACACATTGTACTGCACGTAGCGGCCGCCGTGCGTCGGGACGCCCTTGATGTGCCCCTCCCCGGTGGAACCGGACTCCATTCCGAGGATCTCCTCCCTGGGCTCCTCCTGCTCCTCTTCCTCTTCCTCCGGAGGGCTTTAAAAGGGAAGAAGAGATAGAAGGGATGGTAGAAAGGGAAAGGTAGGATCTTGTGAAGAAGGAGGAGAGGAGGAGGCAAAAGGCGGTAGGGAAGGCAGGGGAAACCCGTGAAATGGGAGTTGAGGAGTGCTTTCTTCTCTGCTTCGGTGGCTGCCTCTTCTTGCGGACGCTTGTCATCGCCATCGATGATATCTCTCGCCCCTCTCGCTCTTTGGGCCTCACGGTGGACGCCTCCAGCCTGAGACGAGTTGTGGGGAAGCAGGGGAACGTCGTCTTAGTTAAGTCCGTTTGGGGCTTTTTACACGCCTATCCTTATCCATTGCAAAAATATCATACTTGCCCCTGAATTAATATCATACATTGAATTCATCAAATAATAGTCATAAAATCCCTCAAATATTAAAAAAATAATGTAATGAAAGTTAGTATGATGTTGGAGTACTAATAAGAAAGTTTAAGATGGTTTGGAGCAAGTTTATTAAGCAAAAAGAAGATTTCATGACATAATTAAGTAAAACAATGAGAATCAAGGAGATCTTTATTGATTACTATTGCATTTGTAATAGCTCTCATAATAACATCTTTATTTGATCACATAATCTCTCCCATCTTATTATTGTAAAATAAATTTTTTTAAGTAATATTGTATTTGTAAATTCTAATCAAAATCGATGAGAGGCACTAGCGTTCTTCTACGCCTGATGTAGATCACGATGAATTTTGATATATCAACGAACTTTAAGTAGAAGTCAGACGATACATCAACTACCAACATTGATCTTTATTACTTATCGTGGATAGTCTCATTTGCACGTATGTGCATGCATAGTTTGAGAGGGATGGCAATGAACTAAACGGTGATATCATCCCAAGGAAAAGAAGAGCATAGTCATCGAGCATTATGAGGAGGCATCGTAGTCCAAACTCGATATTCTTAGTGGTGGCTCATCTCTATGAGGAGGTAACTTGCAACTCAGCGACGAAGTTGGAGATGCCGCCCTTGGAGACAGACGAGGGGACGTGTGGAGGGTGAACAAGCAATACAAGAGATGATAAAAATGTACAGCGAAGGAAGGGGTTGTTTGGAGGGGAGGCAAGAGAGCGATGAGGAGGGGGTGTTGTTGAAGAACGAAAGAGAGAGAGAGAGAGAGAGAGAGAGAGAGAGTGTGTGTTTTAAGGAGGGTTTGGAGGAAAAAGAAAAGAGAAGCGAGGAGGAGGAAGAGACGAGGGATTGGTTTGGATCGATTGATTGATTTGAATAAATTTAGAAAATTTTGAAAAAAAATTGGTTAGATGGAGTTAAATGTAAAACTAAAATTTATCCTAAAAAATATAATAATTTATATATAAAATTATCCTTAATCCATCATAAATTAAAAATATTATGTAAAACATCTTATAATAATATGCTAGTAGTTCTAGATAAGTTTGGATTATTTTGTTAAAAGCTAACTAAATTTATACTTGATTACATATTCAACCAAAAAATATCATTCTTGAAAACTTATCACCTAACTCATAAGAAATAAAAAATAATAATATTATATATTTTAGAATTAAGTACTAGTAGTTCGATTAACCGGATGAAAATTAACTCGAATTACAATCAAATTATGTTCGATTAAAATTCAACATAAAAAAATTATATTTAAAAAATTAATCATCCTAAATTCATACAAAAAAAAAAAAGTGATAATAAATGTATTAGCATCTTATCCTAGTAGTTTCAAAAAAGTTTGAATAAATTTGATGAAAATTCAGGAAGTTACGCTCGATCATGTATTAAAAAAAATATCATATTTCAAAAATTAATCACCCTAAAATTATATAAAAATAATAATAATAATAAATAAATTAGCATCTCACCCTAGTAGTTTCAGGGTACTTTAAATAGATTTGATGAAATTTTAACAAGTTATATTCGATCACCGATTTAACCAAAAAAACCATAGTATTCACCCTAAAATCATATGAAATAAAAAATACTACTAAATATCTTAAAATGATATACAAGTAATTATAGAGAAGTTTGAATTGATTTAATAAAAAATACCTTAATTATACTGGTAGATTCAATAAAGTTCGACCTAATCTCTTATCACTAGACTAGACCTGATTTAAAGTGATGTGATCTGAATCACTTATAATGAAACGAATCGTGGATTTGTGATTTGAAATAGCATGATTAAAGGGTATTAATAAATTTTTAAAAATATTTTTTTAGTAAAAACTAAATAAATGGGTATCGTTTGGTAAAAGCTTAATATTAGAAGCTTTTTCTGGTAAATTGTCACTAATATTTAGCATTCCATGTATCGGACAAAATAACATTAGGCATTGGAGATCCATTCGGGGTTTATATTGGGCCGGGCTTCATTCGCTTATTCACTTATTGGGCCTCCAAACATGAACACTTTGGGGGTCTATTAAACGCCGCTCGCCTTTTCCTCAACCCATCAGACTTGGGGGTTATTTTGATCTGCCTCCGCCGGCGCCGCTGAACCCGGCGAGCGAGTTCGGGAACCCTGACACCTTTTCGAAATGATGCAGGCTGGCTGGAGGCGCTCCGGGCGGCGATTCCTAGAGCAATCGCCCGCTCTCTCGACCTTGAAATCCATCTATCCCTTGTCTTCGTCTGGTAAACTCCATCGATTTTCTTTCTCGATATCGTCCTCCTTTAATGCAATCGTCTCTGCATTGTTGATTCTTTTTTATGGGGCCAAAAAGCGTAAAAATTGGTACCGTTTACTGAAAGATTTGTGGGCGTAGAGTGTGGAGTCGATCGGCCTCGTTATGGATCTACGGTTGCTGTGAAGGGAGCGGGGCATCTCATCCGCAAGGGAACCGGTGGACGATCTTCTGTCAGGTAAATCATGCGCTTTCGTGTACAATCTCATTCGTTGTAGAACGATTTTGGTTTATCATCTAGTGATTGTTTTGGCCGGTAGTTTATGAAGTGGATTGACCTAAATTTGCTTCATTTCATGATAATTATGGTGATCCGGATAACGTTGCTGATTCGTAATTGTTGCGTTTGTTAATGAAACTACCTGATTGAGTTTTTATGATGTTTATGATTTATAAGGCCAAAAATATCCTTTGTAGTCTGCAACATTGTTCTTCTGGAGTGCAAGTTGTACTGGAATTTTACTCTGGATAGTTTGCTGTCTTGTAATGTCTATTCAGTTGTTGTTTCATGATCTAATTTGATTGGCCATCATGGCAGTGGAATTGTTGCTACTGTGTTTGGAGCTACTGGATTTCTTGGCCGTTATGTTGTCAGCCAGCTTGGTGAGTTCTGACTTGATTTTCTCTCTCTTCTTTTGATGGTACATCATTTTGGTTTTCTTTTCATTTGCTGCACCGTGTAATGTCTCAACGTGATATGACTAATGGTTAAAGATGATCAATATAACAAAACATCATTAAAATTCTTATTAGGGAAATGGCTGATTATTGTGGTTAAGACTATTATGCATCTCGACTATAGGTGTTCTAGGAGTCTTTAAGATTTTTGGGCCATTACTGTCACCTTAAGAGGTGGAGACTAATAAGAACCCTTCATTAGTGCCTATCATGAGATATGTTTTCTTCTTCCATGTGCAGCTAAAATGGGCTCACAAGTGCTGGTTCCTTTTCGGGGATCTGAGGATTCTCACCGGCACCTCAAATTGATGGGCGACCTTGGTCAGGTATGAGAGCTTTCAATTAGATTATCATAAAATTTGCTTTCTACTTAACCTAACATAATTATTTGCTCAAGATCTTATTTCTGGATTGTTTCATTTCGCTCCCCAGATTGTCCCTATGAAGTACAATCCAAGAGATGAAAATTCAATTAAAGCTGTAATGGCAAAGTCAAATGTGGTCTTCAATCTAATTGGTTAGTATAACATGTGATTTCTGTGGTGTTAAGATCATCTTGGAGGTTCAAAAATTAAGCAATCATAGTGGTGAATTTGATGTGACAGGAAGAGAGTACGAGACTCGAAACTACAGTTTTGAAGAAGTGAACCATGCCATGGCTGAACAACTTGCAGTGGTATGTTTTTGGAAAGATTTTTTTTTATCAATTATAGCAATGTATTCTCTACCATTTCAGGCTTTAGCTTGGTTTTTTCTATGCAAATGGTCTTTGGTGATTGGTCTACCTTGTGAAATTGGGAAGAGAGGATCTAGATCATTTGGGTGGCTGACAACTGATTTACAATTTTCATTTTGTTATGTTAACTTTAAATTATGATTAATGACACCAAAGAACATTTAGGATCAATTTTTAGATGGTATGCTAACTTCTATACTTCAGTATTATCAAAGGGAATCTTGCAGAGCTAAATCAGTTTGTTCAAGGTAGTTTGCAATTAGTCCTAACCGATTTTTAGTAAAAGTAAACCAGATTATATCAAATCTAATTAATTTCTTTGGTTTGTTGATGTTAGATATATGTTCCCTTCTTCATATGTTGGTTGATGCTCAAATCCCTTCCCCGAGGCCTCAGTTTGGACTCATCTTGGTTACAGCTTATGTTTGTTGCCAACTACTAGGACCAAGAGCATTAGACTATAGCCGTTGCTAGTGACATTTCTTATTTTCTTAAATGATACTCTGTCTAGGGTTTCCTTTTTCTTTTCCCCTTGAGAATGGATGAGATCTACGCACACCATCATATGCTGTGTTAGCACTTGTGACTATGTTGGGTTGTGCTGTTATAAAGGCTGGGCAGTGTGTGTAATTCTAGGAAGATTCTCACGATTCTATGTACTGAAATTCTACAGTCATCAAACTAGGTGGCTCTTTGATTCCTGTATCATTTTGAACTTCAATCAGCTGACATTTTGCTTGATTCATAATTATGACGTTGATGTAGGAAAGTCTTAATTAGGGATGTGGTACTAATCAAAGGGGTCATGGGTGTTATTCTACTAATGAAAATCTTGAAAGGCATTCTTATCATCATAGAAGTTCATGTTCAAGAAATATTTGCCACAATGGAGAACATAGGTTGCAATCGGCCAGGATGATTGATGCGTTGGCTAAATTGGAAATTTTGTTTCCAATGTGACATTAAACAAGTTAGTGAGTGGTTTCTTGTTAGGGGTTTGTTGAACCATGGTAGTGTATGGGCCTAAAGTTGTCTCAAAAGATCAGAAAACGCAAGGTTTTCTCATGTCTTAAGATTGCTGAACTGATATGGTACTCTTGTATGTAGGATTTGGTTTTAAGGATCTTTACTCATTCTAAATGAGTTATTATAGGACAGTGGGTGTTTATCTTGCAGGTTTTAGGATCTTTGTAAATGGGTTTGGGTGGAATTTAGTAAATGACTTGAAGGAGTAGGATCTTTGTAAATGGGTTTGGGTGGAATTAAGTAAATGACTTGAAGGAATAACTAACTGCTAGATAAATCTTGTTGATCCTCTTCAGGGGTCATTCAAGGGTTTATTAGGCTATGATTTCATTGGGATAAGGTCACTCAGGGATGGAACATGTTTTGGAGTTTGGTGGTGCTTAGATGAGTTTTGATCAAAATTCTGAGTGTGTACCGGCCAGTACATGGGATTGCCAACAACACTAAAAAAAGAAATCCAGCAACGAAAAAATTGATGCAAACCATAGGCTAATTATTTTTGAACTCCATGCTACTGTGGTCTCGTTTTAACACCAAATGTTTTCGAAAATATCATTTTTGAACTTTGATTCCTAGTGATTTAATCTCTTCCAACCTATAAAATAGAATTCATAAATAAGTTATGAAGCACAGACACTTCAAAGTGATTGTTTTGTCCATGTTGTGTTTGACAGATAAATTGGTACTTCTCAGATGCTTTGTGACACTTATCAAATGTTTCCGTGTATGTATGTTTATTGGCTTCTGAGGTTTACCTGCACCACTATGTTCTCTAAATTCAATATTCTTGTTGCTCTTCTTTGTGTTTCGAACATGAGTTGTATGATTATGTTTTATAATATGCTTAGTCTTCCAATTTTGACATTGCTTCTTTGTGGTAAATCGTAATTGCAATATAAAAATAAGATGCTACTTAAGTTTGTCGTGGACTGAATTTTTTTCTTGTGCAGATTGCTAAAGAACATGGAGGTATAATGAGATTCGTACAAGTTTCTTGCTTAGGGGCATCTTCTTCATCTCCTTCCAGAATGTTGAGGGCAAAGGCTGCAGCAGAGGAGGCTGTACTTAGACAGTTCCCAGAGGTAATAATCATACTATGTCTTCCTTTAGTTTTAATAGTTAATAGAAATGTGTGATCATACAAACATGAAGTCTCAGATGCAACATTAAATGGTTTGCTTTTCATTGTCTACCTTTGGTCGTCTTGTTTTTCTTTTGTTTGTTATGGGCTGCTTCCTGTTGTAGGGACATTATTGTGCCTGATAATGCCAAAAAAACTCAATCTAAGATTTTGGCTATGAACTAGGATAGATTGGGTATGGATCTTGTGTGATTTGTCTGTATATACTTGATTATGTGTACAAATCATATGACCAAATATTAGAAACTAACTTTCTAGGATATCTTCGATACAAAATATGATTGTTATATTGTTTGATGTTAAAACCACTGAAGAGTCTGATAAGCATGCAACTTCTGGATACATAGAATACTTTAAGAATTTGGTTGATGGGCATAATTTACAGATTCCAGACTGGTGAAAATTTTTGTGATTTTTTTTAATGGTTTATAACTTGCACTAAGCTTATTGGTTATTTGTGTTCCTTTCTTCAATTTTGATAAATTTATGATTTCTTGTTGGATGTATGGCCTGATACTTTTGTCCCTTCCTATCTAGTTTTATGTTTATTAATTTTTTTTTCTGAAAACAACTAAAATGATGTTCAGTGATTGTCCCTTCCTATCTAGTTTTATGTTTATTATTATTTTTTTTCTGAAAACAACTAAAATGATGTTAAGTGCAAAACTTAGTTTTGCTTGACTGAGTACTATTGTTGTCATGACAAAGCATATATTAGTTTTTAATATCACACTTAGAATGATATAATATGGAATGTTATCTTATAAGGATTGTTGTTGTCCGACATGGGGCTGTTTTGCTGTGTTTCTGGTGTGATCTATTTATGCCTCTTGCACCAGCTGATATAAATCAAATATTGGCCAGGCTATGTGTCAGTGCAACTGGCATTTGTCAGCATGATTTGGCATTTGGGAGCCTGTGCAACCAGGGTCCCGATGCTTGGCATCTTCCTTTATCTTTCATTTAAAATTTTGATTTATTATTGTTGTGTTATTTGAGACAGATTCATGTTTAGCTTTTAGCTATTGTTGGATGTGATGTTCTTTATTTGATCAAGTTAGGAATGTTTCTTTGACAAGTATATCAGAAATTGCATGAAATTCTAAAGGTTCTTTTCAAGGTCCTAATGTTTCGATCTGTCAACTAGTTCGGCTATAAGAGTTGGCAAACTAGCTTAACTATGTTCTGTCTTATAAGGAAACCTGAAATTTATTTAGCATTTTAAATTATTTTGGGATAGTTTTCTTGTACTGATGTGTTTTTCTTCATTCGAGTTAAAGTTTTGGAATTTTTGATGTGGCTCAATTGTAATTAAAGAAGAAGACTAATTAATATGGACAGTTGTGCATTCTTCACATGGTTTTAATTCTTGTTCTGTTGTAGATGATGATTAATTTATTATTTCAATCTTATGCCATGAAAAATGGTATTGAAAGTTTATCTCTAATCTGTGTTGAGGTTCCTAATTTTTTCAGTGGGAGAGAAGGCAACTCTCATTATTCATCAGATCATATCATACTTCATTTTGAACTAATAAAGTTATGTTTTATTTTCAGGCCACAATTATGAAGCCTGGAATTATGATTGGTACAGAAGATAGGATTTTGAATAGATGGGCACAATTTGCCAAAAAATGGAGCTTTCTTCCACTCATTGGAGATGGATCTACAAAGTATTTTACATATCTTATTTCAACTAAATTTTATTATGGAGATAGCTATCGTCATGAATTATAAAATTTTTCCCATAACATATACAAACTTCATTATGCCTGTGAATTACATCAGGTAATCAATGTCTGCAGGATTCAACCAGTTTACGTTATTGATGTGGCTGCTGCAATTATGGCTTCCTTGAAAGATGATGGTAGTAGCATGGGAAAGGTTTATGAGCTTGGTGGACCAGAGGTTTATACTCTACATCAACTGGTAAGTATTCGGCATAAGTTTTTAATATTTTTAGATGCATTGAAAAGATGTTATAGCCTTTCAATGTGACATACTATAAAATGAAAATTCAAAAATACCTGTTTGAAATTCATTCGCCAATAATTCTGTTACTTCGTTTGAATAAACTACAATCGAATTAATAGTTAATACTAAGATTGGAGTGATTGCAGGCAGAACTGATGTATGACGTGATACGGGAATGGCCACGATATGTGAAGATTCCTTTCCCTATTGCAAAGGTATGAAAACACTAATGTTGATGCGTTCCTTGTTTTAGAAACTTTTTGAGCTCATCTTTAAGAGAGCTGTTATTAACATGTCTTGGATTGTCAGAACAACCAAATGAGCAAATCTTCATATAAGGTATCTGCTTTGGTCTCAATGCATTTAGGCAATGTTTGGGTAATCTTAGGTTACACATGGAGGTCTTAAGTTTTCTTCTTTTGGTCCCAGTAAGACCACTTAATTGATAGCAAGAGTATCATTTGATGACTAGTGATTTTCCATAGCAAGTAGTATCTGGTAAAGGACTAGAGCATATACCAAGATTTGGTGTACTCCGTGGAGTATGGGTTGCTATGATTACATAATATCAAAGCCAGTTGAGGCTTAGGGAGCTTTTTTAAAATTATTTTTCTTCCATCATATGAATCATATAATCTTGTGAAACACATTACATTAAGACCTATATTCTTCCATTGTGGAGTTGTTTCTCATAGATGTGAACCTTCTATCACAGACATTTTGCTTTCTTCTGCTCTTTATAAGTTACAAATAATTAGAATATAGTTAGCTGCTGACCACCAGAGTCACACTAGTGTTCTTAGTGAAATATTCAGTGGTCTTAAAGTTTTTTGAGTATAGACATGGGTTGTCAAAACCTGTCTGGATCCCTTGGGATTTAATGACTATAATGAAGCTTTTATGTATTTAGATAATCAATTGAATGCCATCTCTGAATATCTTATTGCACAACAGCGTGTCAATCTAGGCCGATGATGCACAGACCAAAGAATGTAGCTTCTGAAATTGAGGGTGACAATGACCTAGAATGTATAGACAATACGTGCAGACCAACATGAGAGTGACATGGATGGTCATTACACCTACTGTGTGGTGGGATCAAGGGATTAAAGTGGATGAGAGAAACTTTTTGGAAGTATGTAAATTTGCAAACCAGCAACTGTGGTTGCTGTTTCCAACACGTAAACAAAGTTACCTGGAAGTGGAAGTATCCAATCCTTTATCAGCCATTTATTTTCAACAAGTAGAACATCAACAGATATTTTCCTGAAATTCATCCTTATATTTGGAATTGCCTATGTGATCAATTTGCTAAAGGTACTTCCATTGGTTGTGCGAGGCTGTAAACAGTTGATGCCATTGCTACCAGAGATTAAAGTATTGGCTGAAACTTGAAGTTTCGGCTAATGCTTTTCTTTCGATCAAAGCTTTGGGATGTGGAACAGTTGTGTACTTCTGGGCAATACATTAAGGCTGAACCAGATGGTGAATCAATCCTGCTCAGTAATACCCAGTCTAGGTTATCGAAAGAGGTCAGGGGCTTCTATATTTTCTGAGTCCTAGACCCTTAACTCACTGCATGCAGTGCCCTACTTAGTACTATACTGCAGAGATGGCTGCCGGCATTATTCATTGTGCTTGCCAGAACTCACTGGACCTCTCTAAGATGGAGAAGAGATGGAGACAATATTTTTGTTTTGGATCGAGATTTATCAGCATGAACTTTTTCTTCTTTCTTGCCTTTCTTTTCATGGTGGCACAACAATCAGGCAAACAGAGCTGACATTCTGGCTGCCAGTAAACACCAACTGTTTGATTGATTGCTCAAATTGCAAGTACAATTTATTGGGTTTTTTTTGTTATAGCTTGTCATTTTCTCTTTTCTACATGTATCTATGAAATTCAAGTCCCACTGAATCTAACATCTGCCTGCTACTACTCCTGATATTAACTAAATAGAACAACATGGGCATTTAAATATACTAAATACACATGGGACAAGTTTAGAGATCATAAATGGGGGTACTATCTAGCTAGGTTAATTGGTCTTTAAGGCAACAAAATGTATTATCAGGTGCATAAATTCATGAATGTTAAGCACTTAAGCTTGTTAGCAGTCAAAATATCATATTAGTAAAGCCCTTGCTAGGTAGATACAAATCGACAGAGTAACTTGACTTGATACATTATCACTTCTGCAATTCTCAGCACACCAGCCTATACAGCTACCCCAATCACAACTTTATGCTTGCAGGTATGTATTTTTTTGTCTGACATGTTTTCACTGGTTACAGGCAATTGCAACTCCTCGAGAATTGTTGTTAAAGAAGGTGCCCTTCCCTTTACCCAACCCAGACATATTCAATCTGGATCAGATCAACTCTTTCACCGTGGACACTGTAGTCTCAGATAATGGTAATATTAATATTATTAACATTAAAGCCATAACTGTCATCATTCTCATACATGACCACCTTGTTGTCTTACAGCTTTGACATTCAAGGATCTCGGTATTGTTCCTCACAAACTGAAAGGTTACCCTGTAGAGTACCTGATATCATACCGCAAGGGTGGACCATCTTTTGGCTCTACAGTCAGTGAAAGAGTAACAGCAGAGTAAAATTGACCAGCTTTTGTCAATTTTAAGCCGTGGTCGAATTGACAACAATATATAAAGGATGAAGATTATTGTAAGTACAATTTCTTGACTTTGGCTGTCGTCCAAGTTACCTGTTTGGTGAGATATATATCAAACTCAAATCAAGCAGTGACTTTGCCGCTCATCGTTATCCGGTGAGTGGTGCTTTCATTAGATTAATAAGTGGCAAGGGTAGTTGTCAAAACTTCATTCCTTTGTTGCAGAGAAGATTACATATTTATAACTTCTCGTTCATCTTGTTTTACCCTTTTGAAGCTTGTACGCCAGTGTTTAAAGCCATTCTAATCAGCATCATCAGCTTTTACACATTTCGTTAATTTGCTGGTGTGTGTTGGCAACGAGTGGATCAGCATCATTCTCTCAATTCTTTATGCTCTTTAATCGCCTGTTGCCTGTTCTTTTCTTGGCAGCTTCCATGTTACGCATCATCTTCAAATATAAAGCGCAACGAAGATTTCTAATTAATGTAAAATAGAGTTAAATGTTGCTGACGAATCACTAGTTTGGACTGAATCACGATTGAAGTGATCCTCAAATGATGTTTCATGAAATGACGAGGCATTGGAGTTTCAACGTTGTTTTACTGACTGGCAATTTGATCGAGATCAATTGCACCTACATATTTGTTTGTGGTTGCTGTATAATTCAAAAATTAGTGCAAGGTATGCATATGATTAATTCTTCTTTTTTATGCTTATTTCACTACAGCAAGCATGCCTGTCGAGCTTTTCGAACAGTTAGTAATCAACTACGTATAGCACCCTAATGCCCCTCCAATAATCACTGTTGAAGAAGGTTGAGGTTGCTCTGTGGATTAGATTTGCACAAAAATACCAGGCACTTAAACTCCAGGCTTTAGAGGCCTTCGGCTCCATTGCGCTCTAACATAGATTTCTTATGAAGACGGCATTACCGTGTGATCATCAGTCTCACTCTACAAATTAATTGAGTTGACAGATATAAAGCGACATCTCCCCCCAAGCAGCAGAAAGCTGTCCTGATGTATTGTATTTGTTCTTTGGTGGCTTTGTCTCGGTACAGGAGATTGTGCTGCTGTGGCGTGGTTGGAGTGAAAAGATGAAGAACAAAGTCCGTTTCCTCTGTTGTTTAGTCCCACATCGAGAGACCGGTGTGGTTGGGAGAGTGAGCCGAGTTTAAAAGGAGACCTGCACCCATCGTTGAAACATACTTACCTGGACGGGGTCTACGGGCGATCAAGAAGGCTCGTGGCTTAGGGTAGCGGTCTCCATTGCACATGGGAGGCGCGCTGCTCTACCATCTCCCCAAAGTGGGAGAGTGGACGTCATAATTTGTGGTAGCGGGGGTACGCGTTCGCGCGGCCCCTCCCCAATTTAAATGCCAAATGTTCGTAGTCGTTATGCAATTACACATGCATATTAAATTAATCAAAATCCATCATTTTTACTTGAAATAGAAGTCAAAATTGATTGAAAAATATTTTATGGTTCGTGTTAATCGTTAGCCAACTTTTTAAAAATAATATCATTATCTCCTCGAAACATAGGAAGTATCTAGCACCTACTTGTAACGTGACTTTTATCGGATTTGCCTCTAAATAATCTAAATACTAAACATCTACTATAATAGTATATGATTAATATACACATACAAAAATTACTAGGAGGTATATAAAATTAATTTGTGCTTGTATTACTACAAGCATGGTCATCTTTAAACTCTCACTAACACCATCATCTTGGTGAAAAGATGATGAACAAAGTCCGTTTCTCTATGCTATTTAGTCCCACGTCTAGAGAACAATGTGGTTGGGAGAGTGAGCCAAGTTTAAAAGGAGACCTGCACCCATATGATGAAAAGATGATGAACAAAGTCTGTTTCTCTATGTTATTTAGTCCCACATCTAGAGAACAATGTGGTTGGGAGAGTGAGCCAAGTTTAAAAGGAGACCTACATCCATCGTTGTAACATACTTACCTGGACGGGGTCTACGGGCAATCAAGAAGGCTCGTGGCTTAGGGTAGCGGTCTCCATTGCACATGGGAGGTGCGCTGCTCTACCATCTCCCCAAAGAGGGAGAGTGGACGTCATAATTTGTGGTAGCGGGGGTACGCGTTCGCGCGGCCCCTCCCCAATCTAAATGCTAAATATTCTTATTAAATTTACCAAAATCCTACATTTTTACTTGAAGTAATAATCAAAATAGATTGAAAAATATTATATGGTTCTTGTTAATCATTAGCTAAGATGTTTAAAACATACGAAGCATATAGCACCTACTTGCAACGTGACTTTTATGGCTTGGATTTGTACAAAAGCACCATGCACTTAAAACTCCGGACTTGGATGCCTCCAGTAAGGTTGGTTCCTAATCAACCAATTTCATGAAAATGTCATTACCGTATCATCATCAGTCGTCTCTCTGTCGGATTTGTGATCAATTGACTTCGTAGCTAAGAGTGTGCGGTGACTCCGAAACATTACCCAAAAGCAACGCAACGATCGATATGCTTTTAGTCCCACATCGACTGCAAGAGGTGCGCAGGGGAGGCAAGAGGTGTAGAAAAGAAGACTCGTGGCCAACGAGAGTTCATACTTACCTGGGCGGGGCTGACGGGTGATCAAGAAGATCCGTGGCTTAGGGCAGCGGCCTCCATTGCACTTGGGAGGCGCTCTGCTCTACCATCTCCCCAAAGCGGGAGACTGGACGTCATAATTTGTGTTAGAGGGGGTACGCGTTCGCGCGGCCCCTGCCCAAACCAAACATCAAATCTATGGCGCCGTTTTTGTCGACAGAGCAATATAAATCAAACATCAGACTCTGGCGCCTCGGATGGTCTTTGTCGACGAGCTCTGGCGACGGGCGGACCACTCTGTCGAAGGAGAGGCTGTGGAGGGACGCCATCGACAGCCGCGACTTGGATGTGTTGGCGAGTGCACGGTGCAGGACTATCTTGTACCTCCGGTTGCTATATATCTGAACACATGAAGCAAGTTGACCCAAACGAGACTGCGATAGGAACTTGTCAAGCATCGGTATTGATTGCATACCTCCAGGTGATCGCCGACGTTGACGATGACGGAGTTGGGGAGAGGCTCGACGGTGATCCACTCGCCCCTGTGCAGCACCTGCAGGCCCTCGAGCTCGTCCTGTAGGACGAAGGTGAGGAAGCCATAGTCGGAATGGGGTGGCATCCCGAGGGTGAGATCGGTCTCAGGGCACGCCGGGTGGCAGTCGATCGCCATTAGTTGCGATCCATCGTCGAACTCTTTTAGGATTGCAGGTTCCGCACCGAGGCTCTCGGGGACGGCCGCCACGAGGAAGAGAAGGACTTGATGTGCTTGGCATATGCAATCGCTCACGTTGGCACCTTGATGAGAAAGCAAAGTGACGCAAAATGTAAATAAAATAAAAATTACTATTAAAAAGATTCTAGTAAACTGACTGACAAAGAATGAGAAAAATTAAGGGAAGAAATTTTTTACAAAAGATATTATGTTTTTTATAATTTTATAGACTTAGATAGACCTTTATTTATACTGTCTTAAAAATATTAATCCTCTCTATTTTAGAAAAACTCACATTTGAATTTATGTTTGGATATAATGAATTTTCACTTGGAAAGTATTCATAGTAATATTGAAGGTCTTTGAGATTCCCTAATCATATTATAAATCAATCATATAAACATTGTTATTGATTTTTTAAAGACCTTATAGGGATCATACTTTTTCGACTTCAATTTTTTATAAATGCTTATGGGAAATCTCTCTTTTCGTAAGTACACCATAATTATATCTCCTTTCTTGAACAAATTTTCTCTGTTTATAAACTACTTCCTTGTATTTGGCATTAGTAGCTTCAATCCATATAAATTTTTTTTTCTTCAAACCGTTGATAATAAGAGCAATAATACTGTTAAAGTTTCTAATGAATCTCCTTTATAAAATAGTAAGACTATGAAAGCTCCTCACTTATGTGACGGTCTTCAGGGTAGGCCATTCTTGAATGATATGAATCTTTTCTTTGTCTACATAAATTCCATCAACACTCACAATGAACACCAGGAAGATTAGTTAATTTGTCAGAAAGTCATAGTTCTTCAAATTGACATATAACTTGTTATCTTACAAAATAGTTAGGACTTGTCGTAAGTGGTTCATATGCTCTTCTCTATAGCCGTAGATTAAAATATCATCAAAGTAAACTACTATAAATTTTTTGATAAATGATTTAAGTATCTGATTGATAAGTCTCATGAATATACTCAGTGGATTGGACAACCCAAATGACATAACTAATTATTCATATAAATTTTTCATTCGTCTATATGCCTTATGCAAATTTAATGATATCCACTACGGAAATCAATCTTTGAAAATATTTTAGAGCCTCGTAGTTGATCTAACATATCTTCTAGGCAAAATATGGGAAAGCGATACCTAAATGTGATTTTGTTCATGACCCTGTTATTTAAGCACATCCTCCGGTTTTCATCTTTTTTGGGTGTCAACAAAATAAATCAACTCGTTATGAGAGGCCTTTATTTATACTAGTGGTAGATCTTGAAAATTAGCTAACTAATAATATAACATTATTGAAAAAATATAAAACATAAAAATTAATAATATGATATTAAAAAAAAGACAAATGATAACGAATAATTTTCTATTTGTTCCGTATTACAAAGGGGTGTGGAGGATATGACCTCAAGTCCATGGGAGAAGTAGGCCACCATGGAAGAACAATATCGAGGGGGTGGCAACTGAGCTGCAAGAAATCCCTCCAACAAAACACGCGATCCTTCATCTGGTTGAAGCTCGTCCCGCACGTCACTGGCCCCCTTACGTCGGTCTTCATATACTTCGCTCTCTCCTCGAAACGAAGCTCGAAGAATCTCTTCCCCACGTCGATCATTCTCCTAGTGACTTCACCGGCAATGCTGTGGTTCACCATCTGCATGCAGAGAGAAACGACATATATCATCACCACCACAAACTATTCACGTATAGCTGCAAATTAAAAGGTCATTCCCTGAAAGAAGCCATACTCCTTGCAAGCTCGGTCTAACGTCTCGACAACTTCGGTGCGATCGGGCAAAAGCAACTGACCGACATCGATGACAGGAAGCTTCGGACTTGGCTTACGAGCTGCCGGGGTGAGTTGAGGCCGGTCGGGGAGGGGCAAGACGTACTTGCTGGGAACCTTTGTAATGCCATTGTCACAGAGGTGCCTCACCCGCTTCATGTAATTGGTCTCGCATCTCGCCTCCCCTCTTGCCTTGAACCACCATGTCCATTGGTGTTTCCTTTGTATTGATGGTGTTGAGAGTGGTGGACTTGTGAGGTATACAAGGGAGAGGAGGAGAAAGGAATGGAGGTCAACCATAGAGGAAGGAAGACAACTGTTAGAAATGCGGCTTTTGGGGTCAGCACAAACAAATACAAGTCACCTACACATTTGACTCGTGGATTTGTCCTGCGCTGGATAGTGATAGAACTTAAAGTCTTCACAATGTACAAACATCGAGGAACAGGAGATAAAAAGAAGAGATTGCTTTGGGGGGAAATCCTGCAAGAAACAACAGTAAGCCTGTTCTTCTAAGTTTGCGATGGGAGGATCATCCACCTTTGTTATCACACTTCCAGTGTAAGTTCTTGACATGCCAAGACTTGCATGCAATGTAAGAATTTGAGCTGTTCTTTGTCGTAAGAGCTTTATTTTGAGTAATGTCGCAACCAACCAACCACTGGAGGAGACAAAGGAAGGAAGACAACACATTATGACTTTGCTAAACTAGTATATATATAGATGCTTTGAATGAAACATTTGCATTCTAATAGGATGTGAAAGATTCATGAAAGAATAGAGGATACAACACTGTTGGCATGCTTTGGAGATGCTTTGAATGAAACATTTGCATTCTAATGGGATGTGAAAGATTCATGAAAGAATAGAGGACCACACAACACTGTCGGCATGCTTTGAATTGACCACATCCATATCCCATTATTCAAATTAATGGCTATCAATCTCCCTGTAACATTTGCCTTCTAAACTGGCCTTTTGGCATTAAATGGAGCCAACCCATGCTGATGCTTTCTTCTTCTTCCATGACCATAGACAATGCATTATTTTAACATTCTTTTCATAGTAGGATCAGAAATGTTAGTGGCTGTGTGAGAGTAGGATCATTATTTCCTTATAAAAGATTGCACTAGATGTTTATTTGGCAAAGCCCGTTATCTTAGAACACCTTCATTTGTCTTATAAGTTTGGAATAAAAAAATATATGAAGAAATTACTTTATATATGGTTGATTTTATCGATGAAATATTCCTTTTATGTGCTATGCTATTATGAATTACTTAGTTGATTTTGACTGCAACTTCATATGTCTCTACAGATTGACCATAGATTATTATTCTTAGTAACTCTTGTTCTAACATAAAATTTTGACATGATAGTCTCATACATACACACACTAGAGGTATAATTTTTTGTTGGGGCATATGTGATATTTAATATGACTTGGATGTCACTATCTAATTTAGTAGGATTATATGAGAATTATATTTTTTTTATACTTTTCACGAAAAAAATTAACAAACATAGAGACTCATAGTTTTTTAAGAAAGAAGTGAGATGTGTTTAATATTAGAAAACTATTTTTCTAATTTTGATATCTATTTCCAATTCAATTTTACATGGAAATGCAAAAGGAATGTTCACATTTAATGGTAACTACAAGTTAGCACTCGGTGATTAGTGTCTTAATTTAAATTAAATTAGAGTTCTTCGGGTCAAACTCATATTTCAATTAATTTAAGATTAAATATTCTTGACTAGTGGTTAAGATTAAAAAAAATGTAATGAGTCCAACATCCTATATAGTTAGTCATCACTAATAGTATAAAGCCAACCTAGTATTAAACATAATAAATGACTAATAAGAAATGATTGAGTATGGATAGAACAAGAGATATGAGATTTGATTTTGGGTTTGAAGGCTTCAACTCGAGTTGGCTGATTATATTTAGTCTCGTATTAAAAGTGAGAGAAAATTTGATTTGGCTTGAAAAATCTTAGTAATATTTTATTATTATATGAAATATAAGAATTGTGAGCTAATGCTTCATACTTAATAATAAGGATAATGACTTAATTATTCTATCCGACCTGATCATAACAAATGATATCAAAGCTGATATAACAAGAGTTTGAATAGGAAATGATTACGTAGGAGATATTACAATTTACCCTCACATGCATAATATTAGATTTTGATTTTGATAATAATTATATTTATTTTATGATAATATTATAAATTTAAAAATAATTAATAGATGTACTGTCACTAATTTGAGCATTCGAATTCAATAATTATTTTATCTAATTAAATTATAATAAATGATATGAGAGTCGATATAATGATAGATTAAGTATATAATATCTATTTATTTATAGGGCTAGAAGGAATGTTACAACTTAGCCTCGTATGCACAATAGATTTTGACGCTAATTATATTTCTTTGATAACATGTACTATCCTTAACTTCAACTAATTATGAGGATAATGATAGCACTATAATTAACTTGTGCCTAAACATTCTGAATTAGTGCTTCAGACTTAACAAGTTTGGATCAATTAATCCATCGGGGTCGGATCTAATTGAACCGATGAATCGGACGGTGACGGGTGATGGAAAAGGGTATTAATTGATTTTGAATTCGAGTCAAACGTGCGTCGAGTGACAGATGATTGAATACGGTCTTGGTTCAACCGGTGACCCACCGGAGACTGGCGATGTCCGTTGGACCCACCGGTATCACAACAACGGACGGAGGAGATACGCCACAGCCGAAGAGATGGAGAGTTCAGATGAGACGACTACGTAAGTACACAAAGTAGAATTGATTACCCCGCAAACCCGAGACCTACCATTTGCGGGCCCCATCCAACACTTATTCGCTAAGGGTGGGTCCCAAGTCCCTTCGACGACGACTGTACCCGTTCCCACCCACCATTGTGGCGTAAGATCGGCCAATACTCTTACTTCCCACATTTATCATATATAAATATATATATATATATATATGTATATATATATTATCCTTCGCGTCACGAGAGGGTTCCCCTCAATTTCTCTGAGCGGCTTCTGATCTCCCTCGATGAAGAGCAGATCAACCCTGGTGTTCGATTCTCCTCCGGTACCGAAGAGCCGCCGGCGACCGAGAACACGTAAAGCACGCAGTACTCCTCTCCAAGGTTCACCCGCCTTTCTCCCCCTTTCATTTCCCTTGGTTCTCCACTTCCATGATGTCAATTCCAGTTCTTCTCATCGCATGTCTTGGATTCTCCTTGATATTTTGTTCGGATTATTCGAAAGGTACTAGTTTTAAGCTGGAGTTTGATGGATTTTGAAAGCTTGGTATGGCTTTGACAGATTTTGGAGGAGCATGATCTCTTGGATTATTTGTTAATTATATTAAAAAGTATAAATTAATCTATACGGTTATTATCTGAACTCGCTATTTTGAACATAAAATGCCAATCAAATAGACTCCAAATTTTACTTATTTTTTCAGAGGATACAAGTTCAATAATTTCTATTATTGCAGGAAATACAGTGTGATGCTTCATTTCGATGTTATAGTTTGGACTTTGGAGTGGTAATGTGATGTTGCATAAGTTTATTGGAAGTCTTTTAAGTGGTGTCCATTACAATTTAGATCTAAATGCTTGTAGGTTAGAAGAGCTTTGATATATACCCCACCTGGTCGCCTAAATTTTGGGTTAAGATGATCTTTTGACATGTTGTCGGTGTCGTATGGCATCAAGTTATGTTTCTTTGACAAAGTATTGGTATTCCAAATGTTCTTACAGTTCCTCTTTTTCTCATGAACAACATACTTGCTCGTACCTTTGTTTAACAGCCATTGCTTGAATCTAGGGTAGTGTCTTTATCATTCCTAATAATTAGCTACAGGCCATTCAGCTAAGCGCTAATGCCTTCATTTCTTCTTTGTTGTTTCATGAAGTGTTTTTCATCTCTTACCTTTGTTTAATAGCCATGGCATGAGTCTAGGGTGGTTACTGCAGTATTGCCTGATTATTAGGTATCAGGTTCGAGTTTGTGTAAGAGCATCTTGTTATGGAAGAAATTTAATTTTGAAAAAAAGAGATGCTTTTTCTTTTGTTGTTTTTCAAAACACTTTATTTCCTGATTTGTTAGTATGTAACTGTACATTTATTTTAGCATTCTTTTATCGACCTGTCTACACTATTTTTTGCTGGAAAAACATTGATCAACCATCTACGGGTTGCTTATATGTCAAACAGATAACCAAAAGTCAGAATTTAGTTTTTCTTGTCTTTTATGCATTTTTATTTATGAATATTTGTAACTTAAGTTCCCTAAAGCTCTATAAGGTGTTGTATCTTTCTTTTGCTTGGTAAGTCAGCTGTTGTATCATCTTATAATTTTAGAAGAACCTTGGAAGAAAATATATATTAATTTTGTATTTTGATTGACAGGTTCTTTATCTGAATTATTAAACAGCAAGGATGGTTCTTCCAGTGGCATGACATATATTAGCCTTGAAGCCAGCATTGGACCTCTCTCTATTGATAATGAAAAAATACCCAACCTGTTAAAATGTAGCATTTCATGGGATGCAAAAGATAGAGAGACAATTTTGGAGTCTGTAGAAGTACCAGTACTTGAAGTTGAATCAGTTGATCAAATTTCTTTAATGGATACCTGCAAAACTGTTTTTGCACATCAAGCATGGTAAACTTTTGTTTATAATATGACAATGTAATTCTTCTGATTGAGTACCTTCTTAACTTATTGCCAGTTCTTTCTCCTTTTAATTGCTTCTCATCTATCAGATATAGGGGTAAGATCTTAAATTGTTTTCTTTTTTAAGAATTATAATGATTAATAGGCCCTGGATGTGTAAAAATGAGTTCTTTTACACTTCTTATTTCATATCTTTTTCTTGACATGTATGATTTTGTCACTGATCAAGATTTTTCATAGTTTTTTATTTTTTCATAGCTTAATAATATTTTGGTTCTAACGGTGTTCAAATTAATGTGTGATTTTTTTTAAAATGCTTGTTTACTCCAATTTAATAAGATGGTGTGCCATTACTTTTACTGTTTAGCATATTTGTAATCTAAAGTTTCTTCTTTGATGCAGTAAAAATGGATTGAATTCAAATGATCGTGTTTTAACCCACTCGTTAGCAGGACCGGCACCATTTACTGTAGATGGATCTTTGTCCCCAACTGGGAGGAATGGAGATTCTTGGTTAGCTCCAGGAAGTACTGTATGGGCTAAAACTGCATATCATGACTGGTGGCCTGCAGAGGTTCTAATATGTTTACTGTTTATTTTGATGGACTCTGATTCATTCCTCTTTTTCTTGCTTTTGTTTCTTTTGTATAGTCAAGCCTCAGTAATATTCTTAACTACTTTCTTAAATGCAAATACTTAGGTCATGGATGAGAGATCTCTTGAGTGTACTAAAAACAATCATATTGGACATATTCTAGTGCAGCTTTATGGGAGCAAGGAACAGTAAGTACAGTATTACCAGGTGTAGGTAGTTCAAGTTCAAAACAATTTGCTTTGGAATTCTCTTAATGATTGCTAAACTTTGAATCTGCTTCTCTTCTCTCTCTCTCTCTCTCTCTCTCTCTCTCTTCTCTCTTTTCAGTGCTTGGCTAGAACCAGCTAGAGATCTGTCAGAATTTGATTATGTGAGTACTTAATTCTTCACAAATACTTTCTTGAATACCGCTTTGTAGTTCGTCTCAGTATCTCACACTATCACAAAATTTACCTTCTGCTTTAACATATACATCCATCTATAAGAGGATGTGATTTTGGAGCTTCAATAGCTTTAGCCTAGTTGATAATGGTCTATATCAAGTTTTCTTGATAATCGTCCATATCAAGCTTTCCAATTTTGCATGCAGGTGAGTACCACTATTTTTGAGTCATCCTCGATCCAAAGTTCGGAAATGAGGCCTTATTTGACATGTTCATGATGAAAATTGATCATGTTACTGTTAAATACTATGAGATGTTCCTGTGATATTAATGCTAAATCCTAGTCTTGCATAGATAAACTTTTGATAGTTTGCCTCATTGATATTTGCACCGAAAACGTTTATACGGTGCTTACATGGTGCATCATTGTTGCTGCAGATGTTCACTGTTTGACATGCATATCACTAATAAGTTATTCAATCTAAATCAGGTAGACAGATGAAGATATTTTATCCTCAAAAAGAGATTAATCATTTTTCATGCTGCATGCAGACAGGCTAGCTAAATGTAGACATGAAATTGAATGCTTTACGAGGGACCAATTGACTCCAGTTTTCTTCCATAACCCAAAATAAAGAATTAAGTAGTCCACCTGGAAACATGATAACATCAAAACTGATTGGAGCTTCCCTGTATGGTACTCTGAAACTGATATATGATCATTTAACTGATTTTAGCTGGCAAATGAAGTAATGAACCAAACATAATCAAGATAACAAACTGCACCGACAAGTTCAGTTTGGTTTTCATTCCTTATTCTGTGGTTCTAGTTACAATCAGTTTGGGAAGTGGAAAACCAAATTTGGATCTTTTCCATTTGGAATTTAAGAGAACTGTCAAAACCAACAAGCCTGCTATGATATAATCATATTGATCTGTATATGTATAGATTTATATTTTATGCTTATATGTTAATGTTTGTATAAACATGACATTTTTTAGCACTAGCAACATGACCAACCTGAGCCAAATAGGTGGTTTAACTTCCACCTATTTTTCCTTGGTCTAGTTCAGTTCAGTTTTCAAATTCTGCAACCAAACAGATTTGGTTTTATAGTTCCTCTAATCCTAAGTAGACTGAATATATATACCAAACAGCTGTAAGCATACTAAGTTTCTGTTGTCTGTTCCATTTTTGGGCTTAGAATGGTTGGTCTTTTTTCTGCCTCAACTTTTTTTATCCCACATTTCTTTATAGACAAATTGCAACTTTTGATATTCTTATATCTAGCATAGTTTCTCCTACTCAAGTGTTTATGCTCATTGGATTATGCACTGTTATTTAAATTAATCTTCATTCTGTTCAGTGCTATGAAGAAAGAAGCAGGAATCCCTTGCAAGCATTTCAAGATGCTCTTAAGCAGGTTAAGATTTATCCTTGTAGCATGTTCTCTTATTTGGATATTTGATCTCATCTTGGTACAAGTTTGATTCTATCAATTATTCAGGCCTTGTGCAAACATGTGCATACAAGCCCCAGAACACTGCTAGAAAGATGTTTAGACAACCCGAAAAGTTCTTATCAACATGACGAACTTGGTATATTCTTTTTTCCTCTTCTTATTCATTCATTCATTCATTCATCAAAGGACTAGTTCTGAAATCTCATATTTTCCGTGTCATCATCTGATCCATTTGCAAATAATCTGTTAGGTACATGGCAAACTTCAAGCAAAACAAGTAATAACTCTGCCGATGAAGGAAGGAGCCTAAGGAAAAGAAAAATGAAGGTCCATTTTGATGTAAGCTGGAATCCTAATAATTATTTGTGGCTCATGAAATTGTCTTAGTGCGAAGCATGTCCTTCATGCTTTCTTGTTGAGACATTGAAGAAATATTTAGCATTTATGTCAAAATTTCGTTCCTTTTTCTTCAGGAGTTAACATGTGCAGAAAATCCAAAGAGAAGAAGTCGACGTCTACGAATAATGCGGTACCTTGGACTCATGGCTCCTGTTGGATCTCCCTTCTCTCTTCAACATTGAGATGCTTGATAACTACTAGCTTGTCGATTGATTTCTTTTCGTTCTTGTTTCAAGTAATGCTTGGTCTGGTCATCTTTACCACGTAATATGATGCGGCAAATATCTGTTAATAGGCACAGGTCCTTTTGAGGTCCATTGCCTGTTGTGAGGCTTGTAGTGAGATTGATGCATTACTTGATCTTTGATATTTTGATACCGAATTATGTATCTATAGCTCAAATGTGTAGACATTTAGTTAGATCATGAAGAGAAATAAATGATGGTCATTACTTGGGTATTGATTTGTCATCAGCTTGAGCAATCTTTGATCTGTGATGACATATTGGTGGATGTCGATCTCTCTAGAATTCTTATTGATCGCCATAACAAGTAATTCTAGCAATAGCATTGGACACATCTTAAATCGGCTCCCTCCCATTTGGCTCTTTCTACATCTTATGCTAATGTGAATAGTCTATTCTACGAGATAGTGGAAGTAATTACTTATCGAGGCATGTTATCAATGTATTTTAAAATTTATTATTATTCTGTAAAAAATTCATGAGGATAAATTGTTTTCATAAGGAAAGAAGTATGCTCATTGGTTGGTCACTTGCCCAAAATCAATGTGGATTGTCAATTGGTCACCTGATATGTATGCATTGTTCTACTCGGATGATTGGTCAAAGTTATATTAGTTCTTATTAGAGTAATTTAAACTTTTTATTAAGAAAAATACATATCTAAGGCATATTCTTCTATAGGATAAGTTCTTGTAATAGTTATGTTACCCAACATGTGACTAGGGATCAGAGTGAATCAAGATCTACTTCTAAGTTGGTCCTTGGAGGAGGTGTCAAGGAGACCTTGAAATTTTATGTTAGAGTGTACCCCTTCTACACTTAAGTTAGATAGACTAGATGATCGAATCAGATGCCAAAGTAAAATCATTTTGACTAGATCAATTGCGGATTGTCAAATGGCCACTTGATATGTATGCACTGGTGGTACCACCGCCTGGGGGCCAGTGCTGGGCGGTACCATCGCCTGGATTGGCGGTACCTGGCACCCTACCAGGGGCGGTACAATCGCCTAGAATGATGGCACCGTTGCCTGACACACGACTAGGGATCAGAGTGAATCAAGATCTACTTATAAGTTGGTCCTCGGAGGAGGTGTCAAGGAGACCTTGAAATTCTATGTTAGAGTGTACCCCTTCGACACTTAAGTTAGAATAGACTAACCAAAATGATATTGAGATCTTAAAATTTTATGTTATAGTTTATCTCTTTGATACTCAAGTTAGAATGAACTTAAATGATCGAATCATATATGGCCACTTGATATGTATGCACTGTTGTACTCAAATAAACTTGGTTAAAGTTATATTAGTACTTATTAGAATAATTTATTTTTTTAAAAAAATACTTATCTAAGATATATTCTTCTATAAGATAACGTCTTGTAAAAGTTATGTTAGATTAGGGATCAGAGCAAATCAAGATCCACTTTTAAGTCGGACGCTTAGAGGAGATGTTGAGAATTGATATTGAGACCTTAAAATTCTACGTTGGAGTATATCTCCTTGATACTCAAGTTAGAATGTCCTTGATACTCAAGTTAGAATGAACTTAGATGATCGAATCATATGCTAAAGTAAAATAAAACAATATTCAACCAAAGAGTGCTTCATCACTGAAAACACACCTTTTTATAGTATAGTAGATGATCATTGGGTTAAGGTTATGATAAATATTGAGAATGATTAACGTATCTTTTCGTCATCAATGAATTATAAAATCATACGTTAAACTTGAGGGATATGAATAACAATATACCAACTTAATTTTCTATATCAGAATTATAATTTGATTATGTTTACGTCCTCATGAGTTCAATTCATGTCATAATTAGTGTCATATTGTTTGCCTCGGAGGGATGACCTAAATTCAAGATGAAGATTGAAAACATAAAATCCATCAAGAATATGATGACCTTGAAGAAAAATAACTAAAATCAATCGCTAAAATTCAAGGAAAGAGAAAATTCTATTCCATAATCCATAAGCTCTGCATCACAACGCATCTGCAAATGAGATGTTACACCATCTCCAAGCAAAACCATCAACCAAATGCGATACCAAAAGTCGAATTTTCACCCTAAATTAGAGGGGTTCAAGAAGAGGGGAAAAAGTAAGGAGCCAACCGCACCTTGGGATGAGAAGGCGAGTGTAGTTTAGCAGTGATGGTGGGTGAGCCAAGCACCCACCTGATTCAAATCAAGGTTGGTCAAGCTCAATATATTTAGGTTCAATAATTTTGGTTAGATTGAACCACAGCCTATGGGGCAGGGATCTCCCTCTTCCTAAAGGTGTTGATTATATTGGCAGGGATCTATCCTTATGGGGCAGGGATGGGAAGAATAGATGAGGACAAGGGCAAGGATAGAGGGCAATTTCTATTACTCACTCGATTATGGGACGAGGACGAGTAGAGCAATCCCCACGTTGTCTGTGTACCCGTCCCCACCCCATTTATATTATTGTATTATATATAACATATATTTATTAATAATAATATAAATAAAATATTTTATTTGAGAATTAAATCTAATACCAATAATTTTTTATCCTAATATTAATAATAAAATAATTTAAAATGAAGAGAGAAGAGATGAGATGAGGGATGAGAGATGCGACGGAATAAGGACGGCAAGCGCTCCTTGTCCCCGCTCCATCCGTTGACATCCCTATCAGTTCTTCGACAGTAGCCGCCGAGGATGCATCTCCTCGCCATGGCCGCCGCCTGCGCGAGTTACAACCTCAAGAGTTCCTACCCTGGGGCGGCGTTGCCGCTCTGTTCGAACGCGCTGGAGACGCACAGGGACTCAGTTGGGCCAGACACGCGACGGGACTCGGGAGGCTTCTCGGGGTGGTTCACCACAGATTGGAGGAGCACACGAGAGGGACACCACCGATGTCTTCCCGTTATGCTTGACCGAGACTTGTCATGCTTCCTGTGGTGAGCAATGATTGGACGGCAAACTGAACCATAGTACATATTTCTTCTACCTAACGAACTGCACCTGTCACAGGTTAAACAGGACCCGATCGGTGCTGCAGCACGAAACAATTCAGGGTTCCTTTGTCCACAAAACTGAGGTCATCGGTGGGGGAACGGCGGCTTACAGTTCCCATCACCCTTCCATGTCAACCCAACTCTTAAATTGAAGGTCTTTTCATGCTTCATTCGCTTCAGCACAACACAATTCGACAGTATCCGCACTAGGCAGACATCAGCTTCGGGACGATGGTAAGCAAAATAATAAGAAACATGCAGACGTCATATAACATATGCATCAAATCGACGAAAATTAATTGCGTCATTCCCATGGCTTCAATCCAGGTTTAGATTAAGGTTAATGAGCACGAGGATTAAATTCCAGTATAGGATACTGTGGTGGCTTCGATCCAAAAGTAAATAGACCCTTCCAAAGCCATCACTCTGACTCATCCAGATACATCGAATCCAAATCCAAGTCTCCTCTCTTTCTCTCTCTTAGTCCCACGTGGAGAATCCTACAAAGCTCCTCCCTCGTGCGGGAAGGATTCCCTGCAACTTGATTCCCAAGTTCGGTCATCATCTTTGGATTTTGACCGTCCGATGATGATCGGTTGGAGGCAGTCGTTGGAGAGGATCCTGATCCGTCCTTCGTACCGCACCACATCCCTCCCAGTTTAAATACCCACGACGCCCCAAAGCCGTCCTCCACCGCGCACTGTGATCGCTTCATGGAGGAAGGCGAGCGCAAGGAGGGGGAGACCAAGTACCGGGGGGTCCGCCGTCGTCCGTGGGGGAAGTACGCGGCGGAGATACGCGACCCCAGCAAGCACGGCGCCCGCGTCTGGCTCGGCACGTTCAACACCGCCGAGGAGGCCGCCCGGGCCTACGACAGGGCCGCCTACGAGATGCGGGGCGCGCTCGCCGTCCTCAACTTCCCCGGCGAGATCCATTCCGGGCACGCGAGCTCGTCGTCCCCGAGCAGAGCTCGCCGGAGCGAGGGCGTGGCCACCGGGAGGCAAGTGATCGAGCTGGAGTGCTTGGATGACAAGGTGTTGGAGGAGCTTCTGGCGTCGTCGGAGAAGGGTGACGAGAAGTGAAGCGAGAGATACCAGTCTTTCTTGTCAGCTCTTCTGCTGCATCCGACAGCTTTGCTTAGGTTACATGAAGCGTGAGAAAGATTATGTTTGCATTCCATAAATATATGCTTCAGATTCGAGCAAATTTAGCTGCTCATCATGTGTTTTCATCCAAGTAAGTCGAGGGATTTGACGACTGGAAAAAGTCAATGGACTGAATTGACTTCTTCGAGAAGCAAAAGAGAATTTGTATGAAGGTTTCAAGGATTTAGGTTTGACGAAGACGTCTTCGATGGCTTTGAAGAGATCAAATGCAGACAGTAAGAATTTGGGTTTGGCTGAGTTCAATCAGTAGTCTCTTGCATCAGTTAAACAATCAAAGTGAAAGCGACTACCACTGATTTGTGTAGAAACTAAAAGTAGCAGACAATGATACAGTAAAGAAGCAGAGACTATAACTAATAATGCTTCCAAGTTCAAAAACAACACACCACAGCGGTCATCTGAGTTCAATCAATTCATTGCTCATCTTTCAAATGGCAGAGTTTAAAGCATCGGATACATGCATAACATGGGTTTGCTGGAAGCTATTATTGCGTGTCCTTCGAAGCTCCCTTAGCAAGGTTTTGTATATATTTATTTGCACGTCGGATCACTAATACCTAATACTTAGTATATGCAACCAATCATTCGGGTCTCAATCTCAGTCGAAGAAGGTTCGCCACTCTAACATATTGCGAATACAAAGAAAAGGCTTTGACTTTTGATTTGATCTCAAATATCTACTTTTTTTGTAACTAAGAAGCACACAATTTTCAGGAGGGAAACTGTTGCAATATTGAATTCAACCAAATCATCCTTCGCCATTTTGAATGTTTGACCAACTTTTTCTTATACCCATATGTTTCTAAAGGTGACGCAACCCCTTCCCCTCTCGAATGTTCGGAAGCCAAACTTTCTTGCTTCACCACTTCGAATGTTTGACCCCTCTCTCTCTCTCTCTCTCTCTCTCTTCGGAGTGAAAAACCAACCAATCACCGGCAACAGGTACACATACTGCCCAAAGCAGTGCGCGCACCACCCACGGGAATGACGAGCCCCGACGGGAGTCAAAGTTTGACTTGTTGACCAGTTTAGGTCTAAACCTCTGTGACTTGATGATTAGGCCTCATGTTGTATATATATATATATATATATATATACATATATATATATATATATATGTATGTATGTATGTATGTATGTATATGTATATATATGTATGTATATATATATGTATATATATATATGTATGTATATATATATATATGTATGTATATGTATGTATATATATATATATGTATATATATATGTATATACATTCTTTTAATATTTGAAATAGAATTTTTTAGATTGAACCTGTATGTAGACTACGGAAATTTCGTAGAATCAATTTTCTTTTTCGAGATAATAATGGTCTCTTAAAGAATTAATTAGTAGAAGCTTCCTACACATCATCTTAAAATATGTAACAATATCATCAAATATATGGCATAACAAAATAATCAATATTTCATGTAAAAGCATCAGTCAATCATAATCAATACTAAAAGTATAATTATAAATCTAAAATTCTAGTCATGGCATAATCAGAAACATGTATCAGTATCAAGTCACGTATCAAATCTCATATCAGATCTCATGATATATGACATAAGTTGGATATTAGATGGAGCATATTCACAATAATAAATAGAGATTTATATCTCATGATATATTTTCTTTCAATAATAAATCACATTCTCAATAATAAATAAAGTGATATATCTTACCCATCAAAGTGAGAACATATTTTTCTCAATAATCAATGAAGAAATTATCTAGTTATACAATCCGTTAAACTCCAAAGGAAATCATCTTCCAAAATATCATGCCTCTCGTAATTGATAGAAATACCTCAAGGTATATGAGGATTGTATATGATCATAACTTGACCTTTTGTGTGTCTCTTCATGTTTACCCGAGACCATTGTCTCGATCACCATGCATTGATTAGCCCGCTAAATTACTTGGATTATTATCATCGGTAGCCTCTCTACCAATGATCAGAAAAAATAAAAAGGCTTGAGTCCCATCAAATTACTTCCCTTTTGTTATAACAAAATTTTAAAATTTCAAAATAAATCATATAATAGCTCCAAAATTCCATAATAATCAACTAAGAATTCCAAAGATTATAAATAATTTAATTAAAGATAAAAAATAATTTATAATATCATAAAACTATTTTCCATGAATTAAATATCCATAAATAGTATTTCTAAATTTAGAAAATTAATAAATCATTAATAATTCAAATAAAATCATATGAACATATTTTATGTTAGAGAAAATATATCCTGAATTATTCAGAACAGATATATAGTTAATAAGATTACAAAACTATTTTCCATGAATTAAAAATATTATTCAAGCTGGTAATTCCAAATTAATAGACATATTACTAAAAATTTCAGAATAAATAAATAAAATTCTGGACATACAAAATTGTTTATTCAAATAAAAGGTAATAAAAAAGGATTCAAAATCTATCTTCATGAATTAAAATTAAAATTAATTAATAATTATATATAAATATTCCCATAATAATTACAAATATATGAAAAGCTTAGAGTTGGTAGAATAGGTTTTAATCCGATACTATCATTGGTGGCCTCTGTACCAATGATAAAAAAAAATAAAGATATTTGGACATGGAAAGCAGTAATGTTCTAGTAGACTGGTATTACCGTCAAAAGCCTCTAATGATGGGAGACGAAAGTTGGTCGAGATCGACTCTTGAATGTCGTTGGTGGATGATGACTGACTTAATGTAAAGTTGGTCGACCCTTCCTCTCTAGATTATTACAATTCTCATCATATTTCTTCTAAGTGCTGATCCATTGGTCATTGTTGAATCCTCAAGGAATCATTTGTCAAATTTACCAACAGTATTTGAGATTTAGATGGAACAAAATAGTAGTGTGGCGATCCATTAAATTTTGCAATTGGGGAATGAGGTACTTGCTCGACCGACAGTTGAATGAGTCTTAGGCTCTCTTGAAATATTGGCATCACATTGGGTGAGGGAACCTTGATGGGTGCTAGTGTCGGTGTTGGTTGATTTGCTGATTATGTTAGTTGGGGCAAGAGCGAAGTAACAACTTACACTATACCCATTCAACGGGGGACGAGCAGGTGACTCAAGGTTATGCTCGAGTCGTTGAGCGGATACCAGTATCTCATTGGTGTTTGTGCTAAGGTTGATGCATCAATGTATGGAAAGAGTGGCTATTGCCCCGATAAGTGAAAGTATTGTTAGTCAAGATAAGACCTCACTTGGCGTTTATCGAGAGGGTTGGTAGGCGAATGTTCCTAAGACATCAGGCCTTTCTTCTAGCGCAAAAATGTTAAGAGAAAATATCATTGACATCTTGGTTAACCCGATATGGTCTAAACCCATATGCATAGGGTTATCCGTGATATCTCTGAGGTGAAAATACTAAGCTCCTTGGGCACCATTCGTACGAAGATCGATGACGAAAGAGGTTTTCCGACCCAGTCCCTCCAACGCTTAAATTATTAACTTAAGGTATATAAGTGCGGACATGAGTAGTCAAAGGAAGTCCCCCCCTTCGCTTTTATATCTGGTTGTAAGGAGTACGAAGGAAGCTTATTGTTATCTTTTTCCTCATAAATAATAAAAAGGAAGCTTACAATTGTTTTTAACATCACTCATCGATCATTGGTGTTGTGATATGTCAGATGATTAACCGACAATATAAACGACAATATATCCGCTATCAAATTAGACCTTCATTGTCTTCTTTAGCGAACTCATAATCACTAGACGATGGATGGTAAATGATACAAAAATGGTGTTTTAAAGTGTAATTGCTATTTTATGGCATAGTTCAGCTCAAGATTACGGGAGAATTTACTGTTAAGATGACTAAATTTACATGGCAAATTTTGTTTACCCCACAGCAAAAATTAACTAAGCAAAAAGTGAAAGTGAAATGGAGTTGCAATGCCATCGGTGTCTTCTTGTTCTCTTTCTCACTCTCCCCCTCTCTATCATTCTGTTTCCCTGGCGTCGGTGGACGGCGGCGGTGGCGCACCAGCAGTCGTGCCATTCGTGAAGCGCTGCAGCTGCAGCATTCGCGCGTAGCACCCATCCGGGTGGTGTTTGAGCAGGTGCGAGTGCGACCCCTGCTCCACCACCCTCCCCTCCTCGATCACCGCGATCACGTGGGCGTTCCTTATCGTCGCAAGCCGATGCGCCACCACCACGGTCGTCCGTCCCACGTCGGACCGCTCGAGCGCCTCCTGCACGCTCCTCTCCGACTCCGCGTCCAGCGCGCTCGTCGCCTCGTCAAGCAGCATCATCGGCGCCTTCTTCATCAGCGCCCGCGCTATCGCTATCCTCTGCCGCTGCCCCCCTGAGAGCTGCACCCCGCGCTCTCCCACCCATGTCTGGTAGCCATCCGGCAGCCCTGATATGAACTTGTCCGCGTTCGCCATCGTCGCCGCCTCCACCACCTCCGCCTCCGTCGCTGCTTCTCTTCCGTATGCAATGTTCTCCAAGATCGTCGCAGCGAACAGACATGGCTCCTGCGGCACCACTGCGATCGCCTGCCGCAACGACTTCAAGTTGTACTTCCTGATGTCCTTCCCGTCGATGAGCACACGCCCCGACGTGGGCTCGTAGAACCGCTGAATCAATGAAATGACGGAGCTTTTCCCGCACCCGCTCGGGCCAACAAGTGCGAGCATCTTCCCGGCTCGAGCTCGCAGGGTGAGGTCGCGGAACACAGGCATGTCCGGGCAAGACGGATAAGCGAAGTCGACATGCTTGAGCTCGATCTCCCCACGGAGGAGGTCGGAGACGGGAGCAGCGTTGGGATCATCCGGCTCTACTTCGGTCTTACGGTCAATTACTTCAAACACTGATCGCATGGCGCGCCCACCCTTGATGAAGTCAGGTGCCAGTGTCAGGGCCTCCGCAGCACCATTAGCTGACACCATGAGCACCATGAAGACGCGGATGGTCTTGGAGAAGTCGGAGATGCCATGTTTCACCAGCCATGAAGCATACCAGAGGCCGAGAGCATATGAAGCATAGAGAAGGAATTGGGCGACACCGAAGCTGCCGCCTGCTACCTGGCCCTTCCAGAAGCAGCGCTGGAGCGGGCTTTGCAGGTTCGCTGCAAATAGCTGGGTGATCTTTGCCTCCGAATTGAAGGCCGCTACCGTGCGCACGTTGGCCACTGCCTCACCGGCAATCTGGGTGGCCTTGGCGTGAGCCACTTCCAAGTCTCCCGAAAAGCCCTTCATGAACATTTTCTGTATCACAGTTTTCCTTGATTTAGTCTCTAGCCTTGGATTCAGAGAACAGAGATGTTATACTACCTGCAGAACTGTGGCAGCAACCACGACAGGGAAGACGGCAATTAGAACGAGAGCAAGCCGCCACTCGAAGACGAAGCCAGCGGTGAAGGCAACAAGCATGAGCGAAGTGTTCTGCACGATGACGGAGATACGGTCACCAATCGCAGACCTCACGTTGTGAGCATCCGCCGTGAGTCTGCCGGCGATCCTGGCGCTGCCGTTCTCCTCCCTGTCAAACCACGCGATCTCATTCCGAAGAACGGAGGTGAGCATCTTCTCCCGAACCCGTTTGGTCAAATTTTCCCCGACCACATCCCAGAAGAGATGCTGCATGGTGTTGAAGAGGAGAGCAGCAGAGGACACACCGAGCATGAGGTAGCAGTACTTGCCGATCTCCCGCCGCATGTAGTTGTAGTCCTGAGCATAGTAGGCACTAAGAACAGCACTGAGGACGTACGCAAAGAAGGCACTCATGGAGCCGCACACCAAGGAGCCGATCGAGCCTAAGAGCGCGTAGGTCCATTCCGGTGAGTTCATCTTGGCAAGGCGCAAGAACGAGCTGGCCTGGTCTCGGAATGCAAGCTTCTTCGTCCGGTGGCTCGGATCAATCGAGATGCTGAACTCGGACGTGCTGAAGTCGGAGAGACGACGGGAGTACGGCGACCGGCCGTATGATGAATTCCGGGTAATGATGGGGGAGCTCACCGAGTTTCTCGCACTTGAAGGCCTAATAGAGAAAGAAACAAGGAAGTGAGCAGAGCAAGTTGATCGAGTTCACCTACAATGAGTTCGACGTACCTTGCGCTGCTCCTCCTGGCACTGATGAGGGCTGCCTCATGGGCCTGCTCCTGCATCCGAATTAGCTTCGCGTAAAGACCATCATCACCGTTCGCCATGAGGTCTTCGTGCGTTCCGATCTCGGTGACGCTCCCTCGCTGGAGAACCGCGACGAAGTCAGCCTTGCGGATGGTCGAGAGGCGGTGGGCAATCACGAGCGTGGTGCGGCCGATCATGAATCGGTCGAGGGCCTCCTGCACGAGTTTCTCAGACTCGGAGTCTAGAGCGCTCGTGGCCTCATCTAGGAGGAGGATTGCAGGGTTCTTCAGCATCGCTCTGGCAATGGCGATGCGCTGCCTTTGGCCACCGGAGAGCTGCAGCCCCCTCTCCCCAACCTGCATTTTGAATGAGAATGAGTTGGCCAGCCAGTCTTGTGGTGGCAGTGAATGAGTTACCCAGATTACTCCAAACAAGCAGAATGTAGGAGCATAAATGGCTGAAGCCATTACAAGCAGAGATCAGGGACAACAAATGAAGAAAGCAAAGCCAACACGAAAGGACAGCGTTCTTTTCCAGTTGACAGGAAACAGACCTGGGAGTCATAGCCATCTCTCAGCTTCACGATGAAAGAATGAGCATTGGCAACTCTGGCAGCTTCTTCTATCTCTGTTTGAGTGGCATCTTCCCTGCCCAGAAGAAGGTTCTCTTTAATGGTGGTTGCAAAGAGGGCAGGCTCCTGGCTCACAAGCCCAATCTGTTGCCTGAGCCATCGCAGTTTCAAGGTCTTCATGTCATGCCCATCGAGCAAAATTTGACCTAAGAGATGAGAATTATGAGTAGCTGTAGGTAGCAGATTTATGAATTTAAACAGTAGATTGAGGTTTTACCTGAAGTGGGATCATAGAACCTCTCAATTAGGGAAACCACGGTGCTCTTGCCAGAGCCGCTGCTCCCAACCAATGCAAGAGTCTTCCCCGCAGCAACAGTCAGGGAGAAGTTGCAGAGCACAGGGACGCCCGGCCTCGACGGGTAAGCAAAATCCACGTTGTTCAACTCCACAAGCCCCGTGATGGCACCCAACTCGATCCCGGTGTCGTTCTCCCGATCAATGCTCGGCTCGTGCTCGATCGTCTGGTATATCTTCGCCGCTGCCACTCTGGCCTTCGCAAATGCAGCCATGCTCGGAGCTGATTGACCCAGAGCTCTGCCAAGCATTGCAGTTCCATGATAAGAGATCGCTTGAAGAGAAGCAAATGAAGGTAGGAACGCCTTTGTCTTACAGTCCTCCAATCATGACGGCGAACATGGTAGAGATGGCAAGCCCGCCATTGGTGTGGTGGTGGCGTACGAGATGCCCTCCGTACCATAGCAGTAATGCATAGCAGCAGAAGACGGTGAAGTAGGTTGCTCCCAATCCCAAACCCTTGGCGAATCCACTCCGGTAGCCAATCTTCTGAGCGACCCTCAGGGCGGAAGAGTAGGCCTGGAGAACGCTCGACTCGCCGACGAAGGACTGCACCGTCCTGATTTGCGCCAGCGCCTGAGATCGACGAAGGAAATGAGGATCGCGTAGGGACCGATGAGCAAAACTCATCGAGAGGGATATGAACATGAGGAGAAGACCTGCTCTGCGATGTTGCTGGCTCGAACCAGAGCATCCTGGCTCTTGGAAGAGAGCTTGGTCAGCGTGAAGGTGTGGATGCCGCCGATGATGGCGATGAGGGGGACGACGGCCAGCGTGACGAGCGCCAGCTGCCACGCCGCGGTAAAGCCCACCACGAAGCCGGACACGAAGGTGGCCATGTAGTGGATGAAGTTCCCCAGCTGCAAGTAGACCACCACTACGCATATCAAAATTTCGATAGACTGCAGCCTATGTAAATAGAGGCGCACCTTCTCGCTGATGGCGTCCTGCACGATGACCGCGTCGGCGTTGATGGCGTAGACGACGTCGGAGGTGCGCATCTCGGTGTCGAAATAGCGCACGTCCTGGTTCAGCGCGGCCTCGAGGTATTTAATCCTCATCTTGGTGGATTGCCGCTCCCCCGTCCACATCCAACAAGATATCTCTGTTAGCAGTCAACGGTTCCACCCTCATCAATCCACAGTCCATCCTCTTTACGATACAGAAGACGATAGTATGAAAACTCACCAGCCCAAGAAGATGCCCATATCGCCGCCCCGACCACGAGAAAGTAGAAAGCATACTGCAGAATCGTCAACAAAGATCAGGCCTACGAACACAATCAAAATGAAAGGAACAGAGACGGATGCCGTGGTGGAGGAGAGAGAACCTTGACGACTTCACGAACCATGGTGTCGGGATCGCCGGCGTTGGACCCGAAGGAGTTGACGAGATTGGCGAAGAAGCGGAGGAAAATGGGGAGGGAGCAGCCATGAACAATGGCCCCGGCGGTGCCGATAGCCATCAGCAAGCAATCCAGCCCGTCGGCGAAGCGAAACAGCTGGCTGAATCCCACCGTCGGGGCCTCCGGCGCTGGCTTCACGTCTTCCTGCCTGTTAGCCACCGTTGCCGGTTGTGGGTCTTCCACCTTGACGTTACCATTAGCGGCCTCCATCTCAGGGCCAGAGGCAGAAGAGCTACTAACAGGAACAGCAAGAGAAGCAGCTAAGCTCGTAGCATCAGCAGCGGCGACAAGCCCACCACCACCTCTTTCCGCCACTTCTATCACCAACTGGTTCGCCTGATGATGGACTTCAGGGTTGGCAGCAGAATGGGGAGGGGAGCACAGGTGGAAGGCCTGCAACTCAGGTTGGCGCCATTCCTCCACCACCACCCTCCGCTTTATCATCTCCTCCTCATGCCCATAAGCCTGCTGTGACATTGTTCGGAGCAGACGCTACATGCAATGAATTTGCCACCCCAACCTCTCTCTCTCTCTCTTTCCGCAGTATGCGTGTTTAGTCCCCTGTCTCTGCTGCCCTCTTTATTGCTGCCATGTTTAACTACCTTTCACAGATTACTCGAAACATAAATCTTTCTTTAATCAATCGTAACTTGCAGAAGAAGTGTGGAATGGCATTAAGAAATCTTCTGTTTATAATCCTTTTCCTACAACGAAGTTAGGGTTACTGTATCAGTGAAAGGAACAGCAAGCGTGTTGTCCCGACACAAGGACTTGTGCGGCCTGAAATGGTCAGTAACTCGGGAGTGAGTGTTTTGACCGAAACTTGTGGGAGCTATTTTTCCTGTGTGTTTTGACTTCTGCTCGACCGAGGGCAACCTTTTCTTTAAGATAAGAAGACTAGGGAGTGAGGAAGAACAGTGGTCTTAGTACTCACCATTGACTGTAAGCCTGTGTTTCTGCTGCCATGGGTCAAAAGAAGAGAGAGAGACTGAAGACGTATGTGTCAAGCAAGCTCAATTAAAAACTGGAGCAGAAGAAGCGTGACCACTGCTTCTCATAGCTTCAGTCTTGTGCTAAACATGCATACGTTTCTTCTCCTCCCCTTAAAAGCGGCCATTTTTAATACTCTTTTCCTTGTACCGATCTCCCCTGCTTGTTTCCTGCTACAAGACTTCTTCTGTATAATTAACGATTTCGATGAGTGACACATACATCATAACATAACAAGATTATCTGACCAGAAAAATGGGGAAGAACCAAGTCTGTAAACTATGAACCAACATAACATGACAAGATATCATCTGATGTAATTGCATTATTTGATCATCGACAAATTACCATAATCTTTTCTTATTATCACAAAAAGATTCGGTCAAATTTCCGGTTATAATACGATATATGAACCCATCATGTCCACGTGTACTAAATTGACTCGAAGTAAGACGAAGCATTGATAGCAATGCGAGAGGGTTGTCGGTGTTGCCACCAATGATTTGATGGCACGTACGTGGGAGCGGCAATCTCGTACGTCGAAGCCGTGATTTGTGGCATTGTTAGGCCCGACGTCCGCATCATGGTCTTGTGAAGATTATGAGAACAAGGATTCGTGACTTAGCTGATGATTGAATGCAAAAATTGTTTGGCGAATCGATGACATTTTGAAGACTCGGAGAAGATAACTGAGACGGAGGAGGTGCATTGAACAAAGCACAAGTAATCTCTTGCATTGGGCAAGACATGTTTGGATACAACAAGAAGTGGTGGGACTGGAAAGAGTACATTCCATAGAGTAGTGCTGTGCTGTACAAGAGTCGATGCATGTCCTGGTGGTATTCTCTTTCCTTTGTTGATCATCTTGTAAAGAGAAGTGATTTAGTGGTAATCATGGAACTAAAAGAACAAAAGTACAAGATGCTGCTGCACCGTGAGTGGAAGATGATGCTCATGTGAAGGAAAGCACTGATCAACACAAGTAGCGCTTAAGCAGTTGTAAAGCACAGTCAATAGATCCAATCTTCAAATTATTGCATGCATTAGCCAGTCTAATATTTGATTAACACATAATTATCATTTTTGGCAGTACTTCGATCATCTTTGTGGTCTGGCAAAGAGCTCCACTAACAAGTCAAAAAGAGAAAAAGGAAGATTTCTTCTCGCTGGAAAACTGAAGAAGAGGGCATGGCATGGCATCCACCACGCCTCCATTCTCTTGGATCTGAGGTGATCTCTTATAATTTAAATAACCAGCATCATCAGTGGGACAGCGCTCAAAGCACACTCAAAGCTTCTGAAGAAAAAGTGCAGCACATGTGAAGGACACTATCATTTGGTAGCTTTGTCTTTCTCATGCATCAGTGTGCACAAGTCTTCACTTGTCTTTTGATTTCATGGTGCCTTTTCTCCATGGCTTACAATGATTACAGGGTGAACTGACAGGGATTTGTTCATGTGTGGGTGACCCATAAGTCAGTATTCATGGATCAATGCAATTTCAGGCTGTTTGGTGTACTGGTCAAAGCATGTCATTTTCTCGCATGGCTGATATGTAAAGGTGCACGGCTATCATTCAGTCACATCAATCATACTCCATAGGTTCAAACTGTCTTATGGTAGAGACAAATAGCAAGATGATTTCAGATGTAATGTGGGCCTGAGAGGTGAGAGATTGCTTCAAGTCAATATGAATCATCAAGTAGGAAAATATTTCTTACTCGGGAAAGGCAACAGTAGTCGTCTTCTTCCTTACGGACCTAAAAACACAGGCCATTTAGCAGTAGGCTGATGAAAACAATCAATAAGCAGGTTCCGTCTTCTTCCTTACGGACCTAAAAACACAGGTTGAAGATATAATACACATCAGTTCACTTCATGTCCTCATGACCTAACTAGGTTGAACTTAGCTCAAGACTTGGCCTTCCCTCTTAAACAAATGCATTATCACAGCTCCCACTGGCTTCATCCGACTCCTAAAGCTCATGAGACAAATGCCAAGTGATACTGTTTTTCTTACATCATGTAAGCATGACAACCGTGTTTAGGTTGTGAAACCACCCCCATTGCTCCACACCGGAGTGCCACATGACAGTCACGAAGAAGAAGGTTCTTTTCTAATGTGTGATTGACAGTGATACTAAATCCACAGAGACATCGTCTTCATCTACTTTAGCTGCAGCACATAGACCCTTAGCTTGCTTGACAAGGTGAGACATCCATGATGAGAGAAAATATATCACAAGACAAAAAGTGCGCAATGTGTTCGATGATGGATGATGGTTGTTTCTCTAGTGGAGTTGGTCACCATGTGAGTTTGTAGAGGCCACCATTGCACACCTTTAAAGTGCCTTTGGGAAGATGGGAGGGGTTTTTGTCCCTTGCATGTGGACGTGTCATTTTATTCTTCCACTTCCCTTCACTGCTCTCCTTATCTTATGACCTGCACTGCACTGGCACGAGAAGGGGTTGAGCTTTTAGGTGGAACTGCGTTACAGATCTAAAGTAGTACAGTTCAATGGTAGCTTCTTCTTTTCTTTTCATTGTTTTCCCTTTGTTTTCTTTCGAACGAGAGTCTTTGGCCTGAAAGCACTTCCATTTCTTCTTATCTATTCCATTCATGTTCTATAGTCTTTGGGACATGTTTTTATGGGATCTGCAAGCACAAGCTTGTCTTATAATAAGAAAAGCCTGAAAAGAGACATAGGGATTACCAAATATAAGCAAAGTTTTATTTTATTTTTCGATGATTCTCTTAAAGAAGTCTTTCGATTTTATAATTTTTTTTTCCCCACATGACGTCTTGGTATTTTTATTTTTCTAACAGAGTTCAATCATATTTCTTTTTTTTTTTTTTCTGGTTGAGGAGAGAGAAATTAAAGTTAGTATACACATTATTATTTTTATGTTTGGTTCAAGATCAGTTCAAGAAAAGAACATATCCCCCATTCTTCTTCACGTAGTTAGTTCAAGAGAAAAAGGAAGAAAGAGTGTGTAGATGTTCTTCATATCTTCCTTATGTTTTGTATTCGAGAATAGAACAGTTTGTTTGTCCTACGTAACTTTTTCTTAATAATTGAACGATCTGCTTTATCCGACTCAGCACTCATTCATATCTATTCATGTAAAAGTTGCTAACGATGGTTCCATTGCGTGATGAAGAAATCCAATCTTAAATATTCTATGATCGAAAAACAAAGTGATCTTCCAAATATTGTACTGCATTGAATAAGAGAACAATAAAATTTTATTACCCTTGAAAATTGTTGTTTAGCTAAACAAGAATCAATACACGATGGAAATGTAAAGAAGATTACCATATTTTTATAATAAGAGCAAAGTATTTTGAATCTTATTTTTGTACTAATAATCTTTTTCAATATGTCTATTTTTATAACGAGAACAAAGAGAAATTCTTTGTTAAATGAAGTCATTTGACTTTTATTTGATCGACCTCGTCTCTTATCTCAAGCGTCATATCATCCATGACTTCTACTTTTCCAACCTCTCATTTGATTTTTGATTATTTTTTTTTATCATTCTTCTTATATATCTTCAGAGTATGTTCTATTTTATTTAAAGATCCGTTTAATTTTTGTTCATAAATTAGAATCTGACCCATTAATTTATCAATAGATAATGTATTTGTATATTAAACTTCTTCTATAGTAGTAAAAATCATATTAAATTTGAAAAATAAATTTTATAAAATCTTTTCTACTACTATTTGATATTTTAGGTTTTTAGTATAAGAAGAACTCGTTCGATTCACAATAAGAGCACACAACGCACGGTACGAAGCTCAGTGAGTGGGGGAGTAGGTGAAGCAGTCCAACCTGTTTGAGAGCCAACACAACGCCTGGCAGGAAGCTCACGGAGTGGGGAGTCGGTGAAGATATGACGACCACACGTCGGAGATAAAGAATGCGCAAGACCCACTCTGCTCACCATCCTCGCCAGGTAGGAGGAGACATGGAGAGGGGGACGACCATGGGCAAGACTGCAGAACTCCAACCCCTGCATGTAGCTTCAAAGCAAACACGGTGTGGGATGGGAAGCACTTCGCTAATCTTTGTCAAGAGATCTATTGAGAGAAATAAACGATCAGGGCTATCAGTGATGGTTTCTGTCTTTGCTTGTGGCATTTCTTCTTGGCTTGGGAGAATGAAAGGCCTCTCAGAAGAAGAAAAGAAGAAGAAGAGATAACTCGCAAGAGATTCTTATTGATTTTTACTTGGGTATAAATAGACACGTGTATTAAATTTAAATGATATTATTGCCTAATATATCATTTATCTATTCACACTATGATCACACTTTAAAACGATGTGTTCACACTCAATCCGGTAATACTTGGCAAGGATCATCGTTTTTGGTATCGGACCTATTTTGATAATCTATCGAATCAATATATATCAATCAATGTATCATATGTCTCGATATGCATCGATATTTCAAAGAGAAATAAAAGGAAAAAACAATTGAGGAAGAAATAGTGGTAGAGGAGAAGAAAAATGATGAAGGAGAAAAAGAGATACGAGTGTTTTTGGAAGAAAATGGAACACGATGACAATAGTGTTGATAGTGACGTCACGAAATAATGATAGCAACAACAACAACAATAATAACGTTAAACGTGCGAAAAGAGCTCACATTTGATTGTTTTTTTTATTTAATTGGATGAGCCCCACGGGTATTATTTATTTATTTATTATTATTATTATTATAGATATAGATCGGGTCATTCAAACTAGTATATATCATCCATTTTCTATCATTTCGGATGGTACAATCATCACTAATATTTGTAAAATAAAAATTAGGTAAGATTAATGGTAATAATAAAATAGGCTCTAAAATTAATAGCCTATAATAGAGAGAATACAATCTCACATCTCGTATATATAAGATTTAAATGATTGTGTTGCCTAATACAAAGAAGATATATTTGCACTATGTTCGTATGATATTCACATTATATTCATACTATACAAAGATTCATTCATAGTTAATCAAGATATATTCACACCTTGGTAACATCAATTTTTTCTCAATCGGTCAACACCTCCTTTCTAATTGATATTTCTATCTTAATATGTTCCATAGGTTGGTGTCGGAAATGTGGATCTTAGAACGAAATAGAAGAAACTTATAATTATATTTTTTTCTTAATTTGTAAAGCCTTATATGCTACATATCTCACCCATCATTAGTTTTTCCTAATTTATTTACCGTCGTTAGTCGCTAAATGCTTCCTACTATTAAAACACTTGATAAGAAATAATATATTTAGAGTTTGGGAGAGATTATGACAGGTTATTTCTCTCTTTTTAGGATGACGAAGAATTAATTATGAATTTTTATCAAACTTGATAAATAACCTCTCAAAATGAATCCACCAGTGGTATTTAGATGTTTTCAATAGTTTAAAAACTCATGGCATAATTTACTCAAATATTAAATTGATATGTAAGGCCTCTAGAGTCTAATTAGAATCCAAATGTGTTCACAAGAATACGGATTGAATTCAACTAGAACCCGATTGACTCATTCGACAATCCTTATAAGACTAGTTAGATCTAATTTGAGTCAAAAACTAGTTTAGATTAATTTAGAATCATCATGAACCAATCAAAATTGATTCAATTCAGATTCAATTTAAGGGTTAATTGGGCTCAAACACATAAAACATGTTAAAACTCATAAATGATCTATTAATAACTTAAACTTCATAAATGATCTATTAACATCATTAATATTCATAATCATACCTTAATTAATCCTTAACTAGCTTGAACCATAATTGAATCAATCCAATCGATCGAATCGGACTGAATTCAATCATAACCTCATTGACCCCATCCTACAATCCTTACAAGACTAATCTATAACTATTCTAAATTGATTTAGTTTAGACATATTTAGGTCTAATTTGGGTTAAACAAATTTGAACTAGTTTAGAATCATCATGAACCAGACTCAATTTAAGGGTCAATTGCGCTCAAACTCATAAAACATGTTAAAAAAGAGTTACTGAACGAACCTAAAAACTTATGGTAATGCTGCGCCCGCGCCACTTCACCAATAGTCACCCGTTGCACACCGCCGTCGCCCGTCGCCCGTCGCTCGCCGCAGCCACTCGTGTGTTGCACGCGACAATCGCCCACATACAGCTGCGCCTCTTCGCTCGTGAGCACCGAGCCCTCCTCCACCTTGCCTTGCTCCTGTAAATGGAACTTTGGAGAACCAGGGTAGGGTAAGCGATGGAGAGAAGGAAAAGTGAGAAGAATAGAGAAGTAGGGAGAAAGACGTTTGAATGATCTCCCACTGCTCCAGCGCAAATCCGATCAAGAATTACCTGACGTCAAAGCTTCTTCTCCGACGAAACCTCCGTCGGTCGACCACTGTGCTCGTGGCAGCAACAGCATAGATGAGGAAGTTGTCCATTGACTTTGGTCAACATTAGTCAAATCTTAGTCAACAGGGGTAATTTTGATGTTTATGTAGTTATGTTAGTTTGATATTTTGTTATCCGATTTTTTGGTCAACTAGATCTATATCTCGTGAATTATAGTAACCTACTAATGCTTTCGACAAGTGGTATTAGAGGTAGATTATCAAGTTATTAGGCTTTAATGGCGAGCATAAAAAATTAGACCTAAATGTTAACTACTCTTTATGGATGATGAAGCTAAAGACTATCTTAATAAAGGAGAAACTTCGGAACATCATTCTTAAGAAAGAGAAAATGACAAGCATCGATGAAGAAAATGCAAAAGCTGATCAAAGTGTCATGACAACCTTGTTCATGTGCATATCAAACAAAATACTTTATGAGGTTGTCATACAACAAACAAGAATAAAAGTTTGGGCCAAATGACAAAAAGAACATAAGTGATTAAGTATATTAACGTTTTTCGAATCATAATTATAGATCTTGAGAATATAGGTATCGTTATCAAAGAAGAAGATAAGATCCTATTATTATTATTATGTTCTCTTCTTATTTCATATGAAAAAATTTATAAAATAATTTTATATGGGAAGAGTACTATTTCTCTAGATACTATGATTTCAGCCCTATGATAAAACAAGTTCTAGATATGCATTTGATGACCCAAATCTCCAATAAAAGTCACGTCGAAGCTTTGAACTCCCGAGGGAGAAGTGAGTTCAAGAAATGAGACAAAAGCAAAACTAGATCTATAATTAAAGAACATCCGGTGTTACTGCTATAAAAGAATAGTTATATAAAACAAAATGTCAAACTCTAAAAAATAAGCTATAGCTAGAATAATTCTAGAAGTCTCATACACAAGTTGAAATAGAGGTACTTTATAGCCTCCACATGTTGGGTCTCTTACCGATAGCATCTCAAGGAGGAGCTCATTATAACTTCTCAAGAAAGATACAAGTATATTTTATTAAGCACAAGAACGATGTTTTTTTTAGAAATTTTAGATATAAAAATATATGATGAAAAAAGAAACTAGGGGCCTCGAATTTTACAGTAGTAAATTCAATAGTTAATGTGTGAAGGAATCATTTATCGTCATACTATGCTTCACTCTACAATAGAATGAGGTAATAGAGAGAATAAATCATATCATCTTAGAAAGGCTATAATGCATAATGTCAAAAGCTGAGCTTCTAAAGTCATTCTAGGTTGAAGCAGCATCAATTGATACTTCCTAATAAATATGTCGTCATTATCTATCATTGAGTTTAAGATACCAGAAGAATAACAGAATGGATCATCTGCCTCTTATTTATATTTAAGAATTTTTTATTGTAAAGTATATATAAGGATGAATAATGGTAAATTAAAACCTAAGTTATCTTTTAGGAGTAAAAAGCTTTAAAGTCCACTGCCCAAAGACTAATAAAGTCAAAATATATAAAGATATTATTTTTTGATGAATAGGTGCTACTATGAAAGATAAGGAGGAGGTTACAAAAGATATAAAACCAATTATAGAATGACTTTTGATTCCAAAACTATCCTCCACACCTGAAAAACTTACCATCACCCATACATCTCTAGAAGATAAAAAAAAGAGGGAGGAATCACAACCGACTGAGTAGGAGCACCCCTATAGCATTGCTCTTGACCGCCCACATTGTGAACCACATCTAAACCTAAAATATACGAATGTCATCATCTGCACACTCGTTATTACCGAGGAGTTGTAAAGTGCAAAAGAGCCAACTTCATATAATAAAGTTTTTGGTAGTCCAAATTCAAAGAGATAACATGCGATGACAAAGGATTATAATCACTGTTGAAAAATCATACTTGAGATTTGATAAAGTCTCCATCCATGGGGTGCAAATGGATATTTAAAATCAAGAAAGACAAGGCTTACTTGGTGGTTAAATGATATAGCTAAGTAGCATGTATCGATTACAAAAATATTTTTTTCTCTAAATTGTTAAACATACTTCTATTTGTAAGCCTTGGTAGCAACATTCCATCTAGAGTTAAGAGAAGCTAGATGTGAAAATGGCAATTTGTTTAGTTTTTGGAATAACTAGTGTCTCACTTGTAGGTTTTTGGAATAACTAAGGATCTCAACAATAGAGATCTATTACTGCTTATTGTCTTCACTATAGGTGGTATCACAATAAATTGTAAGGCTAGGCTCCAATCTGCTATCACATTTTCAACGAACGAGATGAGATACATGACGATAATTGAAGCAATGAAAGAAGAAATTTGATTAAAAATTTTGATAAAAGAATTTCTAGAACAAAAAGCAAACATCATCGTGCACATTGATAGTCAAAGCATGATTTTTCTGTGCAAGGATCAGATGTCTCATGATAGAACCAAATATATTGATGTCTAAGTATTATTTTTTTAGCCAAGTAATTATTAAAAAAATATTTATAAAATTGATGTAGCTCACAACCCGAATTTGTGGTAGCTGAACTGAGACTAATTATTTCTGAGGAGAATTGGTGGAAACGGACTAAGTAAGTCAGATTTGGGCTTCAGTCGAGTCATCTAGGGATGATGACTACATTCAGCGGCACCCAATTATCTTCGTCATCGCAGCGTTCGCTGCTTGTGCTTGCTTGCGCCGCCGTCCGCACGAGGGGAAGTTTCATGCTGCGTTCTTCATGAGAAAAAGAGATGAGAAGAAGAGAAGAAGAGAGGAGAAGTAGGGAGGAAGACGTGAGAAAGATCTCCCACTGCTCCAACCAAGAATTACTCGACGATGAAGCTTCTTCTCCGGCGAGACTCCGCCGGTCGGCCACTGTGCTCTTGACGACAACCGCAGAGAAGAGGAAGTTGACCGTTGCCGTGGTCAACACTAGTCAAAAGTTGGTCAACAGGAGTAATTTTATGTTATTTTCTGTTTTTGTTATATTTAGTAATTTTTTGGGTTTTCTGGGAAAATCGTCATCGTGTTGACTTCTTTTTGGTACGATTTAATTTTTTTATTAATGACTTCATAACCTACTAATCTTTTCAACATATATTTTTATCTATTTCCTAACTTAAAATGAGTTGATTTAAGTTTAAAACTCCATTTTAATCATCCTATCATCAGATCCAATTAAAAAAATAAATATTCTGTTTAAGATGAAATATATTCATAATTATTAATTAATTTTAGAATTATTCTAAATTTAGTGATTTTGGGGGGATTACAATTAATATTATTTGGTTCTATTTGATCTTACTTTGGATGATGTGGATGTTTTAAGGTCCTATATCCTGTGGTATTACACTTTCCAGCATAAAATATATGGTATGGATGGACATATAATGATGTCTCTGAATGGATCTCAGTTTGCTTGTTTTCTAGCTCTTTGTTGAGGACTCCTTGTCGCCTTGCACATTAACTCTACTGTTCTTTATCACAGCAGCAATATTTGTAGGTAATTAAACACATCAACTATGTATGCACACTATCTTGTGTTCTTTCTCGTTCTATGTGCTTCATAGCTGCGCGTAATTGCTCAATAATAGTATCTTCCCCCGTCCAATGCTACTGTCTGCGAAGAAAGGTTGCAGGCACAAAGCAGAAGTGTTGTTCTTCGTTTTGGGTGGGAGAGATGACTCCTCCCATTCTTCACCTCATGTCATGTCGTGAATGATGTGAAATAATAATCTCGTGCCTCAATTCTCGGTGCTGTGCCCGGAAAAGCTTGTCGATACCCTCCTGTTCTTTCTGAAGGAACAGTCCACATGCCATGAGATGGGCTTTCCATATCACTTTTGTTCTTCTCAAGAAAATGATGTTGGGAAACTAAATTTGACTGTATTTGTCGCCATTTGTTTCTCCTTTAATCTTACTACTGCTCGCTAATCTCTCATCTTCTGTCAGTAGATTACTTCCCTTCATGTGTTATGCTTTTATGAGGAAGAAAGAACAAAGAGGTCAATTTCTGGCGTTGTGGAGACGACATGAATTGGTTTCGTTGCATTGGGAAGTATTGCTTCATGGAAGAGGAGAACATAGGATGATGAGAGGAGGGTTGCCGCGGAGAAGAGGGGACCCAAAGCAGTCCACCAAAGCCTGAGATGAGAGGAGGGTTGCTGCAGAAACCCTGCCTCTGAAACCGGCGTCTTCCACTTGCTTCCTCTGTTCCTCACATGTCGCCTCTCCTTCTTCCTTTCTAAGAAGAACATACAGCCACTCTCTTCTGCAAAACCAATCCATCTACTCTGTTTGCACGTCTCCTCTCCTCTTTGCGTCACAAAATGCCTCCTTTGGCTTCAAAAATTGCTCCTTTTCCTCCGTTTCCTACTCTGGCATCCTCATCCATCTTCTTCTTTGTCTGCTTGTCTGTGTTCTTCTCCTTTTCTTCCTCAGAGCCGATCGCAGCCGACGTTATCCTCCTCCTCGACAAAATAAAGCCCGCCTTCCAAGGCTCTGCCGCCAACGCCGAGCTCTCCTCTTGGAATGCCTCCCTCCCCCTTTGCCTATGGCGCGGTCTACGCTGGTCTGCTGGAGGCGCCGCCACCGCACTCCGTTGCGATGACGACCCGGCCGTCCGCTCCAACCTCAGTCTTTCCTCCGACCCCTCCCTCCACCTCCTCTCCATCCGCCTACCTGCTGCCGCCCTCGCTGGCTCTCTCCCGCCGGAGCTTGGCCAGTTCTCCTACCTCGAGTCCATTTACCTAGGTGTCAACTCCCTGATCGGCCCCATTCCCCTCGAGCTCGGCAACGCCCCCGCCCTCGCCGACCTCGACCTCGCTGGCAACATCCTCGAAGGCGCCCTCTCGCCGTCCATCTGGAACCTCTGCGACCGCCTCGTCTCGCTCCGCCTCCATGGAAACAAACTCTCCGGCGCCGTTCCCGACCCTGCTGAGCCTAGTACGAATTGCGACAAGCTTAAAATTCTCGACTTGGGCAACAACCGATTCCAAGGGCCCTTTCCTAAGTTCATCGCCGAGTTCCGTGAGCTGGTGGAACTCGACCTCAGCAGCAATAGCTTCTTCGGCTCTGTCCCGGGCTCGCTCGCTGGGCTCAGTAAAATAGAAAGATTGAATCTTTCGTACAACAACTTCACCGGGCCATTGCCAGAGTCCTTCCGGAAGTCCAGGTTCACGGCGGAGGCGTTCCAGGGGAACAATCTGGTGATCTGCGGTCCATCGACGGCGGGGAAATGCGGCTCAACTTCCGGTCTGACTTCCGGATCCATCGCCGGAATCGTGATTGGTTCGCTGGCTGGGGCAGTGGTCCTCGCGTCGGTGTCCTTTGTTTGGGTACAGGCGAGGAAGAGGAGGAACATGGGAAGGAAAGCGAACGGAGAGGAGGGCTTGGTGTTCGAGGAGGACGGGACCGACGGCGGGGATGGGAAGCTGATGGTGTTTCAGGGCGGTGAGCATCTGACGCTTGAGGACGTGCTGAACGCCACCGGGCAAGTGATGGAGAAGACGAGCTACGGGGCTGTGTACAAGGCGAGGCTGGTCGACGGAGGCCACATTTCTCTACGGCTGCTGAGAGAAGGCAGCTGCAAGGATCAAGCTGAGTGCGTGCTGGTTATCCGGCAACTCGGGCGAGTTCGGCACGAGAACTTGTCGGCGCTGAGAGCTTTCTACCAAGGGAAGCGAGGCGAGAAGCTGCTCATCTACGACTACCACCGCAATAGAACCCTTCATGACCTCCTTCACGGTCTGTCCATTGCCGAAGATATCCAAGAATTACCTTCTTTCCGATCCAATGACATCTAAAGCTCACAACTTTGTGTTCTGCAGACTCTCGAGCGGGAAAGCCGCTGTTGAACTGGACCCGCCGGCACAAGATAGCGCTCGGTGTGGCAAGGGGACTCGCGCACCTCCACGCCGGTCTGGAGACGCCCATAACCCATGGAAACGTGCGGTCGAAGAACGTGCTGGTGGACGAGTTCTTTATGCCAAGGCTCATCGAGTTCGGGCTGGAGAAGCTGATGGTTCCTGCCGTGGCCGACGAGGTGGTGTCGGCCGCGAGATCGGACGGCTACAAGGCGCCGGAGCTGCAGAAGATGAAGAAATGCAATGCAAGGACAGATGTGTATGCCTTTGGGATACTTCTGCTGGAGATCCTGATAGGCAAGAAGCCCGGAAAGGGGACCGGGAGGGACGGCGACGGGGTGGATCTGCCGTCACTGGTGAAGGTGGCGGTGCTGGAGGAGGCAACGATGGAGGTATTCGACGCGGAGGTCTTGAAGGGGGTGAGGAGCCCAACAGAGGAGGGGTTGGTGCAGGCGTTGAGGTTGGCGATGGGGTGTTGCGCTCCGGTGGCGTCGGTGAGGCCGGACATGAATGAAGTGGTGAAGCAGCTCGAGGAGAACCGGCCCCGGAACAGGTCTGCTCTCTACAGTCCCACGGATAGGAGCGAGAGCGGGACACCATTCTGAGGCCAATCCAAGGCATTTGAGCTCTTCTGGGTGTCCTTCCACAGCCAGGATTTTGATACGGTGTAAGAGACCATGACGTTATGGTTCCTAATAGTTAATTTGGATTTGGATCTTTAATATAAAGTTATAATATTATTATAAAAAATTATTCATATATCTTATCTGGAAAAAATATCAATGAGTCTCTCAAACTTGTTACCTATACAAAGATCGGGAGAAGCTTTCCGAGCTGATTTTTTCGATGCTTAAGTTAGTATTAACGTACTACTTCCCTAATATGGAGTTAAGATATTTTTTTATACTAAACTTGAGGAGAAGTAATAACTCATAAAGCTTTTGTAAGGGAGACACTTTATAACCAACCCGAATTACTTTTGAACTTCAAAAAATATTCTTACCAAGTTACTTTTGAACTTCCAAAAATATTCTTACGAATATTTTATAACTTACCAGAGTTACAAAAAGCTTTCGAGAGAGGCAATTTGTAACTTACTCGAGTTATCCCTTAGATTTTTGGAATAGTTCGTAATTGACTCGAGTTGTCCTCAAACTTTCAAGAATATTTTTATAAATATTCTATATGAGAGGTAGCTAGGTAGCTCGATAACTAACCTGGGCTATCTTTTTGACTCCTATCTATGTGGGCAAGTAGGTGTTGGGCTTCCTAGGCCTTTATCTTCCTATAGGCCTTATGTAATATTAACATGATAAGTAGTGGCTAGCTGATTATATATTTTTTATCATTTATCCCACCCCGAAGATGTGCTTTGGAGCTTTTGGGGTTCGAAGTATGTTTGGTTTTTTTTCTTTTTTGGGGTATGGGAGCATTTAGAATTTTCTTCGACCAATCAAGTTTTTTTTTTAATTAGGCACCTCAGAGATACTAGGCCTTGCATCTCCATCGTGGTAGATTGTACTTAACACAAGTTAGATTTTTATCAACTTATGCACCTCAAGCATCTCTTGACCTAATCTTTTCATTATAGCAGGTCTCTTTTATATGCGGATCGGGTTTTTCTAACTCACTCATCTTAGACTTACTTTGCCTCGTTCTTCTATCGTAGTAGGTTTTACTTGTTGCAAGTCGGATTTTCCTTAACTCATACGCCTCAAGTGCCCTTTGGCTTGATCTTCTGCCATAACGGGTTTCTTTTTATGAGTCAAGTTTTCTTGACTCATGCATCTTGGGTATACTTCGCCTTGTACTTCCGTTGTAAATAGTTTCACTTGGTGCGAGTCAGATTTTCCTTGACTCGTGTGCTTCGGGCACCCTTTAGCCCAATCTTCCGTAATGGATTTCTTTTTATACGGGTCAAGTTTTCTCGACTTGTAAGTCATATTTTCTTCGACTCGTGCCCTTTGGCCTGAGGCTCATCGAGTTCGGGCTGGAGAAGCTGATGGTTCCTGCCGTGGCCGACGAGGTGGTGTCGGCCGCGAGATCGGACGGCTACAAGGCGCCGGAGCTGCAGAAGATGAAGAAATGCAATGCAAGGACAGATGTGTATGCCTTTGGGATACTTCTGCTGGAGATCCTGATAGGCAAGAAGCCCGGAAAGGGGACCGGGAGGGACGGCGACGGGGTGGATCTGCCGTCACTGGTGAAGGTGGCGGTGCTGGAGGAGGCAACGATGGAGGTATTCGACGCGGAGGTCTTGAAGGGGGTGAGGAGCCCAACAGAGGAGGGGTTGGTGCAGGCGTTGAGGTTGGCGATGGGGTGTTGCGCTCCGGTGGCGTCGGTGAGGCCGGACATGAATGAGGTGGTGAAGCAGTTCGAGGAGAACCGGCCCCGGAACAGGTCTGCGCTCTACAGTCCCACGGATAGGAGCGAGAGCGGGACACCATTCTGAGGCCAATCCAAGGCATTTGAGCTCTTCTGGGTGTCCTTCCAAAGCCAGGATTTTGATACGGTGTAAGAGACCATGACGTTATGGTTCCTAATAGTTAATTTGGATTTGGATCTTTAATATAAAGTTCTAATATCATTATAAAAAATTATTCATATATCTTATCTGGAAAAAATATCAATGAGTCTCTCAAACTTGTTACCTATACAAAGATCGGGAGAAGCTTTCCGAGCTGATTTTTTCGATGCTTAAGTTAGTATTAACGTACTACTTCCCTAATATGGAGTTAAGATATTTTTTTATACTAAACTTGAGGAGAAGTAATAACTCATAAAGCTTTTGTAAGGGAGACACTTTATAACCAACCCGAATTACTTTTGAACTTCAAAAAATATTCTTACCAAGTTACTTTTGAACTTCCAAAAATATTCTTACGAATATTTTATAACTTACCAGAGTTACAAAAAGCTTTCGAGAGAGGCAATTTGTAACTTACTCGAGTTATCCCTTAGATTTTTGGAATAGTTCGTAATTGACTCGAGTTGTCCTCAAACTTTCAAGAATATTTTTATAAATATTCTATATGAGAGGTAGCTAGGTAGCTCGATAACTAACCTGGGCTATCTTTTTGACTCCTATCTATGTGGGCAAGTAGGTGTTGGGCTTCCTAGGCCTTTATCTTCCTATAGGCCTTATGTAATATTAACATGATAAGTAGTGGCTAGCTGATTATATATTTTTTATCATTTATCCCACCCCGAAGATGTGCTTTGGAGCTTTTGGGGTTCGAAGTATGTTTGGTTTTTTTTCTTTTTTGGGGTATGGGAGCATTTAGAATTTTCTTCGACCAATCAAGTATAAGTAGTGGCTAGTTGATTATATCTTTTTTATCATTTATCCCACCCCGAAGATGTGCTTTGGAGCTTTTGGGGTTCAAAACATGTTTGGTTTTTTTCTTTTTTGGGGTATGGGAGCATTTAGAATTTTCTTCGACCAATCAAGTTTTTTTTTTAATTAGGCACCTCAGAGATACTAGGCCTTGCATCTCCATCGTGGTAGATTGTACTAAACACAAGTTGGATTTTTATCAACTTATGCACCTCAGGCGTCTCTTGACCTAATCTTTCCATTATAGCAGGTCTCTTTTATATGCGGATCGGGTTTTTCTAACTCACTCATCTTAGACTTACTTTGCCTCGTTCTTCTATCGTAGTAGGTTTTACTTGTTGCAAGTCGGATTTTCCTTAACTCATACGCCTCAAGTGCCCTTTGGCTTGATCTTCTGCCATAACGGGTTTCTTTTTATGAGTCAAGTTTTCTTGACTCATGCATCTTGGGTATACTTCGCCTTGTACTTCCGTTGTAAATAGTTTTACTTGGTGCGAGTCAGATTTTCCTTGACTCGTGTGCTTCGGGCACCCTTTAGCCCAATCTTCCGTAATGGGTTTCTTTTTATACGGGTCAGGTTTTCTCGACTTGTGAGTCATATTTTCTTCGACTCGTGCATTTTACTTGGTGCGAGTCAGATTTTCCTTGACTCGTGTGCTTCGGGCACCCTTTAGCCCAATCTTCCGTAATGGATTTCTTTTTATACGGGTCAAGTTTTCTCGACTTGTAAGTCATATTTTCTTCGACTCGTGCCCTTTGGCCTGATCTTTCACCATAGCGGGTTTCTTTTTATGTGGGTTAATTTTTCCGACTTCCGTATCTTGTCGGAGCAATCCCACGATGACACTTTGATTCAATCATATGGAGAGTGGCTTCATCGTGGGAGAGGGGAAGATTGCTTTCCTCAATCGACACCATATGATTAAGGGTTTGATTCTCACAAGTAGTGCTAAGCATATATTCTTTACATGCTCCTCGATTAGCATTTCAATAATGAAGAAAAGAGAGAGAGAGAGAAATACACGAGGAAGACTCGCTTTAGCATTGAAAGAGAGAGGGAGATTTCCCCATATATCATTCTCAATTAACACCTCAATGGTGGAGGAGAGGGAGTTTTCCCTAGATCTTCTTCACATTGTCGCCATTTGTTTCTCCTTTAATCTTACTACTGCTCGCTAATCTCTCGTCTTCTGTCATTATTAGATTACTTCCCTTCATGTGTTATGCTTTTATGAGGAAGAAAGAAGAAAGAGGTCAATTTCTGGCGTTGTGGAGACGACATGAATTGGTTTCGTTGCATTGGGAAGTATTGCTTCATGGAAGAGGAGAACATAGGATGATGAGAGGAGGGTTGCCGCTGAGAAGAGGGGACCCAAAGCAGTCCACCAAAGCCTGAGATGAGAGGAGGGTTGCTGCAGAAACCCTGCCTCTGAAACCGGCGTCTTCCACTTGCTTCCTCTGTTCCTCACATGTCGCCTCTCCTTCTTCCTTTCTAAGAAGAACATACAGCCACTCTCTTCTGCAAAACCAATCCATCTACTCTGTTTGCACGTCTCCTCTCCTCTTTGCGTCACAAAATGCCTCCTTTGGCTTCAAAGGTTGCTCCTTTTCCTCCGTTTCCTACTCTGGCATCCTCATCCATCTTCTTCTTTGTCTGCTTGTCTGTGTTCTTCTCCTTTTCTTCCTCAGAGCCGATCGCAGCCGACGTTATCCTCCTCCTCGACAAAATAAAGCCCGCCTTCCAAGGCTCTGCCGCCAACGCCGAGCTCTCCTCTTGGAATGCCTCCCTCCCCCTTTGCCTATGGCGCGGTCTACGCTGGTCTGCTGGAGGCGCCGCCACCGCACTCCGTTGCGATGACGACCCGGCCGTCCGCTCCAACCTCAGTCTTTCCTCCGACCCCTCCCTCCACCTCCTCTCCATCCGCCTACCTGCTGCCGCCCTCGCTGGCTCTCTCCCGCCGGAGCTTGGCCAGTTCTCCTACCTCGAGTCCATTTACCTAGGTGTCAACTCCCTGATCGGCCCCATTCCCCTCGAGCTCGGCAACGCCCCCGCCCTCGCCGACCTCGACCTCGCTGGCAACATCCTCGAAGGCGCCCTCTCGCCGTCCATCTGGAACCTCTGCGACCGCCTCGTCTCGCTCCGCCTCCATGGAAACAAACTCTCCGGCGCCGTTCCCGACCCTGCTGAGCCTAGTACGAATTGCGACAAGCTTAAAATTCTCGACTTGGGCAACAACCGATTCCAAGGGCCCTTTCCTAAGTTCATCGCCGAGTTCCGTGAGCTGGTGGAACTCGACCTCAGCAGCAATAGCTTCTTCGGCTCTGTCCCGGGCTCGCTCGCTGGGCTCAGTAAAATAGAAAGATTGAATCTTTCGTACAACAACTTCACCGGGCCATTGCCAGAGTCCTTCCGGAAGTCCAGGTTCACGGCGGAGGCGTTCCAGGGGAACAATCTGGTGATCTGCGGTCCATCGACGGCGGGGAAATGCGGCTCAACTTCCGGTCTGACTTCCGGATCCATCGCCGGAATCGTGATTGGTTCGCTGGCTGGGGCAGTGGTCCTCGCGTCGGTGTCCTTTGTTTGGGTACAGGCGAGGAAGAGGAGGAACATGGGAAGGAAAGCGAACGGAGAGGAGGGCTTGGTGTTCGAGGAGGACGGGACCGACGGCGGGGATGGGAAGCTGATGGTGTTTCAGGGCGGTGAGCATCTGACGCTTGAGGACGTGCTGAACGCCACCGGGCAAGTGATGGAGAAGACGAGCTACGGGGCTGTGTACAAGGCGAGGCTGGTCGACGGAGGCCACATTTCTCTACGGCTGCTGAGAGAAGGCAGCTGCAAGGATCAAGCTGAGTGCGTGCTGGTTATCCGGCAACTCGGGCGAGTTCGGCACGAGAACTTGTCGGCGCTGAGAGCTTTCTACCAAGGGAAGCGAGGCGAGAAGCTGCTCATCTACGACTACCACCGCAATAGAACCCTTCATGACCTCCTTCACGGTCTGTCCATTGCCGAAGATATCCAAGAATTACCTTCTTTCCGATCCAATGACATCTAAAGCTCACAACTTTGTGTTCTGCAGACTCTCGAGCGGGAAAGCCGCTGTTGAACTGGACCCGCCGGCACAAGATAGCGCTCGGTGTGGCAAGGGGACTCGCGCACCTCCACGCCGGTCTGGAGACGCCCATAACCCATGGAAACGTGCGGTCGAAGAACGTGCTGGTGGACGAGTTCTTTGTGCCGAGGCTCATCGAGTTCGGGCTGGAGAAGCTGATGGTTCCTGCCGTGGCCGACGAGGTGGTGTCGGCCGCGAGATCAGACGGCTACAAGGCGCCGGAGCTGCAGAAGATGAAGAAATGCAATGCAAGGACAGATGTGTATGCCTTTGGGATACTTCTGCTGGAGATCCTGATAGGCAAGAAGCCCGGAAAGGGGACCGGGAGGGACGGCGACGGGGTGGATCTGCCGTCACTGGTGAAGGTGGCGGTGCTGGAGGAGGCAACGATGGAGGTATTCGACGCGGAGGTCTTGAAGGGGGTGAGAAGCCCAACAGAGGAGGGGTTGGTGCAGGCGTTGAGGCTGGCGATGGGGTGTTGCGCTCCGGTGGCGTCGGTGAGGCCGGACATGAATGAGGTGGTGAAGCAGTTCGAGGAGAACCGGCCCCGGAACAGGTCTGCGCTCTACAGTCCCACGGATAGGAGCGAGAGCGGGACACCATTCTGAGGCCAATCCAAGGCATTTGAGCTCTTCTGGGTGTCCTTCCAAAGCCAGGATTTTGATACGGTGTAAGAGACCATGACGTTATGGTTCCTAATAGTTAATTTGGATTTGGATCTTTAATATAAAGTTCTAATCTCATTATAAAAAATTATTCATATATCTTATCTGGAAAAAAATATCAATGAGTCTCTCAAACTTGTTACCTATACAAACATCGGGGGGAGAAGCTTTCCGAGCTGATTCTTTCGATGCTTAAGTTAGTATTAACTCGATGCTTAAGTTAGTATTAACGTACTACTTCCCTAATATGGAGTTAAGATATTTTTTTATACTAAACTTGAGGAGAAGTAATAACTCATAAAGCTTTTGTAAGGGAGACACTTTATAACCAACCCGAATTACTTTTGAACTTCAAAAAATATTCTTACCAAGTTACTTTTGAACTTCCAAAAATATTCTTACGAATATTTTATAACTTACTAGAGTTACAAAAAGCTTTCGAGAGAGGCAATTTGTAACTTACTCGAGTTATCCCTTAGATTTTTGGAATAGTTCGTAATTGACTTGAGTTGTCCTTAAACTTTCAAGAATATTTTTGTAAATATTCTATATTTTTGTAAATATTCTATATGAGAGGTAGCTATTTTTTTCTTTTTTGGGGTATGGGAGCATTTAGAATTTTCTTCGACCAATCAAGTTTTTTTTTTAATTAGGCACCTCAGAGATACTAGGCCTTGCATCTCCATCGTGGTAGATTGTACTAAACACAAGTTGGATTTTTATCAACTTATGCACCTCAGGCGTCTCTTGACCTAATCTTTCCATTATAGCAGGTCTCTTTTATATGCGGATCGGGTTTTTCTAACTCACTCATCTTAGGCTTACTTCGCCTCGTTCTTCTACCGTAGTAGGTTTTACTTGTTGCAAGTCGGATTTTCCTTAACTCATACGCCTCAAGTGCCCTTTGGCTTGATCTTCTACCATAACGGGTTTCTTTTTATGAGTCAAGTTTTCTTGACTCATGCATCTTGGGTATACTTCGCCTTGTACTTCCGTTGTAAATAGTTTTACTTGGTGCGAGTCAGATTTTCCTTGACTCGTGTGCTTCGGGCACCCTTTAGCCCAATCTTCCGTAATGGATTTCTTTTTATACGGGTCAAGTTTTCTCGACTTGTAAGTCATATTTTCTTCGACTCGTGCCCTTTGGCCTGATCTTTCACCATAGCGGGTTTCTTTTTATGTGGGTTAATTTTTCTGACTTTCGCATCTTGTCGGAGCAATCCCACGATGACACTTTGATTCAATCATGGAGAGTAGCTTCATCATGGAAGGGGGGAAGATTGCTTTCCTCAATCGACACCACGTGATCAAGGGTTTGATTCCCACAAGCAGTGCTAAGCATATATTCTTTACATGCTCCTCGATTAGCATTTCAATAATGAAGAAAAGAGAGAGAGAGAGAAATACACGAGGAAGACTCGCTTTAGCATTGAAAGAGAGAGGGAGATTTCCCCATATATCCTTCTCAATTAACACCTCAATGGTGGAGGAGAGGGAGTTTTCCCTAGATCTTCTTCACATCGGATGGGAGAGAGATTTCTTCCTTAAATGATATCTCAGTAATAACGAGGGAGTATCCCTTTGATATGGTTCCGAATGGACACTTGTATAAATCTCAGGAGGAGAGAGGTCATTCTTTATATATAAACTTCCCTTAGTTTATCTAGTATGGCTCATTCAACTGCTCGAGCCCTAACTTTGGAAAGTTTTCTTTTCGGTTCCAAAAGGTGACTTAATCCTTGGGTCATCTAGTGTCCAGCTTATATGTCTCTCTCCTCTCGCATGAGTTCTTCTCAATCATAAGGTTTTAGCAATTGTATTTATTTAGACTTCCAAAAGGTGACTTGATCCTTAGGTCATCTAGTGTTCAGCTTCGGTTCTTCTCAATCATAAGGTTTTAGCATTAGTATTTAGATTGGGGTAGGCATGCTAAATTCTTAATATATTATGATTCCTAATAGTTAATTTAGGTCTATAATATAAAATTCTAATCTCATTATTAAAAATATCCATATATCCTATCAAGAAAACATATTATTGACGTCTTCATCAGCACAACGTGACCCTAATCCATATGCGAGGAGTCATTCGGAATAGAGCATAGTTTCTCTAGACTCGTTACCAACACACAGACCGAGGCCAGGAGAAGCTTCCCGAGTTGGTCCCTCTGATGCGTAAGTTAATATTAAGACACCTCTCTCCTAATCAAGAGTTAAGGGTGTATTTTTATACCAAACTTAAGGAGATAAAATATCTCATAAAGATTCCACAAGGGAGGCTATTCGTAACTGACCCAAGCTGTCCCTTGGACTTCCGAGAATATTATAACAAATATTCCGTGAGGGAGGTTATTCGTAATTTACTCGATTTAGAAATTTTAAATATATAGTCATATGACAAGGGATTATTTACATGAATTTAATCCCTTGTCATATGAATATTCTATATGGGAGACGGTTTGTAAGTAGTTCATAATTGACCCGAGCTATCATATGAACTTCCATGAATATTCATGTAAATATTCTACAAGAAAGGTAGTTCGACAACTTGGTAATTAACTCGAGCTACTTTTTGAACTCCTATTCATGTGGGTAGGAGGGTGTTAGGCTTCTTGGGCTTTTATCTTTTTATAGGCCTTACATGACATTGACATAATGAGGGGTGACTGGTTGATTATATATTTTCTATCATATCCAAAAATATTAATTAAATATGACCAATGAATTTAATATCTCATGCCACAAATCTCTCAAGGTTATTTAATTGATTGATGGATTTAGAAATGGATTTCTAAAAGGTTATTTGATGCTTCAAGACAAATCCCTCGAGGTTATTTGATGCTTCAAGACAAATCCCTCAAGGTGAGTTTTTCTTTCTCAAGTCACGTGTAAAACTAGCACTAGATAAATGCCCGATATGGTTAGCGAGTCCGAAGTTGAAATTTTTTTTTTTAATCCTTGACTATATAGAATTCTTCTATTTGTAGAGTGGCCAAATGAATATTTGTAAATAAGAAATATTTTGAAGAATATTCTTTCCTTCTTATTTAGTGTGTCACATCGTCAAAATTTTTATTTAACATGTGCATGACATATTTTCCACAAAATAATTCAAAGTAGTATACATTAATTAAATAAATTTATTTAAATAAATTTTAAATATTTTTAAAAATAATAAAATCTGATATTAAATAAATCAAATCATAATGGAAACTAATTAAATAAATCAAATCTAACTATAGCCAAGTAAGAGCCTCCCAAACATTCTCTTAAAATATGTAACAATATCGTTAATATATCATATAATAAATTTAGTAATATTTAATATATAAATATCAATTAGTTATAATTAGTACCAAAAATATATAGTCATAAATGTGAAGATGAGTCTTGATAGCACGACTATAAAGATGTTACAACAGCGTACTCTTAATAGCAAATGGATATACTTTATTTCTTATTATACTTCTAAATAGAGTGGTCAATTAACTGTCAAAGCGAGGACATATTCCTATCGACAATAAATTGAGGAACCATCTAGTTGTCATGTTTGATAACTTACTAATCTCTGAAGAGAATCGTCCTTCAACAAATCTCTTACAATATACAAGAATCATATATGTTTGTGTATCATATTAATCTTATATCTTATATTAGTCTTAGGATTGATCATACCCATGTACATCCATTAATGACAACAAATCATACTAGAAGGATCGGATTGGATCCAATGAATGCTACTCGCTAAATGATAATCGTGAAGCTTCTATCATACGAGGCACAAACAATGAGGATCTCACATTTATATCAATCTCAATAAATCACTTATTCATTGGGCAATAATAATTAAATTCATAAATCGATCTCAATAACTTAAAACTCTTAAATGATCTATTAACATCAGGAATCATGTCCTAATTAAATCCTTAATTGATTCGAACCTTGGTTCAATCGATTTCATTAATTAGAACCTAATTGAACCAACTTATCATTACTAGTATGAAATTATCATAAATTGATCTAACTTGGAGTTGATTTAGTTTAATTTAGGTCAAACAAGCTTATACCAGTCTAAATCAGTTTAGAATCACTCTGAACTGATAAAAATCGATCAACTAATTCGATTCCAATTCAATTTAAGGGTCAATTGAGCTCAAACTCATAAAATAAGGTTATTGGTCCAACTCATAACGAATCCAAACCATCACAGGCCTGAAATTAGGTTGGACCGGATCAATACAGTTCTGGGCCGATCGTGGATCAGCCCAGTGAACTCACATGCTCGGAAGCTGGCCAGTCCACAAGCAGTGGGCCTGGTCGGTCCGAGCCTGCCAAGCCGTCGGCCTGATAGGCTGCGCTGGCCTGGGCCAGGCAGCCCGATAGACCTGAGTCGAACCAGGTTTGCACCCGGATCAAGCCTGTCTATAGGCGGTCGGCTGGCTGGGCCTGATCAAGCCCGACGACTGACCTGAGTCAGATCAATTTAAATTTTGATTTTTTTCCTTTTTCTTTTTCTTTTTCACATAGAGTTCTAAAATTTCATAATAAATCTAATAAATAAGAGATCTAAATTCCAGACATGAATAATAATTTAAGAAAAACATAAACGTGATTTGTAAATTCCTAAAAAACTAATTTTCATGAATTAAAATCATGAAGGACTAATAAATCTGAGCTAAAAATTTAATAAATCATGAAAATTCCAGATACAAACTTAAAAAATTAATGGTAAATTAGATCAAATAGTATGATCGGATTTATAATAATATTTGGATTTTTAAATAATTAGGAGTGTTACAAAATCTATTTCTCTGATAATACCTCGCTCCTTTCTGTTTGGACCGGGGGCTATTAACATTATGAAGAATACTGTGAGGAGTGAGAGATAGAGTCTTGAAACTTTAATAATAAAATTTTAAGGTTCATATTTAATTAATTTAATTTTATTTATTTCCTCACTTTATCTGTTAAGGGCATGTAGAGCATGACGAGACATGTATGTTGTCAATGCTATATTCTGGTGCATCTTACACTTTGTTCAATTAGGGTGCATGGGCATGCTTGGTCATGAAGGTGCATTGTGTGCAAGTAAATGCATTGTCCATGAAAGCTGTATTGGTTGCATCTCACACCTTGTTGTATTAGGGCATGTCAAGCATGAGTAGGCATGTTAGCCGAGAAGGCAACATTGGGTGTGTTGAGCATAGCGAGATATATTGATTGTGAAGATTATATCGAGTGTAAAGAGATGCATTAACGACAAAGACCATATTAAGGAAACACATATTTAGAGGCATCGAGTGAGAGGAAGACAAATTAGTTATGAATGTCGCATCAAGCATATTGTATGTTTTTCCTAGTCGATGCATGTCAAGAACAGGGAGATGCATTGATCGCTAAGGTTGTGTTAGGTGTGTTGCACACATTGTCTGGTTAAGGCACGTTAAGTGCGGGCAAACACATAAGTTACATTAGGCATGCATCATATTTTGCTCAGGATGTGCTGAGCTTAAGGAGACGTGTACCGAGAAGGTTGTGTTAAATGCATTATATAGTTTTGTTAGATTGTGTGATCCTATTTAATTAAGATATATTATAGATTTGATTGGATTCTGATTATAATTATCGATTAATAGAAATAAAATTTAATTATAATAAAATTATTTAGAAAATGATCTTGATGAGAGGAACTCTCCTAATTACACTACCTTATGGTCTCACTTATATATAGGTAGGATCTTCTAGGGATCATATCATAATCATAAAGAATTCTTCTCACCTCTTAAGATATTTTACTCTACTAGAGTAGTCCTAAAAATAGGAAGAGAGGACAATGAGAGTTTTGCTTTACAAATTTATGTCACAGATTGTGTTATATCACGATGTATTACTTCACAACATTTAAAGTATCATCCAAGGTACCCTATTGATTATCGTATATAAAAGGTATGTATCTTCTATCTTAAATCTATGATAGTTGATTTAATTATGACATTAATTTTTCATATAATAGTCTTATTTCTTATAAGTTTACCTAGTAATAACTTATTGACCATGAGAAGACATATTTATCGATGAAGATCACGTTAAATAAGCTATAAACTTTAAGATAAGCGCATCGGCAACAAAGACCGTATCATGGATGACTGACAATGTCGCACACGATGGACTAAGCCGCACACGTGGATGAGGCCATAGTCGTCGAAAAATGTCATGAACAATGTTTTGGATGGATGTAGAGCTATGTGCGACGAACAACAAACAACATCGTTTCCGGTGGATGAGTCATCAGGTGATGTTGCAGATACAAACGAAATTACAGATGATGGACGAGGTCGTGTTCGTCGGGCAATGCCGTGGATGATGTTGAGGATGACCAACGAAGTCACACGCGACTGATGAAGCCGCGCGCATGTGGTGGTCAAAAATGCCCCTTGTTAAAATCAAAGAACTCATTTGGTATGATCAAATTGCTTTGCTAATAACCCCCCGCCCCCAAATAAACTTATTATGAGAAAGCAGTGAAGTAGAGGCACAATCTATGTTTACATTACTCTTAATTAATTACGTTTTAGAGTCTTTGTTATGTGTTTTTCTAATTTCTACCGTCGCTCTTATTACTCTCAACGAGAGTGCGTCAACTATTTGAGAAAGTATATTTTGGTTGGAATGTGTCTGCTATTATTATAGAAGCTCAAGGGGGTATCCTTTATCAAGCACATTCTTCCTAATGAAAAATATATATATATATTTTGCTTCTTCGGAAAAATTATAGATCTTTTTTAGCAAGTTCTTACTTGGATTGAATCTTCCTATCAAATTTTATGGTGTGGTCATAACGAGTGACATCCACGATTAGTGATATCGACTGAGCAATATCTAAGGACATATAATTCTTGATCAAAATCGGAAGCGTGGGTTGACAACATGACCCATTTGGTTAGCCAATTAACTTCTTTCATGAACTTGAAAAGTGCATATTTTTGGTATCTTCATTTGAGTTTGTTGTGTCTTTTATTGATAATTATTGTCTTCTATTTTGAGAGAGCGAAAGCTGTTTCGATATCTATGTTCAAACATACATAAGACACTTTGATCAGTTTTACCTAGTAAATTAATATAGGAATTGAAAATTTCATGGTAAAACAAATATCACGACAAATATTTCAAACAAAATGAGGATTTTAAGTCGTTAAAAAAAAAGAATAAATGAGACTTTGATTTGCTTAATAAGAAAATAAAATCTATATTTTAGGGTGAGATAAAAGTTAGGAAGAAAGAATTAACCAACCGGACTTGGTTGACTTTTCCTTGGTCTTAGAGAAGAAAAAACATGATAATATTCAATCAAAATAAGAACAAGAACATTAATTTAATTTCCTTCGATTGTCAAAGTAATTCTACACCTAATAAAACCACGAGGCACAGAAAGTTTCCCAATTACTTGTCCCTAATAGTAGAGAACAAATTGTGAAAGTCTTGGATGCAAGATGTCAAAGCAAAGTGTTGTTGCTGAGCCCTAAATGTCTTGATAATAATGGCTTATAAATTGAAAGAAATATGGAAGTGTTGTTCTACATGGGAATTTTCCAAATATTTCATATAACACCATAACATTTTTTTCACCACAAGATGGATTTGTTCAAGGAGTATCCCAAAAATATCATCTTTCTATTTAGCTTTCATATGTGGAGTCTATGTATCTATCACCTAGAACTAAAACCATGGATGGGAGGATGAAAACCAAATTTAAATGATTAAGCATCACAAAGAATTGTGGCAATCTATATCATCCATTGTGTTTTCTTCATCTGCATTAGTTCCACTGGTGATGTGTAAATCAACCTTAAGATCCCATATTTTTTTGCCTTATGTTCTATAAAAATATAATAAAGATCGTCGATTTCTTTGACGCAAAGCGAAACGAATATTTTCTTTCACAATTAAGTACATGCCGAATGCACCAACTTCATTAGGCATCTCTTTGATTTGATTTCACATCTACATATTGTTTGGCAAGCTGACTTTGAATTTGAGCTTTGTAAGTTTCCTTTAAAATGATGTCTGTGTGAGGATGCTCTCAATTCAATGACTTGGATATGCATGTGTGCAAGAGCAAGTAAGATTATAAACATGGCATAATTAGGTGGAATGGCATGTAGAAATCACCACCCTGGAAAATGATCTAATACTTGCCACAATTAGATTTTTAGGAATCTAATCAAGTAAGTGAGTCAAGTAATTAAACCAATTATTTTTCATACAATTGCAGATTTGATTCATGTTGGCATCACTGAACAGTTATGTGTTTAATGCCTTGCGCCAGAGGATTAAGTCCCAATTGCAAGAACCACCGTCTAGTCTTTGTGGCATTGTTTCCACTAAAACTAATTACATGATCTCCAAAGCTAATTTGTGATGTTTATATAAGCCAAGCGTTAATAAGAGAACTAACGAAGAGTGGGAGGGGATGAATGCGATGTTTAAGGAAACAATGTTGTCTTTATTGTCATAAATAATGTCTATCGATCTCCTCCTATCGGTGCAAAACCTTGTAATCTAGACATGTTTGAGAGATTGAAACATAACCCTTTTAATCTCTCTCCCACTGGTATAAAAGGAGACCGATTGTTCGGTCACAAATTGCATTGCTTTACGTCGCCACAGTCGTACGTCTCTTCATCTTCTTCTGTCCTTGATTGCGGCCCCATAACTCGCCGGTGGACTCCTTCACAGATCAAGAATGGGCGAGGAAGAAACGAGTGATGAATCGGTGCAGCAACCGGAGAAGAAAGTGGAGGAAGAGCGGACCTTCAAGTGCCAGTACTGCGACCGCACCTTCACTAGTTCGCAAGCGTTGGGCGGCCACCAGAATGGCCACCGGCGGGAGCGGGACGCCAAGACAAGAGCCGAGCACGAGGCTGAGATCTACGGCATGCAAGCAGCAGCGCCGCTGCCTCCGCTTTCATCCCTCCCGTTCTTTCACGCTAACCACCCGTTCATGCACGCAGCCAGAAACCATTTCCGGCCGTCAGCCTATCCGCCATACCACCACATCCCGAGACACTCTCATCGCTACCATCCTTATCATTTGCCTCACAGCTTCAACAACAACAGCAGTGGTTTCTCAACATCGAGGTTCGATCAAAGGCACCTCCCCAGATTTGCTTCTCCCTATTACGGTGGACTTGCGCGAAGAGAGGAGGAGCTCCGGCGGCATGCGTACTGGCAAGGAAACTACACCCCCGGTTTTGCAGGTTATCTGAGGGCACGACCACCGACAGCAACCATGTCAAGGCCATCAACATCCACAAACCCAACCCTATCACTTAAGCCACACGCCGGTGCGGCTGCAAACGATACCAATGCAAACGAGGAGGAGATAGACCTGACACTACGTCTGTGATGACAACAATTATTACTGTAGCAGCAATTTGTTTGTGTTCATTCTTGCTATCATGGAACTATATGTGTTGGATAATAATATGTTGAGTCATTCATCTTATATACTATAAGGATAGTTGATATGTCCTTTGAGAATATATAAAGACGTTTTTGTGTGAAGAAATTATATTAGTAGGTCTCTTCTTGACCATACTCACCATCTCTCGATCAATCACTCGCCCCTCTGTCTCTTATTTGTTGTGTGAGTGAATCCCTCTCCACACCGCCACCCCCCGCCGGTCCACCTCTACTTGACGAGACTTCTTCCCGACCCGACCCAGTTCTGCCATCACATCTTTCGAATCCTCGTGCGAGCGATCCTGTACCTTCGGGATTGAACCCCCAAAAACACCATTTCTGTGATTTGAAGCTGGAATCAAGCAGCAGCTGCTGCTAAAACCATTACCCATGGTTTGTGTTTGTGTTGATGTGTTCGCAAATGTCTATACAGACACACCTCATACCTACATCTTGTTGTTGTTGGAGAATGTGATGCTGTTCTTGATCCCTTAATTTTTGTTCCCTTTTCCCACAGACTATTCATTTCATCTTTCTGACCTTTGGGATTAGAAGAATTAATTGCCACTTCATTTCAGACAATGAATTCTGTCCTTTGTTACGCCATGGATGCTGCCGGATTCCATCTTCTTCACCAAAAATGTCTCTGTAATTTCTGATCCATTCACATTGTCATTTGATGAATTATTGTTCACCAAAACCGTCTCAAAGATTCAGTTTTTTATTTTTGTTTTACATTTTATTTCTTTTAGGGAAAAAGAAGACTCCAGTTCCGACGGAAACTTTAGATTTGAACCGCTTCTTGCTCCAATCTAGGGTTCCAAGACCCAAATTTTTGCTCGATTTGGTGTCCTGTTGTTTACGAATTCCCATGATTTGATATCGTCTACCCTAAGCTGCAATCGGAGGTCACATATCCTTTCAGCGGTATCGATCGGAAAGACACCAGTCGAAAGATCGTTTCTTGCAGCAATGCGCGATTCGTAGGCCTTCCGGTTATGTCTCTCGCCCGTGGCATCCCCCTTCACGAGTGCGTCTACCGCCTTGCGTGCGGTCGCTGGGCCTGGAAGCGCCTGTTGCGCAGCGCCGGCCATGACAGCGAGACCTGGCGTCTTGCCAAGGCCATTGAGTTCAAGACTCTGCCGCTACATCCTTGCGGTCTACGAGGATGACCCTGATAACTTCCGTTGGGCGCCACCGGAAGGGGTACCGAATGAATCCTCAGCGGGTGGTCCGCAGGAAAACATACGAAGACACCCATGGCAATGCGCCGCCTTCCTTGATCTACCTTGATCATGCTCATGCCGATGTAGTTCTTGCCGTCTTGTTAGACGATAGGCTTGCGAAGAGGAAATTTGATGGAGGATATGTGCGCAATGGTCTGCCGAATGTGATGTCTTGAAGGAATTGTTGCAGAAGCATCCAGAGGACATTCATTGGGTTCTGGTGTGGCAGCAATGCTGGCTACAGTGGTGGTGCAAAATAGGGACAGGTTGGGGAACTCCATGATCTCACCAATGTATCATAAGCAAGTAGCTTCGTCTTACAAAATCGATGTATACATATCTCGTAGAAAGGAGGCAGCAATGGTGGACAAACCGAGGACTTCCCCCGCCCGGATCTACCGGTGGTCGCCCTTCTCTTCCCTATAAAGTGAGCAAATTTGACCTGCAGCAGCGTTTACATCTTCTTCTTCCTTTGTGTTCTTTTGGTTTGCTCACGTATCTCTTCGACTGTTCTATGGAGAAAAGCGCCACCAGAATGAAGAAAGATTGCTCACTGGGAGAGTCGTCGCCTGTGCATCAGATTTGTAGAACACGTACGAAGTTCCTTTCTTGAGTGATGTACCTTTGACTTTGTTCTGCTAAAATAGTCAACCTCTTGTTTGTCGAGGCTTCGGTTCTGTAGCATTATCCATCATTTGCAGAGACCAGCTGATCGTGTTACTGGAGCCCAACATTCTTTGTGTAATATAATAGCACATTAATTCTGGATGTACAGTTCAAAATTTTATCTTTTGTAAATATTTGTTTTTATGTTACGGACTTAGTTGGAATTGTCTATGTCTTGAGAGATCTTTACGGTAAATTTTATCTTTTGTAAATTTTTTTTTTTATGTTACGGACTTAGTTGGAATTGTCTATGTCTTGAGAGATCTTTATAACTTATCTAAGTTATAACGCGCCATTGCGATACGCATCCAGGCAACCAATTTGCAATCTCACTCAGGTTCCGTAATGATAATATATTTTAAATTATCATTTTTAAATCGTACATCCGTTTACAAAACTGGATCTCAGAATTCTCTTCTGTCTGAAATTTCATGCTAACAGCAAACTTGTTCAATGTGCATTTCCAATGGTAATTAATTACATTGGAAAACCCAAAAACGAATTCTATTTTGTCACCAATTTTATGGTTTTGTGTAAATCCTAAGAGCAGTAGACTCACCTTTATCCAACCATGCTAAATGCTAAGAGTTCAAGCAATTACTGAGAAAATTTTAAAATTGCTATGACAATACATATATACATATATATACATATATATATACATATATATACATATATATATATATACATATATATACATATATATATACATATATATATATACATATATATATATACATATATATATATATACATATATATATATATACATATATATATATATACATATATATATATATATATATCTCAATGAAATATATATGAAGTAAACTGATAAGTACATCATTTGTTAATATTAATGTGTTGTATGTGGGCTTTAGAATATTATAAAATGTTAGGGGTAGTCTAAAAAATAAATTAAATATTGGCCAAGGTTCTTAATTTGTATGGTTATGGAGAAAATAAAGAGCATATTGCTCTAATTTTATGATTGTGTGAGAAGACCAAATGAAAAGAATCATATTCTTTATCATCTGGTATGAGAGACAAAGCAAATCATTCTTAAAGACTCAATTATAAAGAAAAATAATCGGAGAAGATCAACTACCACAAATGATAGCAACTCAAACCACAACCGACAACATGTAAGTATTCCAATTTTCAAATATGAAAACTATAATTTCTGATTTGTGAAGATGAGAACCTTATTCTTTTCACTTAATCTATGGGATTTGATTAAGAATGATTATAATAACACTAATAACATGGGAACATTCAAAGAGATCAAACAATTCGATAAAAAAATAAACAATAAAGAGATACAATAGCTGTTGAATCTATCATGAGGGCTACAAAAGCAAATAATGCATGGGATCTTTTTGTAAAAAAGAGTTTCAAAAGATATAAAAGCTAAGATTGTCATATATTAAACTCCAAGAAGAGAGTTAGAGAATATGAAGATAAAAGTAAATGACAAATTGAATAACTACTACTAAACTTATGTAGTTGATCAACCAAGTGACTGAATGTGCCATTCATCGATCCAATTTAGTTCTGTTTTGAGTCTAGTTAGTCGCTAATTGAGCTAGTATGATTTTTTCCAAAATTAACTCAAATTAAAGTTTTAATTATAATATTTAAGGCTAAAATAATTACGATACAAGTAATTTAAGTTGTCTAACACGTCAATTGTTCAATCAAACTCTTGGTGAACTTTCAGCGGACTCTTGGCGATCTTCTAATCTTTCGGTATATCTCCCGATTCATTTAGCCCAATGTTTGATCATTGACTCCGGCCCAACATTTCATTCTTCTTTAATTATTTTATCTTTTTTATTATCATAGTTAGTCCTACATCACTTATCTCAATACATGGATTAGATCATTAATTTATCAATTAATTTTATCATCAAAATCTAATATTTAACAAGAAATGTATCTTTCTTGGTTATGTTAGGATCGAGAGTTCGTGATCGGCATTAAGATTGGTGGTAAAAGACTACTCACAATAGTATAGAGTTAATTATGATTAAATTTAGAACTATTAGTGAACCTACGAGGTTCAATTAGAATCATTCTAACTCTTTATGTTAATGATTTGATGTTCACAAGAAATAGTAAAAAACTGATAGAAGAGTTCAAAAATGATTTGATGTGTGTGTTTTTTTAGAGCTAAAAAAAATAGCAATCAGTGGCATAATCCTCTATAGAAGTTTCAACATCTATAGCTACTTCTCAAGCAATTTAGAGCTCAAAAAAATAGCAATCAGTGGCATAATCCTCTATAGAAGTTTCAACATCTAAAGCTACTTCTCAAGCAATTTAGAGCTCAAAAAAATAGCAATCAGTGGCATAATCCTCTACAGAAGTTTCAACATCTATAGCTACTTCTCAAGCAATTTGGTTGAGAAGAATTCTAAAAGATCTTAAAAGGAAAGCAAATTGAAGGAACAAAAATCTTTTGTGACAATAAATCAGCAATATCAATTGAGATTGTGAAATTCAAATGAAGTATTACAACATCAAATGATCAAATAGCATATATATTCACCAAGGCATTACCAAAAAATAAATTTGAATATTTTATAAAAGTTATGGGTGTTATAGAATAATGCATATGGAGAAATGTTAATAATTAATATGTTGCATGTGGGCTTCAGAATATTATGAAATATTATGAATAGTTTAGGAAATAAACTAAGTATTAGTTAGGGTTGTCAATTAGTAGGGTAGGTTGTGGAGAAAAAAAAAAAAAAGTAAAAGTTGTTGCAATTTTATAATTGTGTGAGAAGATTGAATGAAAAGAATATCTATCTTTCCTCCTCCCCTGTTTGAAATCAAATCTAACACATTAACCATATAAATCTCATTCTCTGTCATCCTACAACACATCATGAGGGCTTGTGAAGTTGTCTGCAGTTGATTTTTCACTTGAATTCCAAGAAAACTATTCAAGCCATGACTTGAAGAATCCAATGTTTGTCTTCCGCAGGCTTTTATGAAGAAGAAGAAGAAGAAGAAGAAGACAGTCTTGGGTACCAAGACCCATGAACGAGTTGCTGCACGTTTAGGACTCTCGGTCGGTCGCCGGCCATGGTTTGGTAGCAGCTGCCTGCACGCAAATGCCAGCTATCATACGAGCTTCTACCGCGCCACGAAGCGGGCAGGTGTCGCCACCGGCCATCGCGTTCCTCGCGACAGTGCCACCAAACCACGCCTCTCCCCCGCCGTCGAAACAACATGCTTGGTGGTCGGCCCCGGCCAGCACATGCCGTAGCTCTCTATCAGATAACTCACTACTCCTGATTGTTTTCTATAGCTAATTAATTATAGCATCTCCACAGAAGCAGCATGTTTGAGCCGTACTTCCCTCGTTGACATCCTAATATAAACACACACTTCGATCTTCAAAACTTGTCTCCCAAAACTGGCATGCAGCACAAAGTATCTGTCATGTTGTGCGCAATGATCGGTGGCATCGACACAACGCCATCGTCATCACCAAATGTCTGTTTGATTCTTTGCTTGCTTCCTCACAATTGACATGCTGGGTTGGTCAAAGAATTACGATCATATGTAATCACATTATTCACCGTAATTGAATAGTTATACTCGTAAAAAGAAGAAAAGGAAAAGGCAGCAGTATGAACTGATTTGAATACGCTAGTAGAATTCGAATCGGAAAATCTCATATTAATTTTACCAGTCAACGCAGTTTGGTACGAGGATTAGAAATACCTCGGATGTCATCAAGTAGGGATCCAAAATGTTACCAGTCTCGATTAGTTCTTTTGCCTTTGGAACCAAAAGCCCTTGTTTATTGTCAGTGCATCTGCGTCTAACGTGTTCCCAACATAGAGAACATCCACAATGTGAAAGATCAAGTTGTTCCACCAGCGCCAACCCAATTCTGAGATTTGCGTATCAGAAAGAACAGAAAAAAAATGCAGATTGAATCAGCAGAGGCATTCAAACGATGATCCATAATAAATCACTGCAAAAAGAAAAAATAATAATAATAAATGACAATAATTCAGAGCGGATTCATGTGGTCGTGTGAATTCAGGTCGCCTGAAACCGGTCGTCACGCGAATCAGACAAGGAAATGCGATCTGTGCTTTTGGAAAAGAAAATGTTTCCGACGACCGAAGGCAGGCAGGCAGGCAGACGCGCAGCAGTGCGCAGCGTTAGGAGGATAGAGAAGGCAGGAAAGATGGTGTTTGACCATTTAAAAGTCAGCGTTCAACCCTTGGATTATTAGTGCTGCGACGTAATGCGAGCCACCTTTCCACCACTATAAAAGGATGTGTCCCACGGTCGTCCTTCCTCATACGAGCATCCGAGTTGAGTCATGGAGTCGCTTCTTATCTCTACGCAAAGCTTGGGGTTGGCCATGGGAGGCCTCCTGCTGTTCTTGCTTGCCGGCGCCATCTCCGTCTTCTGGGTGTGGCCGGCGGGAACGTGGCGCCGGCTCCGGAGGAATGGGTTCGGTGGCCCTTCACCACTTTTCCCCTTGGGGAACTTGATGGAGATGAGCAACAAGGGAGAGGCTCCTTCTCCGGTCTCCTCGAGCATCACACATGACATCCACTCTTCTGTCTTCCCTTACTTCTCTCGGTGGAGAAACGCTTACGGTAAGTGTGCTTCTGCTTTGCATCCATGCACGCATACACAGTACTACTGTAACTAAAGAACACTATATATTGCGGAGTGCAGGAAAGGTCTTCGTTTACTGGCTCGGAACAGAGCCTTTCTTGTATATTGCGGATCCCGAGTTCCTCAAGCGTGCAACTTCCGGTTCTATGGGCAAGAAATGGGGTAAGCCAAATGTGTTCAAGCACGACAGAAAGCCGATGTTTGGAAGCGGACTGGTTATGGCTGATGGTGACGACTGGACTCACCGCAGGCATATCATCTCACCAGCATTCTCCATGACAAACCTAAATGTACGTAAGCTTCCGTGACCACAGTGTATCTATATGGAGTCTATAGACGCTCCTCTCTGAGTCCGAGCTGTAACATGCAGACCATGATGAGGGTGATGGAAGAGACGACGTATAAGATGCTAAACGAGTGGAGCGAGCAGGTCGACTCGGGCCGACGTGAAATCGATGTCGAAGAAAGCATCACCAAGAATGCAGCTGAGATCATCGCCAAGACCAGCTTCGGGATCAGGGAGGAAAATGGCAAAAGGGTGTTCGAGAAGCTGCAGCTCATGCAAAAGATGCTCTTCAAGTCGAACCGCCTTGTGGGAGTCCCTTTCAGCAAGCTCTTGTGCGCTAAAAGATCGTACGAGGCATGGAAACTAGGGAAGGAGATCGACCAACTTCTCTTCGCCATCATCAGTTCGAGGAAGGAAGAAGATGGCAGCAACACGCAGAAAGACCTCCTCGGGCTGCTCCTCGCCGCAGACCAAGAGAGCGCGCAACTTGAGAGGAAGCTCACGATCCGGAAGCTCGTCGACGAGTGCAAGACCTTCTTCTTCGGCGGCCATGAGACCACTGCGCTCGCCCTATCTTGGACCTTGCTCTTGCTGGCTCTGTACCCCGAATGGCAAAGAACTCTCAGAGAGGAGGTCATGGAAGTCTCCGGAGGAAGGCCCCTCGACCCATCCATGCTCTCGAAACTGACAAAGGTAAAGGCAATGCCTTCTTCGAGCAGTCATCTTCTCCATCATCGCTAGCTCAAGCTAAGGTTTAATTAATGGTGGGGGATTGCAGATGGGGTGGGTGTGGAACGAGGTGCTCCGGTTGTACTCGCCGGCGCCGAACGTCCAAAGGCAGGCGAGGGAGGACGTGCAGGTGGGAGACATGGTGATCCCCAAGGGCACCAACATGTGGATCGACGTCGTGGGGATGCACCACGACCCTGCGCTATGGGGCGACGACGTGAACGAGTTCAAGCCGGAGAGGTTCAAGGAGGATCTCCACGGCGGGTGCAAGCACCGGATGGGCTACTTGCCGTTCGGCTTCGGGGGGAGGATCTGCGTGGGGAGGAACCTCACTCTCATGGAGTTCAAGATCGTGCTGAGCCTCATCCTCCGCAGGTTCTCCTTGTCGCTCTCCCCGACCTACTCGCACTCACCCAGGATCATGTTGTCTCTGAGGCCTTCCCATGGCGTGCATCTAATCCTCAGCAACATCCAAGAATCGAATTAGGTGAAGCCATTGCCGGCCGCCGAGAGATCGTTCAATCGATTCATTTGTAATCAATTTAATTTTTTTCAATAAATTATTGAAGAATTAATATGTCAATTTTGCTTGCTTTTCGATTCTATCCTTTTTATCATTCTTATACTAACAAGTTTTAAATGTTCAAGTAAGCTATTTGGATTTCAATTAAGAAACTAATAAAATATTTAAATGATGAAACATGGGGATAAAGTGTAAGATTGATCGATATTTTTACCTCAATATTCAATCGATAATTTTGAAGAGTTATTAAGTCAATTTTGCTTGCTTTTTTTTTTTATTTTATTAAGTCAATATTCAACCGATAATTTTGGTCTAAGTCAAAATCTCCTACGAGCACTATCGTAAAACGACTTTACTATCTTCTTTTACCGGATCCAATAATAAAAATATATTAAAATTAGCCGAGAAATTATATATCGCTATTATCCTTCCTACGAGTATGATCATGGAATAACTTGACTAATCTATTTTAACGAAAAAGCAACAAAATCAAATAGCAAAAACATATTAAAACAAGAGAAAAATTTATATTGATCTTTGAAAATCTAGATTAATTATGGATTCAGGACACTATTTACAGAGTCTAAAAATATCCCAGAGGTCTTTTCCAAAGGATATATCCTTTTATGTACAAATAAATAAATATATATATATATAACTATGAAAAAATAATTTAAAAATCGAATATTAATTACTTTTCGTAAAAATGAGGACGACTAGGCTTTCAACTATAATCGGCCTAAGTTGAAGTAAAAAATCCCATCTATTAGTGCATATTTCTAATCTATTAGGTAATATGCTTTGACCATAGCCTTTCTTCAACGAGTGCGATCATGGAAGTGATTAGAACACGCTACTGTGAACCATTACTGGCTCGTGTGCACCATATTCAACTCCTTTTTCTCCAACCAAACCATAAACTTCTCACCGAGTAGGTGAAAGTGGAACCCAACTTTTTGAATTCAACTACGTACAAATCCTTTAGGACGGCATGCGGTTGACCAAAGTCTCATTGTGGAGAGTCAGACCTCCACAATTGAGGTGGATAGAACTCGGAAACTTTGGAGTGCTTGTGATGATGGCTTTGGATGGTCAAAAGCGTACATCGCGAGTGGGCGTCATCGTCCTCGTCATGGCCACCACCTTCTTCTCTTCCTCCGTCGTCCCATCTTTAATCTGGCGAGCAAAATGTGGTAGGATGGAGTTGAGTTACTGGATTCATTCTTACATCTTGATTTGATGGAAGAGTGTTGCAGTGACATGAGGAGAGAAGACCTAAGATGACCTATCTAGATCTGTGTTCAAGATAAAAGATTATGGTTTTCTCATATTTATTCTTTCGTTCTATTTTGACTCGGTATAATAACTCATATTTTTTTCTAGTATATCATCATTAGATCAATATTTTTTTATATATGAGAAAAGATAAGAAAGATGTACCAACTTCTCTAGTAAAAATTATAATTATTGATAGTAAGATCATATAATCAAATCACGTCTTCATAATTTAAGAGTCGGTGATTTAAATCATGTAAGATGAATGTTTAGCAGTGGAAGATGAGAACCTAGAAATCATAAATAAAAACTTTAATGAAGCATTTACATTAAGCTTAAATGATTGATTTATACCGTTGATGGGAACAAATTAGTTCTTAGGCTTCGTCATAATTCATACAAATAATATCTGGCCTTTGATAATATAAACATAGGCACACTGATGTAGACTTCGAAGATATTGTAGAATTGGGTTAAAACATTCTTAATAAATGGCTCTCGGATGTTTAAGTTAGTTTTAAGTTTAGATGATTTGACCAATAATTTGAATAGTATTGAAAAAGTGTCTAAGAATATACTAAGAGAGCACTTTTATAATAGGTTTTCTGGTCCATTACTCCCGTAATCGACATTAATTACGAGAGAGGGAGATGATTGCTAAGGCATCAGTTATGTGCCAATTACATATCAATCATGCAACATCGAGGTATCGATCATGTGATGCTAAAGTATCGTCTATATGACACCAAGGTGGCATTCACATGATGCTGATGTATTGATCATATGATGTCAAGATACCAATCATGTGACACTGATGTGTTGTCTATATAGTATTAATGTGTTAGTTATACGATACTAATGTATTTGGCATGTGGTGCTGAAGTATCATCCACATGTGTTGATGTATCGATCATATAATAATGAGACTTGCCTCTATTATTAATCATATCTTTGAATTATGTGCAAGAATCTTTCAAATCATCCTTTAATTAATGCAAGAAGAACCAATTTGTCAATAAGGTAATTGGTTTTGAAGATCGATGATAAATCAATTCATCGATTTAAAGTGGATAGGACAATAATATAATTTTTTTTCTTTGACTTAAAGAAGATATATGATTTAGCTCTGTGATTTGAATGAGGCTTTTTGGGTTATTGGATTCATAACACCAAAGCTTGAGTTTCTCTTAAACCATATCAAGCACTTATCCATATGATTAAGGAAATCAAATTTAATCAATTTTTTAACTATAATATACAAACATACAAGTTAATAATAAAGTAATATATCATTTATAGTAATTAATTTATGTTAAGGGAGAAATTATCGGTGATTACATTATTCATCGTATATTTTGGTTAAATAAAAGAAATGTTGGTTGAACTCGACGATGAAATGTACAAAAGGCTAATTTGTAACTCTATATTGGTTATATTGCACGAGTGAAATGGAAAACAATCGAAGCTTTTAATTAAATACTTGGAAGCAAACAATTTTTCCAAATGAAACCATAAATTAGGTTTTCTACGTATTATCTAATTGCTTGATGACTATTTAATCTTTTTGAAATCTCTTTTTGGTTTCCTTAGCATGTTTACTTCAATCCTAGCCTTCTTTACCTTGCCTTAGTTTTCATCACTACTAACATCCCATATAATTAGATTTATTTTCACAAGATATCAATTTAAGTTAGAATCAAATATTAATACAATGGCTACTTTGCTAAGTAATAGTTTCACATCATTCTCTCCCTCATCACGGATGATCCTACTGTAACCAGGTCCGATAAGTTTAAATTATTAGTTCAAAATATTTTAAAAATTATTAATTATACACTTATCAAATTAAATTTAACTAATTTTCGCTTCAAATTATAATCGGAACAACAACAATCACCTTCGAATGATGCCGTGGTTTTCTTCTGGTCAACATTCGTTGGTACGCTGCATCGCCGATGCACGTCATTGACTTGGGATGAGATCCTTTTCTCGCCGAAGCTTTTTGTTGGGGTCAAAGTCTATGTTGGACTTGGTTTATGACAACAAAGTAGCATTAAGCTGCTGGTTTTGTCTTTGGGATGCATAATATGCAAACTTGGTTAATGAGTTTAACTCTTCTTTACTTTCGTCTGCCATTAACAATATCTATAGGAGGATATCATTTTTGGGATTATATGATATACATAAATTTGCACTTGCTATCAATTGGCACCCATGTCAGCTTCCACGTCAGTGATTGTCATATGATAAATCAATATTTGATCATCTATCCAATATCTTCATATATTGAATTTAGTTTCAAAATAATTTCATCAAAAATAATCTAATATTAGTTTCGTAAGTTAGACATCCTATCTTATGGGGAAGACAAGACCCCTCTTCTCGACATTAATATGCCAAAGAATTGAACCTAGAAATCATAAATAGAAACTTTAATGAAGCATTTGCATTAAGCTTAAATGATTGATTTGTACTGTTGATTGGAATAAATTAGTTCTTAGGTTTCGTCATAGTTCATACAAATAATATCTAAATTGGCCTTTGATTATATAAATATAAAAGACTTTTGAAGATATCAAATATAGTAAAATTGTGTCGAAACATTCATGTTAAATGGCTCTTAGATATTTAAGTTAGTTTTGGGTTTAGATGATTCCATCAATGATTTGAACCGAACTAAAAAAATGTCTAAGAATATACCTAAAGAGTATTTTTATAATAGGTTTTCTGGTTCGTTACTTCCATGATCGACATCAACTATGAGAGAGAGACGATTGCTAAAACGTCAGTTATGCATCAACCACATATCGATTATGTGGCACTAAAGTATCAATCATGTGATGCTAAAGGTTCATCCATATGACACCATGATGGTATTCACATGATGCTGATGTGTTGACGATGTAGTATTGATGTATCAATCATGTGACACTGATATGTCATCTATATAATATTAATATGTTAGTCACACGATATTGATGTATTTGACATGTTGTGCTAAGGTATCATCGAGGTCATATAATATTGAGACTTACCTCTATTATTGATCATATACATGAAATATTTGATGTGCAAGAATCTCCTACATCATCCTTTAATTAATGTAAAAGGAACTAATTTGTCAATAAAGTAATTGGTTTTCAAGATCGATAATAAATCAATTCATCCATTTAAGTGGATAGGACAATAATATAATTTTTTTTCTTTAACTTAAAGAAGATATATGATTTAGCTCTTATAGCAAGTGAATAATTCGATCAATGAACTATTATAATGGTTGCAATCAAGGTGTAGCTAGGCGTTTTCTTTTAAGTTCACAAGCATAGATATTATATTAAAATTTAATTTGGTCTTTGATTTATATAAATAAGAGTGAAAAGTAAGACGTGAAGATAAATACTACCATTATCTACGATGAAGATAAAATTTGTCATGTTTTCTTTGTTTTCTAGCGTTATATATTCTGATAAATTCTGAATTTATTTATTACTTAACCCTATGTAAACACGTAAAAATGATTTTATTATCTTTTTATTTAAGAACTATTCTATGTTTCTTAGTTTGAATCTTATTTTGTGTAATTTATTTCTTAATTCTTAGATAAAAACGAGACGGTAACGTCAAGAACTATTATCATGGGCAAGAAAAAGATATAAAAAAAGTACCAAATTATTTTAATATTCCTTCTTTTTTTTTGTCATCCTGCAATTAAAATAACATAATATTGTTTTAATATCCATATCTATTCGACTCACTTAGTCAAATATCTACCATTACATATTTGTTTTGACTATTCATGTATCCAATTGTAATCGGTTTCAGCTTTAGATTAGAGTTAGAATGTCTAACTCGCTAGTTGGATTCGGATCCAAGCAAAAGCGCCTCGATCTATTCCTTTTTTTTGAGTCTATCACATCGAGAAGAGAATAAGTTTTTGAGTATTTGGAATTTGAAAGAAAGAAAAATTAAATTTTGAAGATGAAAAATATTTGTATCCCTCTTTAATTTGAGGGGAAGATACTTGTATATTATCTTTTATGCAAAGATTATATCACAAATTTATCTTATGTTCAAGTTCGCATGTATCCATAAATATATAAAACTTATAAGTGCTGGTTAATTTTTGAAAACTTACTTCTTAATGTTGTTTTATGTAGCATTATTATTATTATTATCAATATAGTGAGAAAATATTTTTTTATAGATGTTTGGGTGACATGCATACTCAACAATTTTTTTTCCATCTTCCATAATTGACATGACTCGATGATAAAAAATAATGATCATGTCACTTAACAATCTAAATAGCTTATTTGGTCCTTAGAATAATTTATTTCCTCTAGACTTAGATCTTTTGGTTTGCGTTGAAGCAGATGAGATTATATCCTTTCGTTAATAATTTTTTTATTTTTTATATTACAATTTTTTTTAATATTGATAATGTCTCCGGTTGTATTAATTTTGAACATACAAATTATATCATGTTTAACATTAATACCCCATAAATAAGCATATTTTTCTTGAAAATTTTCAAAGTGGGTTCTTTCACTATTAAATACATACAAAAATAAAATAAAAAATTAGCCAGTAATTAAAATATTTCGACAATGACATAGTGAAAAAGAATAATGGTAAAAAAAATGGTAGCATCAGAAATAATTTGTGTCCATAAATGCATTTTTCCTAATTGGCACCACAAAGACATTATGTTCTTAATGATTCATTCCAACCAAAATGGTGTAAATTCTCAAAAGGAAAATATTATTTGTATGGACCAAATCACCCCTAAACATTCTCACAAGCCAATAATTAGATGTGACATCACCCCCACATCACCCTTATTGTAGCCTACCAACCCACCTATGTTTATTTAGATTTTAAAATAAATAATAAAAATAAACTTTGATCTCATAGATAAGAGTCTTTTTATAAGTGGATCACTTAACCTAAACTATCATAACTACTTGTAGTCAAATTGTGAATCATTTTGTTTAATGAGTTGAACTTTGTAAATCGATTCGGGTTTAAATTTAGATAAAATTAGTGATCATCATAGTCAGACTATGCTTATTTCTATCATTGCTGGTATTTTTTATAGGCTTATAGTGGGGCTTTGGATGTGATTGTGCACTCATTGTTCTCCTTGATTTACCTTTCTTTCAGCAGCTTGGATGTGTACCTGCACTCTTGTAAGATAGAGATAGAATTGGAGAACACTGATGGTCCACCAGGAACACCATCTCCCTGCACTGCTTTGCCTCTCTATAGCTTTCACCACTGTGTGTCTGTTTGTGCAGTTGCATGGATCATCATCTTCTAGCTGGGATAAATTGGCATGGAGGGACATTCCAGAGGTACTGCCTATTCTATGCTTGTAGGAAAGTGATGTGGGTTGATGGCCCTTTCAATGTCCTCTTCAATCATAATTCTCTTCATCTTTCACTCCTTTTCCTTTTGAGAAATCATCTTCTCTTAGTGGTTGACATATTGGAATATTTGTAGCACAGTTTTTGTGGCCAATGAAGTATTTATTCTCCAAAAGATTGGATCACCAGCTTATTATAATACCAAGTGAAAAGGTGAAATCAAAGATGATCTAAACCACCTTGGAACAATGGATTGGTGGATGGGTGGGGAGTCACTGCCCCAGATCCGGCTTTGGTTTGTGCCCTCTGCTCCAAGCAGTTCACATGGCTATGTCTCGAGGGTCTCAGGGAGGAAGGTGAGCTCCAAGTACACGCAATATCTTGTACCTGCTGCTGTGAGATGTTTCCTTGTAATGGAAGAAGCAGTGCAACACTGCAACCCACTGGCTTCCATTTCCTGCATTATTTGGTCACCCCGATGGACCTTTTCAAGCTTTACTTGCAGTACATAGCTGTGTCTCCCCACACCACTCTGAGGCCTATTACATTTGTGTTATGTAAAGCCGACACATTTGGTGTGTTGATGGAAGTGAAAGCTTTTAGTTGCAGCAAATACTACTTTACAGGCCTTTGAGCCTAAGCATCATTTTTCTTATGGCAGATTTGAGTTTTGCATGGACAGAAAAGAAAGCAAAGAAATCCAAAGGTGTCAGTAATTTTATTGGATTGCATTTTATGACAGAAAGAAAGAAAGCAAACATCACAATGGCATTATATACTTGAGAACTCAGTTCAGCCATTCACTTCTCTTTCAGAAAAGGTTTGGGTCATTCAATTTGTTTTCTTCCCAAGTTTTACAGCTCCAATGAGAAGGATGTCTGACTCTGACATTGTTGGTAGACATATCTTATTATAGATAGGGGATCTGATAAGCTTCCTTGTGAACCTTGTTTTATAGTGCCTAACCCATCCCTCTATATTCTCTACTTGTCTTTTTTCTTAAAACTAGCATCAATAATTAACATTTTTGGTCCCACAAATGATAATAATAATAAAACCTCAAGTGGGCTATCATTTTCTTTGATGGATGAAATGCTCTCATTCTTCCTATCAAACTTGCTTGCTGATTGCAGCTGCTGCCTGCCCACAGTGGTGTCAGACTTGTAACTGTCTCTTTTACCTAGCAATTATCTCACCACTATGCCCCCACCTGTTTCTTCCTCCTCACCTGAGTCCTTTTCATCTCTTCTGTTGATGCAATCGATTGTGCAGAACATGCTTTCCTTTCCATCTCAGCTCTGTTCGAGTTGTCTAAGCTACCATTCAAAGTTTGACAATTGCAGCTCAGACACACTCACCCCTATGTTGAAGAATTAAGAAGCGAAGATACTTCCGATGGAACTATTAACAGTCTCTTAGAATCATAATGGGCACCATCACCTTGATGCTCCGGCATCTAAATCGAGCTATGCTTTTAGGAGTTCATATCTTCCAAGGCAGTGCAACTGGCAAGCATCCATCTGGAAGAACGTGACATCCTCAATTAACTTTGGTCAAATTCTCCTCGGGAACATCAATCATATTAAGCTTCTGCAGCTTGCTCAAAGAAAAACAAAACAATAGTCGAATTACATGTGAATCTGCAAAGTTCCTTCTTGTTGATTTATCCATGGTTTGACCAGTCTAAGAGTGTTTGTGTCGCAGAAATAATTTAGTGAAGGAGAAAACAGCCACAGTTTCAGAAATTGCTGTAAGGATATTGGAGTCATTTTGGAGGGAGCAGCATCTCCTTGTGTCGATAGCCTCATGTCTCAAGTGTGAAGCAGAGCAGCAACGACAACAACATCAACATACAGTCTCCATGAGATTATAGCACTCAGCTTCCGACCTCCTTTACATTTCAATCAAATCTTCCACACCTTTTTCTTCCACTGCAACCCCTACTCAGTGTTGTAAGAGCTGGAGAGTTGAAGAGAAGAACTGTCCACAGTGAAGAAAGCTCAGAATGTTCTTGGAATCGATCGGTGCGGGCAGCTGAAGGAGAATTCCAAAGGGATCGCATTGATCTCTTTATATATCTATAGTCTCGAGTGATCATGCGATTCCTTTGGAATTTTCCATCTGTTGCTATATATTTCTCTCTCTCTCTCTCTCTCTCTCTCTCTCTCTCTCTCTCTCTCTCTCTCTCTCCACTTAGCCAGGAAAGCAGATCCTACAGGTGATGGTTAATGTGAAGGTAAATCCAGAAATATTTTGTCTAGTTGATTTCTTTCTCATTCATGAGTCAGTGCCTTGTTCTTGCTGTGAACGAATCAGTGCCTTCTCTATGAGCTTCTAATTTTTTGCTTTCAACCTGATCCTTCTTGAGAAGCTCCATGGTAGAAGTTTTCCAGAGCTTCTTCTCAGCATAAGCTGTTCTTCTATTGATATTCTTGATATATGCTTCCTATTTGCTGAGCTATTCTTGAAGCCACAATAGAGTGGTGGTAAGAAGTTTCTCAATTGATTTCACTCTTCAACAGGAAGAAGATACACCCAGAAGACATGAAATTCTAGAATTAGTTATCAAATCATATGAAGTGTGGTATGATGAACTAATAATTCTTTTGCAGCATCTGTGCAGGTTTTACAGTTGAGCAAAAAATAAATTTGGCATAATTTTAGGCAGTTTCTAATACAAGAGGGACTACACTATCCCTTACTCCTTGCTGCAAAACAGAGTCCAACACTGTGACTTATGCTTGCCTGGTTTTCTTATGAGATTTCCTTCATTCTTCTACCAATCATATGCAGTGAATTGGGTTAATAGTTGCAAAGACTGTATCATGAATCATCAACCACAAGGCAAGGAGTTCAAGACATGCAAACTGCAAGATACATTATATATTTTGTGAGTTTCATCTTATTCCACTGCTGGTGCTGAAAAGTTTTGTTTGTTTCCCTGAACAATGTATGTTCTTGTGACAAAATTAGTATTTGGGTCCTCCACAGGAGCTGTCTGCTATGTAAGACAAGTAGGAGGTTTACATCAACAAGCTTGTGCCAAACTCAACCAAAGTGTTTCTTATGCTCTCATGGTAAATGAGCAAAGCAAAGCAAAGCTTTTTATAGTATGCTTGTTTGAGGAGATGACACTAAAATTGAGTCAAATCACAAGGTGGAACTGTTGGCTCTTCTGCATGAAAGCTGGTCTGGGAAAACAATGTATTAAAATAGTGATGCCAATTTGATGGCAACACCTTTATTTATTAAAGTAATGCTCTTTACACTTATTTTCTTGAACATTCAGTCTGATAAAGAATCAGCTTGTATAATAATATTATTTTTCCTATTAGCTGGTGAGTAAAAAGAGTTGATTAAATGAATACTTAACCAATTGAATTGGCTGGACAGAATGTTTGATAGAATGGATGCATAAATTAATTATGCTCATCAGAACAAGTTTCATGTTCTAATTTTTTGTAATGACTTGAGTGATTTTTGAGTCATGATGAGATTATTCTTTAGTAATCTTTCAGAGTTAAAAGTAAAATAAAATATGATATCCCTTCTTCTCCAACATTAATGTGCTCAATGTGATCCTCCTCTAAATCTCAACTCAGATAAGAAACTGATACAAAATGATCCATAAGCTTGGAAGGATTGTTCATATCTGGACCATTAGGGTGTTTGATGATGACATGATTCATGAGTTTTTTAACCTTCCACATGACATTGCTTTGTATCTCTTATAATTCTTAGTTCAAGTAGGCCTTGAATTAATTAAATATACCTTCAAAATCAGGTTAGGATTAGAATTAGAATCAGAATTCATGTTGGAGAGAGAGAGAAGAGAAGAGAGAGGAAAGAGGAATCAAACAAAGAAAAGAAAACAGAGGCTGAGAAGCACTGGACTAATTACCTAATCATAGAAAAATATCTATTAGAAATTTCTCAGTTGAACACTGACGACCGGCATCATCCCTGACCTCAACAGTCCCTCTCTTATGTTATCTTCTTGTGAGATTCTCGTAAAGCAACTCTCCAACATCCTTTGCCCTATTAACAACACTTCACTATTCTTTGTTGACCAACATCTCTCTCTCTTTCTCCCACCTTCCCAAATGTTTATAGCTTAGGCGTATGACAATAAATGTGACGGAACTGTTTGATGCAAAAACGCTATCATCTGATGTGTAAATGATATAAACAGCTACTTGGAGTCGTCATGTAAATTTACATGCATAAAAGTCAACAGTTGATCTTTCCACGACGTGCTACTCATCCAATGCTTGACGACAGAAACTTCATCTTGCAGTCAAAGCTCGTTCTACAATTCCATGGAAATTGTCGCGATCAACGGAGGGCCTCAAAGATGGCGTCCGGAGTGCTCGTTGTCGCAGGAGCAGTGCTGCCACAATTGACCTTGACTGTTATGATTTCCTTGGCCATTCTCCTCACAGCCGAACCTTCATGGAAGCGCACTGCAACCCAGTGAAGACGGTGCATGTCGGCTGTGTCACGGCGGGAAGAGTCCATTCAACACACTTCTGGTAAAGCATACGCAATCACACACACACGCACATACACTCTCTCTCTCTCTCACTCACTCTTCAGTATATGTTGGATGACATGCGATGGAATCACGTCCAACTTCAGCTCGCCTATTCTCGTGTTGCAGGAACTAAGAGTGGCAGCATGGCCGGAGGCGGAGCCGGTGGGCGTACCCTGGAACAAACCTCGACGTGGGCGGTCGCCACCGTCTGCTTCGCCCTCGTTATCATCTCCGTTGCCATCGAGCATGGCATCCACCTCATAACCAAGGTAAGTTAACTACCAGTTTCACCTTGCAACAGTGCTTGTCTCCATTGCCAGTTATCACAGCATGCAACTGCTTGAGTTGCCGATGCTCTCCTCCTAACCTATCTGCAGCCATGGAGAAGAAGAAAGAAACCTTCGTGTGTGGTCATCATGCCACAATTGTTTTCCCAATGGAATACCACTGCAGAGGACATCGAACTTACATGAATTTTCACACCGTTTGCAGTGGTTGGAGAAGCATCATAAACGGCCACTCCAGGAAGCCTTGGAGAAGATCAAATCTGGTAAGCTGCGGTGCTCAACTCGCTCCTCGATGTCATCTTCTGACAACTTCTGCACCAACCTCGAAACTGTGTTGTCTGCTTGCCGCAGAACTGATGCTGCTGGGCTTCGTATCCTTGTTCCTGACAGTAGGGCAGAGCGCCATCTCTGAGATCTGCGTGCCGAAAAGTGTTGGAGGTTCATGGCATCCTTGCAAGATGGAAGTGCATGACGACAGTTCCACGGATCACTCACGGCGCTTGAGCGGTCGAAGCGATCCTGACAAGTGTTCTAAGAGGGCAAGAATTCTATGGATACATGATTTAAGCTTCAAGCTCGGTATATCCTAGTGTAATCTAACTCAACGAAGCTGGTTGGCATGCAAACTCACAGAACAAGATTTCCTTCATCTCTGCTGACGGACTCCATCAACTCCACATATTCATCTTCGTCTTGGCCATCTCTCATGTTATCTACTGCATCACCACCATGGCTCTGGGTAAATTAAAGGTACGGCAAACACATTAGTCCATCACAAACACTGGTCTTTTGATGAAAACATATGAGATTTACATACCTTTGAGACATTGGTGACAGATGAGACATTGGAAATCATGGGAACTGGAGACGAAGACTGCAGAGTACCAGTTTTCACATGGTAAGTCAACAAATAAAATCCTCATATACTCACAAAATGCAATTTACACTAATTCTGAATCGTGGGAATGGATTGGTAGATCCTGACAGGTTTCGGTTTGCTAGAGAAACATCCTTCGGACGTCGTCATCTGAGCTTCTGGAGCAAATCCCCTGTTTTAATCTGGATTGTAAGGACTATTTCTTGACTCTAATGGAAGTTCTAATTATGCAGTAGCATATCGACATAATTCGCCTCTCTCTAGTGGCAACAGCAATTTATTGAGCTATAAATTTCTTCTGTTAGGCGTGCTTCTTTAGACAATTTGTGATATCACTTCCGAAGGTTGACTATCTGACACTGCGCAATGGATTCATCATTGTAAGTAAATTAAGAAAAAAAAACTAGTTTGTATATTGAAAAAGGAATTTGAAATTCAACAATTAAATGCTAAAAATTTCAGGCACATTTGGCTCCTCAAAGCTCATCCAAGTTTGACTTCAGAAAGTATATAAAGAGATCTCTGGAAGAAGATTTCAAAGTTGTGGTTGGGATCAGGTATGCTACTGCCCAGTGATCAAATCATAGGGATGAACTACTTAATCTGAGAGATCATAGTGTTTGTATTCAAGAGAGATTTCTACATCTGTAGCTATTAATTCTTCAGATTCATCAGATTGTTCCACAGTAACTATTTCTTAATTTAATAAGCCAATATGCAGCGCATAATTATTTACTTTTTTCTCTGCAAATTATTAGTCCATGTGGCTGGTAATCTATCTTCCAAACACAATGAACGACTATGATTTTTGTTTGAATGTTTGCAGCCCAGCTCTATGGTTCTTTGCAGTCATCTTCTTGCTGTTCAACACTCATGGTATGTATCATGCAATTTTTCCTCCTCGAGTAGACTTTGTTATATCTCTGATAACTCTCGATTAATCCTATTTCGCAGGTTGGCATTCTTACCTATGGCTTCCATTTGTTCCCTTAATCGTAAGTTCATTAACCTTTGCACTCCATCGATATCAAGTGTCCTCTGTTTTCTGGAGGAACCAGTGCTTGCGGCAAAAGTTTTAGTTCTAATATGATGTGAAGCATTTCATATCAAAATCATGGAGATATAGTTGCGTTTCGATCCATCAAAACCGGTTGATCATAAGTCATTTATCTGCTTAGAAGATCAATCAACCCAGTGATTGGTTTCCTTGATGACTTCACTGCACTAGTTATCTGGTTCTATGATTCTGAGTGGAATGTACTCCACAGATTATTCTGCTGGTGGGGACGAAGCTTCAGGTGATAATAATAAGGATGGCCCAGAGGATCATGGAGCGTGGGGATGTCATCAAAGGTGTCCCCGTTGTCCACCCCACTGACGACTTGTTCTGGTTCCGACGCCCTCGATTAATGCTGTACCTCGTCCACTTTGTTCTCTTTCAGGTTCCTCCCATACTTGACCTGCATTTGCTACATATCCCACGTATATCTGTGAAGATCAAATCTGATTGAATATATGTTATTGATGCAGAATGCTTTCCAACTCGCCTTCTTAGCCTGGAGTTGGGTATGGCTCTGAACACTGATTTCTTGTGCCTGCAATGGATGAACAGCATCTGTCACAAGAAATGGCAGTAAATGCTTAGTTATGGAGTTTCTAATATGTGTTGCTCCTTCCTTTTCGCAGTATGAATTTGGATTTCCTTCGTGCTTTCACAAGCGTGTGGAAGACATCATCGTTAGGCTATCTATGGGGTTAGCTGCCTCCTCCTCCCTGCTAAAGCCATGATTACTAAACCTTTTTCTCCTACGTTCTAATCCTCATCATGTTTGCCAGTTTGCTCATACAGGTTCTTTGCAGCTACGTCACACTCCCTCTCTACGCACTGGTAACACAGGTATGTCTGCAGAAACTCCATGAAAATTAGGAACATGAAAGAAACTGTAGTACAGTCAACTGATGTGAAGGATCACGAACAGATGGGTTCCAAAATGAAGCCCACCATCTTCAACGAGAGAGTAGCAACAGCACTGAGAAAATGGCATCAAACAGCCAGAAAAAACTTGAGAGAGAGCAGGAAGTCCGGAAGCATCACACCGCTGTCCACGAGCAGGCCTACGACCCCAAAGAGCAGCTTTGCACAAGTTTACAGGTTGCAGCATCTTCCCAGTGACTTGGAGAGCCAGCCAGATTCTTCGAGGAACTACAACTTTGACAGGGATCATCTTGAGATCGAAGAGTCATTTTCGTCCACAAGTAGGCCTACCACTGCCACAAGCCGTTCGTCGCCGGCGTACCTGCTGCGGCACCTTCCAAGTGATCTAAGCACTCAACAAGAGTCTCCAAATCGCTATAACCTTTGCAAAGGCCCGTATGATATGGAAGGACCGTCGTTGCCATCCGAGAGAACGGTAGATATCGAGCTACAGAGAGCAGCTCTGGAAGGAGGTGAAGCACAAAGTAAGAGTTACTCACCACAGTCGCCTGCTTTATAAGAAGAGAGTGATGGAAGGGAAGAAGAGAGGAAGAGCGATGATGCAAGCTTGAGATACCGACAAAATGTAATCTTTGATGACAAATTTTCATACAATTACGATGATTTTTATCCATCCACTCTCACATTCAAATGGTTATATTCATTGTCATGCAGCCAAGGTTTATATACATCACTTCATCTACATTTTGCGCATTTTTTAATATTATATATATATATATATGTATATATATATATATGTATATATATATAT
>LVTN01000070.1:473371-534743 GCA_001649415.1 Musa itinerans | reverse complement strand
TATATATATATGTATATATATAGCTTGAAGCTTGTTATTGTGAACGCCTAATTTGCTATTGGGAACTCATAAAAAAAGATTAATATTTACAACCTCTATTTTATTTTTCATAACTCCATTTAAAAAATACTATTTATAATCTTTTTTATATTTATAATTTTATTTTAAATTTTTTTAATATTTCTAAACTAGATGAACATAAATATCCTCTTCTTCTTTCTTCTTTTTTTCTTCTTCCTCTTTCTCCTCATCGTCTTTTTCTTTCTCCTCTACCACCTCTTCCTTAGTATTTCTCCTTCTCTTCTTTTTCTTCTTTAGAGGATGAGATCAAAGGAGTAGAGAACAGAGTTGTGCAATATCGAAGAGGATGAAATAAAAGATTGTGGGGAAGATAACAAATAAAAATGATAAAATCGATAATACTATATAAATAATAAAATAACATTTTATTATATTAAAAAAAGTATTATCTAGTCAAAAGTAAAGAGGGAAATGTGAATAGTAAGTTTCTTTTAAAATATTTAATATTTTCAAACTATCCCTTTGTAAATATACATAAATACCCTTTTTTAATTTTCTTCTCATTCTTTCTCCTCATTTTTCTCTTCTTATTCTTTCTCCTCCTCCTCCTCTTCTTCTTCCTTCTGTTACTCTTGTCTTTTTCCTCTCTTTTTTATCTTCTTCTCCTCATCCTCTTTTTATTCTTCTTCATCCTTTTCTTTTTCTTTATTTTTTTTTTCTTTCTCCTAGAAGAACTATGTCAAAGAGGCGATGAACAAACAATAATCAAGCGACATCAACAACAAACAATATTAGTGGCAATGACCAACATCAATGACGATAGTGAAATTTGACAACAATAATAACTAATAAAGGGTTGTGTGGGAAAAAAAGAGAGTAAAACTAATAATATTGGGTTTGTAAATAGTAAAATAATATTTTTATTATTTTTTTAAAAATATCAATAATAGAAAAGGATTATAAATAATAAGCTTCCTAAAAAATAATAAAACATAAATTATATTATTTATAGCCCCTCAATTACCAATCATACCTTTATTCTACCATCCCTTATTTCATTTGTCGAATATCTAACTACTCCAATGTCGTTACTCATCATTTCGTAATCTTGATTTGACATAAATTTAATATTTAAAAAAAAAAGGGTATGGAAGTCAATATGAATTATATCTTATTAAAGACCAAACAATTTAACCTCATTTGGCCGACAAATAAAAATTTCAAAATATCAAGAAAGTGCCAATCTACTGAATGAAAATATAATTTTCAGACATAAAATGAATATATATATATATATATATATTATTTACCTCAATTAATTCCGCTTCCTTCGATCTGAAAACTTCATCATATCATGTCCTTAAAAAAAAAAGGCTATATTATTATCACTATTATGAAGTATTCACAGAGCGACAAAAGAATCCTATTTCCAGGAATGACAGTGCTGTGGCAACCACTTGCTTCACTTCGTCTCGTGTCCCAAACATCAAATGGTTGCCGACATCATGATCGAGTGATCAGCTCCGTAGTGTCTCCTTCACCTTAAACTGACCTGAGGGACGACAGCATGAAGTCGGCAGTCGTATACCCCATCCTTAGGACACCACAATGAAGAGCCTTCATTGTCAGCTGCCTACTTCGAGCACAACATTTAGAGCTAACATAACTCCTCCTGTATGATTGATTAGTACATTCGAAGGCATGCATTTGTACCATTTAGGGTTTCAAGTGGTTTTGAGAGCTTCACAACCTTTCCTGCTCACCGTGGTTAATTCATCATACGTGTGGTGTTATCAGTCAAATAATTCATCACTTGTTCCAATTAATTGGTTGCCGTCATATCGGATGACAACCAGCAATCGCGTCCGGTCCATTCAATCGCCACCGTCCTAAGCTGGTCACAGTTGGGATCTTAGGAGGATCTCGCTAATGACAGTCAGCATGCATTGAAAGGTCCTTAATGTGCAGGTCCATGAAGCAAGATGAACATAACTTCTGCACAGCAACTCAATGTATTGCTTCCTCACATATCCTGTTTCAGAACACCTGGAATACCCTAAGATTCATGATCCGGGCATGTTGAAGACTGATCGGTTGAAAGCCGTAGTTTGACCTTTTCTTATGTTGGGCATCACAGATTATCGCAATCCATGTTGAAGTCCTCAGCCTTCTATTCTTTAGAGGTCATTCAAGAAATAAATGCTTTTACACTGAAAACTGCTTCTTCATATTGCATGGTGCTTCTTTTAGTTTCCAGTCTGATATATGTAGTAAACGTATGGTTTCTTTGCACACATATCCTGAAATATTTGGAACGTATTGTTTGTTGTTCTTTCAAGCAATCTTGTTCACTTGTAATGTAATCAAATCCTGTTGTGAATAATTTAGTCCTTTTCATGCTCCTAGAAATATATCTCAAGCTAAAAGATCACTTGCACCATACCAATTCAACAATTAGTCTTCCTATGACCCTCTTACTTGGAGTAAACCTTAGTTCCTCCTTTTTGTCTTCTTTTCATCTACAGTCATCTTGAGATGCAGTTTTAGAGTTTGATTCTTGTATTTTCGTAAAGAGGAATGGTTAAAAGAGTTGTAGTGAGTGCAGAGGGATTTGATTACGACTATAAGATGCAATCAATATGTGATGGCTTAATACGAAGAGCATACAGCACGCTCTACAATTAAGTCTGATCGGATCACATAACAAACAATCAAGCACTCATCTGGCTGGCATTGCTGGAGCCAAGAAAAGACTGTTCTTCTCCAGAAATTAAGTATCTGCACTGATAGTACCAACAATAATAAGCTTAGAGCCGACTTTGTCTGAGATGTGCATGACAATCAACAGTTTGATCTGATGAGGCATTGCCTTTCAGCTCTCTCTCTCGTGTAGAATGAATGGCATGAATTTTACTCCTCATTAAATCTCTATAAAGCCGAAACCTACAAAGCTCCTCAAGCAAACAAATCACTCAATCTCTCCTCCCAAAGTCTCTTTTGCATGACACCATGAAGCCTCAGGCCTTCACTTTGCCACACATGCTCCTCCTGATACTGCTTATTATGGGCCACTTTTCTAGCTTAAGCTCTGGAATTAGGGTCATGAGGAAGGAGGCCGAGAGCAGTGGGGAAGGTGAGCTTTCTTCCCAGTCCAGTGCATATTTCACCAAGATATCTCCTTCGCAGGCTATCTATGAAGACGATGAAGCAAGCTCTATCTATGGAGTGTCTGACAGAGGGGTGCCTCAAGGTCCAAACCCACTACACAACTGATAGAGGTTGCAAACGCTTTGAAGACCTGCAAGAGTTTGGATGATACACGCAGTTGTACTCGATGCCCCCTCCCTCTCCTCTCCTCTCCTTCCCCTTTTGTCATAGAATAAAACCCTAGAAAGGTCTCATAGACTCCATCCATGGGGTCATATATTATATCCTTGAATGTATCTTTGAGAGGTCTATAAATTAGTGTAAGCTTTTGTGATAAGAAAAAGTCATGTTGTGATAATTGAGGACTTCCAGATGACTTGGCTTGTTAAACCAATGTGGGAATTATTTTGGGTCATTTTACCAAGTCAACATGAGTGAATTAACAATTTCAAATTTTAAATGATTATATCTCTGTCTCAATTTTAAAGATTTTGAACAAATTAATGGCACTGTATTTTAAATTTTAATTAATTAATTTGTTTTTCAAATACATTTCAAAATTATCTAAAGTGTGTGTTTCATTAGAGTGAATTTTACTTATTGTAAAATTAAGAGACAAATGCATGTCACAAGAAAACAGTGACTTATTTACCAAAATATTTAAAAGAAAGTTTTGCACCCTTAAAAAATTATTTAAGATTTTAGAAACTTTTCAAGATTCTTTTATTAGCAAAAAAATATAGATATTATAAATGAAAGCATTAGCTTATTCAAAAATAATCATTTTTCTTCATTACCCGTCTTTTCCTTCGTCATTCTGAGTCATCAAGCTCGCGTCATTTATCCCATCCCACGTGTGAAAGCCACATGGCAATATTAGAACTACCCACGCGTTCACCTGTCTTATGAGTGGAAGGTATCGTTTTGCCCGCATGTAAAACGTCGCTGTGTCCAATTACAAGGCCGGTGTTCGAAGGGTATTTACCGAATGGGTATGAAATATTTTTCGATAAACTACTTGCGCCGACCATGAATGCGGGTGGGAAATCTATGAACGACCCCGAATTTCGTCCCGACATAGTATCCGAATGGATGACATGGCGTCCCGGATGCGAGAGCGCCGCACACCTCTCGCCCTCGACGAGTAGGCAACTGGTATTCGTATCCGAAGTCGTAATCAAAGTCGACAGTGAAGCAAATCCCGCTTTCGAAAGCACTTTCCCTTCCTCGGCCGGTCTTTTATTCCATTCGCTTCCACTTCTTCGATTATCTAGGGTTTCGATTCATTCGTCTATTCCCCGCACGGCTCCTTGATCGATCACTCATCCTCGATTCCACCGCTCTCTAGGGTTCATTTGACGAGGAATCATCCCCCCTCTGCTTCAATTTGGATTACCTGTTTTGGTTCTTCGATTTCGACATGGGAGATTGGCAGGATCTCTGCCAAGCCGTGTTTATCGGTCTCATCTTCTCTTTTCTCATCGCGAAGCTCATCTCTGTCGTCATCTCCTTCAAGGAGGACAACCTCCGTGTTGTTCGCGAGCATGACCTGACCGCCGAAGCCCCATTGGTCGAGCGCTCGTCGCTAGATGTCGGGAAGAAGGCGGATGAAGGCGTGGGGGGATCGGAGAAGGAAGAAGAGGGCCTTTTGGAGGATGATAGTGACTGGGAGGGGATCGAGAGCACGGAGTTGGACGAAGCCTTCACTGCGGCTACGGCTTTTGTTGCGGCTACAGCTGCCGACAAGAATTCAACAAAGGTTTCGAGTGATGTGCAGTTGCAATTGTATGGGCTCTACAAGATTGCGACCGAGGGGCCGTGTACCATTCCTCAGCCATCTGCGCTTAAGATGACTGCTCGAGCCAAGTGGTATGTCTAATCTCTTTGGGATTGTCTGTGTGCTTCAACAAATTGTCACTTGCAGTATCTATGCCAACTTGGTCTTGCCTCTGTCAACACTATATGCAACTAGTTAACTAGTATAATATACTTCATGCGCATGATCTTGGTTTCTTGTATTGTTAGGTGAAGCAAGAGATAGCAATAATATGTCAAAATTTCTTGTACAATATCTCTTGAGTTTTATTTGACCTCAAGTTTTGTTTTTACCTTGAACATGATTACCTTCAATTTTTCATGGTTTGCAACATTATCTTGCCCTCTCTTCTCCTTTTTTCATTGATACGCGGTAAAGAATAAGCAGTTTGTCACTTCATCTTGCATATCATGGAGGATTCATGTTCCATCACAATCTCTTGTTCCCAAACAATGGATTTAACTTGATTTCATTCCTTACGAACTTATATGTGTGGTATGAGTCTGGACGGTTCCTGATTTCTTTGCGGTGCAAGCTGCAAAATAATTCACATTCAACTTTGTAGATGTCTCTTACCTTCATTATCAACCACTACTTAACTGCATGGGACTTGCAAATATGTCTATAACAAATATACTTTGTTGTTTAAAGATTTTAGACAATTAGTCACTTGTAGTCTCTTTTGGCACTTAATTGATTGTTGTTTAAAGATTTTAGGCAACTAGTCACTTGTAGTCTCTTTTGGCACTTAATTAATATAAAACATCAATTTGGTGATTTCATGTAAGGAATGCATGGCAGAAGTTGGGTTCTATGCCTCAAGAAGAAGCTATGCAAAATTACATCATGATTATAAGTGAGCTTTATCCTTCTTGGGCAAGTGGTTCTACCAAGGTGAGTTCTTCCTAGATCTCAATTCTTCTTTCTATTGTTGCAGAAGTTACATCATCCTGCGTTGGTATCCTTTTTCTTCTAATGAATTTGACAAGCTTACAGAAAATGAATGATGAAGATACTCTGCCATCTAGTTCAGCTGCAAAGGGACCAATGGGGCCAGTTTTTAGCACCTTTGTTCATGAGGAGGAGTCAGATACTGATACGTAAGGTCCTCACCAGCAGAGGTTTTTGTCTATTTTTGATTGATCATGTGACAATAATGGAGGATTTTTTCTGCTTTTTATGTACATTGGTGCTTTCTTCAGGTTATAATTCAATCTTCTTGTTGCTTATGTAAAACATATATGTAGATTTTTCATTTCATGCAAGATCTCATGGATGATACTGCACTACTGTTGCCTTGATTTTTGACCTTTCGAACTACTTCAGTCTCATGCATAGAGATATGAAATAGTCAACTTCTTGTTCATTGCATCCATAGTATGAATAGAAAAATAAAAGTTCAGGCCTTTGTTACAAATTTTAGAAATGGAAGTGTGTCCAATGAATAGAATCTAGTTGTTATAGCATCCCCATAAACATTGGCATCTATTAATTCAGGAATTGACTGAATTTATGAGTTATGAATTTCTTGGTTCTTTCATTATTTCATGTATGTGCTTGATTCACTAATCCATATCCACAGTCACATTTTCACGACACTTTTGTATAGGCAGGTTGTCACATGTAGGCTGATGAAGTAGCACACTTTGACATATGACTTTACATAATAAGAATATATCAGTTATCCTTTCCATATTATATAAAATTTGATATTCATGCTTGGTTTTAGTTTTTACTACTGACATGTGGCATGATCATGCTGACAATTTCAAAAGAGCAGCAAGTTTTTGTCATGTAATGGATAGATACGTGTTCCTTAAAGCTTCTTTAGATATCATGTCAGTAATCCTTATTTCACTTAATGAAGTAAGATTGACAGCTTCCCTGTTTTTTGCCCCCCGCCCTCACTCACTCCAATCCCCATACACCACAAGCAACAACAGGTCATGTTTGTAATGAGATCGCACAAGCAGTGAGCTGAAAAAATTCCCTACATTATTTTACATTAGTACGATTGTAGTATTGTATGCTGAGCATAGGTTGTTAGCACAGCAGATGCTGCTCGCCATGTTGTGATTGTGTTGGACTTTTGCCAGTAGGCATGGTAATGCAGGCAGTGATTTTCCTTGGTTTGGCATTCCACTGTCTGTGCTACATGAAAATCCTTGTGTTGCTCTGCTGGATCAGTGAGACATTTTTATCATAGCTTAGTGTACTCTTTTGGCAAGTATTTGCTAACTGTGTTTTGAATTATATATTACAATATCTAATTTTCTTAATTTTTTTGTCATCAGAAAGTTGGAGCCGGTACATGACTTTGCCAGAGAAGGAGATGCTGATGGGTTATTGGCACTTATTGCTAATGGTGCTTCTGTGAATTCTAGAGGTGTGTTTACTGTTTAGTATGGATCTCTTGTGGCCGAAAAGCTCTTGTATGGTTTTTCTTAATTTAATTAATTCACTTGTTTTGCTTCAGACTGTTATGACAACAGGTAGAACTAGAAATTAAGATTTATTTTTCCAGTTGATTCCTCAGCAATTTTTTTTAAATTCTTTTTGAACTGATCTTTTATTACTTTGGTGCCACCGTTATGAAATTTTTTCAGTGATTTTTCCTTTTAGAGATTGTGTTTTTTGGTTGATGTATATGAATGTATATAATTTGTGAACTCTTATTGCCTAATGCACAACCTTTTTCTTTTCACTATTCCTTTCTTAGGTTCCACCTTGATTTGTCTATGATAAGTTATCCTGTATTTTTTTTTCTGTTGGCTTTTCTGTTTCATTTGGAATTTGCAATTCTATTTAGGTATTTTGATGTTGTAGGTGGATAACAAGTTCTAATGCAAACACTGACATTCATCTCAGTGATAATCTTGTCATTTATATTCTTGTGGTGATTCGATACTTGTGATCCCAAATATCTATCAAGGAATTCAATGCCTGAGACAACCAGATGAGAACCGTTGAAGCTTGACTTACCCATTTTTGTGTGGTTGTAGTTTCAAGTTCAGTCATTTGGATATTTCCTGTCAGAATTCAAACTTTATCTTATTATTCCTTTTTCACTTTAGTTTTGACAAACCTCAGCAAACTTTTGTCCACCTTGGTTTACCTTGTGATGGATCCCAGTTATGTTGGAGCCTATACTGGTCCCTTCAGACTGTTTTTTTGAATATACTCTATGGTCTACATGTTTCTGTCTCTAGCATCCTCTTTCAACTAAAGAGACATGAAATCATGAGTAAAGAGATGATACCATGATATCATGGTCTCATCTTAGTCCAGCTGTTCATAACTAAACAAGCTTTTCCTTGACAATGATATGATGAGGCACCTAACCTCAATATGTTATTGATGCTCGACCATAGATGATCCCTTATAGTAACTTTGATCTTTTTTATTTTTACCTTCAATAAAAGCAATTGCTTATCTAACATATAGGATCAGGTTTTGCATGCAAAAATTCATCTCTGAAGGGTTCATGAGAATGGTTTAACAACTAACAGCTCAAACACTTGGTGATACCATGCAAAGTAGTATCGGTGGAGAATTGGATGAATATCCATTCATTTCTCCAATGTATTAACACTCGTAATCTGTGCAAGTGATTTTTCTCATTTTCTGTGGTTGGATATCTTGTTGTTACAAGACATAATTTTGCACTCTTTTTATCTTTATGGCATTATAACCTCCAAAGTTCCACATGCTTCTTTGTTTATGGGAATAATTAGTAGTTCATCTCCTATGTTTGGATTCATAGATACAATAACTATGATTTTAGATGCGAGTTGGTGTTCCTCAAATATTTTTTATTTGTAGTTATCCATTCCCCTGCCTGTACATTCCTCCAGGTGGTATATCTGGAACTTTTTGCTCCACCAAAAAAGAATTGCTAAAATCAGATGATTTGTGGCTTTGTTGGCTCATGTTGCTGGCTCTGTGCATGGTTCTATGCATTTGATTTAACAATTAGATCAAAGTAGGCAAACTTAATGACAATTATAGGAACATTCAATTTAGAAATCTTTTAATGGACCATTCTGATTATTGTTAGTACTATTAACAGAATAGACAATTATAAGAGTTTGGGTACAAATAAGGCCAATATTTGCAGTCAAATCTACTACTACAACAACAACAAACCATGATGTTCCAACTATTTGTGGTCAGCCACATGAATCTTTTTCTGTCATTGAGCTTGGTAGAAGGCAATGTCTCTAGTTAATCAAGCTTAAACCCGAAAGGGTATAGATAAAAATAGTGTATGTACCATCATTTCCTGCTAAGTGTCCAATTAATACAGTAGTTTTATGTGTAAATACAAGGCTTAAGGTAACTATTCTCCCAGTAAATTCACCATTTTATTCTAGTTGAGACTTGAGAGTAACATTGTAAATCTTTTTATATTTTGGTTGGACTAATATTGGATTGTTATTCACAGACAATGACATACTGTAGAATTTTATTTCATTTATTTGTTTAATCAATATCACTTCCTAAGATAGTTTGACATTATAGTAAATCTGCATTGTGTTATAAAATGTTATAGCTAAAGGAATTCTGAGTATTTCTTTATAATTTTTCCTGTTTCTTATAATATCTTAATCTGTTTTAGGTTTTCACATGCTTTAGTCTGTGCTTGTTGCAGATAGTGAAGGGAGGACTCCATTACATTGGGCTGTAGATCGTGGACATCTTGGTGTTGTGGAAATACTTCTTAACAAGAATGCAGATGTGAATGCTCAGGTCTATACCCAACCCTTTTTTTTAGCAGTTGAAAATTGTACAAGCTCATCTTTTATCTGACTTAGCCATGTCACAGATCACAGATGCAGTAGTATTGCACATGGTCCATTGTGTCATTCTGTGGATCATTCAATGCTCTATGTTATGCACTGATTGCGCATATGTGCTGGCACTTGGCACCTACTATTTGTGTCATTCTGTGGATCATTCAATGCTCTATGTTATGCACTGATTGTGCATATGTGCTGGCACTTGGCACCTACTATTTGGGAAATGAAAATCCTTGCATATGGATTTCACGTTTGTTTTGCACCTTGAGATCATGTTGATTCTTATGAACTCACACATTGTTACAAGTCCACACATATTATTTTGCTTTAAAGTATTGTGTATTCTATGATAAAATTTGAGGCAATTAGTTAAAATTAGCTGCAATTATGTTTAAAGGCAATTGCACCAATTTCAAAAAAATTGCTTTAAATTTTGTTGTATCATGTGATTTTATCAGTATCAATATTTGCTTCAGAAAGATGAGCATTAGTTTATTTGTGAGAGTGGAAATAATTGTTCTTAAAATGGTAACTGTGTAATCCATAAATTCACTCATAGAGCTGGGACAAGTGTGGATTTTGAGAAAGGTGAAATAGGAAATAGCACAGGACCTGAAAGTATATATGTTGAGGTTTGGATGGTTTCAAGAGATCTAAAGGTCATTTAGTCATCTAGTGTATATTACAAACTTTTGAAAAAATTGAAAAATTCTTGATGAGTAGAGAAGAAGCTTTTAAGCATTGATATATAAGAATAAAGTAGATATCTAGTGTTGTTTGAACTTTGGAGAACTTGAGCTAATGAAGCACATTATAAAACAAAGATTGATGCAAGTGTTGTTTAAAAAAAAAAATTATTTCAAGAAATTAATTTTTTAACTTCACATGGTTTTTATTGACCTAGAACAAGTTTATGGTAGGGTCTCTAACCATTTATTATGATGAATTTTAGATATAAAGAAGATATATGGTAGTTAAATTGATCCAACTAATACTAAATTTGATAACAGATATGTATGATAGAGTTGTCATTAGCTTTTTTATAGGTTGAGTTACTACCAAGTCTCTTGTAACTTTGTATGTATATCAAGGATCTACTTTGTGTCTTTATCCTTTTTTTTATTTTGGTTATGAATGAACCCACAAGATAAACTTCCACACTATTTTCTCAAGGATAGTTTAGTTGGAATTAAGTCTCTCTTACTGCTTGAGGCAAATACTAGAAATTAAGGGTATTAGACTAAATAATATTAAAATCAATTGTATAAAGTGTAATGAATTAATAGTTAAATTATATTAATAAGAAGTTTCTAGAATTTAAGTCGTAATTATCTTATATATTTTATTCAGCAGAAATAAGAGATTAGTGAAGACATTATTCATAGTGGTAAAGGACTTTCTACTCATAAAGGAGGGCATCCTGAGTGTATTAAAGTGCATTAATCATCTTGTGAGTTGTGACAAAATTTAATAAGATTTAGTAAGATAGTTGTATGGTTACCCATGCATTATGGGTTAAATTGTTGGCTAATTAGGAAACAACAGGTAATAGTGTAGCTAACATGGGAATGTGAAGATGGATGAGAATACTAAAAAAGATGGATGAGAATACTAAGAAAGATTAACGATGAAAATTTTATTGAAAACAAGAAATAGGATTTGATTAATTTTAGTTTGGATAGTGATATTGCTCTACACAAAGCATTGCAATGAGAAAAGATTTGACATTAAGAATTCTTGTTGTTATTTAGTTTATGGCATGCTTTGTACGTAATAATGCATCCATGCTGATGCCTTTGTGTAAATTAGAAAATTCTGTTCATTATTCAACACGGAGTCTTGGGTAGTCAAATTTATGAGGCATTCAATTGTGTTTTGTATAAATTGTTAGAAATCAGAGACATTGATGGCCACCTGGTAGACTTCCTGAATGGAAAACTTGTAATCTTTGAATAGTCCTGTCGAATGTTATTTCACCCCATGCAAAATTTCTTGCTTCTTTAGGGAAGCATAATCTGTATGAATAACATGCCTCAACTAACATTCTTTTATTTATAACACCTTGAACTCTCTGTGCTAATGTGTAGGACGGTGAAGGACAAACACCGCTTCACTATGCTGTTCTGTGCGAGCAAGAAGCAATTGCTGAGTTGCTCATCAAGCATCATGCTAATCATCATATGAAGGATGAGGACGGCAATTCTCCGCTTGATCTCTGTGGATCTCAGTGGGCTTTTATGGCAACATCAAATTAAACATTCTTTTATTTAGCGAATGGTAGAAGATCTTAGTCGTTTACATGTATAATTCATGGATTTATGTAGCTTCAAGCCCGCTAAGGAAAAGATTGCATCCACATCCACAGTTCATACATTCTTTCTGGCAATAACAGACTGGAAGTAGTTTCACAAGAGAAACATAGCGAGCCAACCGAAAGAGCTGCTTTATTTGGCTGGTGAACATGCTGCTATGCTTCTTGTTGTTTCATTGGCTTGACATGCCGTCCATTTTTTGTTGAAGTAGATTGCTAATTCTAGTATAATTTAAAGGGTTTATTAGATTCCTGTCCCTACCAGCATCAATCTTGCTTAGCTTCCTCGGTTATTTTGGGGAAGATTACTATTTGCAAGCAGGAAAACATGCCCAAAATTGCTTCTTTAGATTGGAGTATCAGCTGCGCAGTGGTATCTGTCCTGTCAGGTTGAATTTGTGACGTGGAAGAGAATTCAGTGTTTACAGAAGGAAGCCACAGATTGAGCTTGCCATTAAACTTGACATATCCCTGGTAGTGTAAGTGTTTCCCTGTGCTTACTGACCATAGGGAGACAGTGCCTCCCTGGTAGTCGAAGCGATGCATTCATTCTAATTGGGCAAAAACAATAGCTTGGAGCCATGTCATTGGACCGATACGAGCTGTTCCTTCGGATCTTAACGGTATGAATGCTTCGCGTGTTTTATTGGGTGGATTTCGTGGCCCATGTAAGCCCAGTTAACGGAGGCCTATCAGTGATATAAAAGGCATTACTTTTCATGCCCTAGTTCAACATACCAAAACTGTGGTTGGAGATTTCGCGGGACCCACATGCAGCCCTTTTCAAATCTATTTTAAATGACGAGGTAGTTGGTTGTGTGGCCAATGTAAAGTGGTAGAAATTGCTTTTCAACGTTTCAAACATCTGACCTGAGCAGTCAACGGAAGAAACAGATTACTTGTGCATGCAATATATTAGAACAAAACAACATTAAAAAAATTATTTATAATATCAAGCAATATCATGCTTTATTGTGCATTTTGGACAAGCAATTAATACAAAAAAAGGTATTTAAATGCGATAAGAAATTTATAGTAAACATAATAAAGACGTTAAACAAACAAAATTCTTTGATATATCATTACCATTTTATACTAAACAAAAAAATCTTAAAAGGTATAATTGGAAACATATTTAAAATATGCACATATTTTAAATATAAATTAATATTTGATATTTTTAAATTATATTTGATCTGAATGTTGTATTTCAAATAATCAAATGTTCATAATTTTTTTAATTTTTAATATACCATATAATATTATTTAAAATTGAGAAATTATCAATATATAATGGAACCCTAAACCCTCATTTAATTTCCCCTTCTCTTGATTTCTCCTATTCATTCTCTCAGTTTTTTTATTTTTAAAAATTATTTTATATTTATTTATATGATTAAATTTTTATTTATTATATGTCTGAACCCTACAAATTATTTTATAAGATTACATATATTTTCTATTTAAATAAAAATATATTTACTTTTAAATAAATATTTTTTAAAAAATATAAAAAAATATATAGCATATATTAAAAATGTTAGAAGAGTAAATTTATCATATAATATATGATAGGCTCTTGAAATATAATTTTATTAAATAACACTTATGTTAACTTACATTTAAATTTTAGTTTTCATGTAATATTTCTCAAACACTTAAAAACATTTTATAATTACATATGCACTCAAGTCTTTTTCTTCAAATGCATATTAAAAATATAAATATGTTCATTGATGCATTTGAAAGCCACCAATTAAATAAATTAAGAATATGTTGAATCTCAGATTTTGATGATGAAACCAATTGATAAAATGTTTATGATTAAATATGCGTTTTGAGTGATGCAAGATGCTTCGATCAGGATGAGACAATTAAAGTAGGAAGAATCATATTGGGCCAGAGAAAACATGTTAAAAGATTGAACGTCGAGCCGGAGGATCGATCGACATATCTATAGAAGGCTTCGGGCCATGGATTCGGGCATTGGGCCAAGAAGAGTGGATATTGCGACAAGGATATCGAAGTTGCGGAGTCAACTTGCCGATTGGGCAATAGACCACAAGAGAGGACGATACGTCGAAGAATTGGACGAAGCATCGAGAGACCAATGATATGCCGAACAACATGATTCATGCTTAGTATTAATTGTCTAGATCGAAGTGTGTTTTTACATGTGCAAGATTAACTACGATAGCAAGGCATAAAGCAAAATGAAGTCCCGAAGTCAAGGAAGTGATTTCGTTGGGAGTTCAAGAGTCCAAGAAAATCGTCATGAAGTCCAGGAGCTTCCCGAGAGTTCGTTGGAACATTACCCGAGAGTTCGTCGAAAGCTTGTCGAAAGAAACCAAGACATAGGGACTTGTTTAACTTAGTAAATGTCTTAGATTTCATAGTTAGCACGTAATTAGGATTGGAATTAGACCAACCCAATTATAGGCTAGTTGGGCCCATGTAATGACTGTGTTGGGTCCAATGAGGGATCCAAACAGTATCCCAAGAAGTGGCACTATCGTGACATAGTCTCCGAGACTGTGTCAGGCGATAGTATCGCCAATCTAGGCGGTGATACCGTTAGTCTGGGCGATGGTACCGTTAGTCTAAACGGTGGTACCGCTAGTTTGGGCGGTGGTATTGCCCTTGGTAGGGTGTTAGGCGATGGTACCGCCCAGTGCAGTGTCAGACTAACACAAGTAGTGGTACCGCCCGTACTCAAGAAACCCGAGATGAGATATTTTTAGGCTCCAAGTTTGAATCAACTTGAGGCCTATAAATAGCCCTCTCATCCCTGATTAACAAACACAAGTACAGAGAATTTTAAAAGGGAAAAACGCTGTAGAAATCTCTTGTGAGAATCCTCCTATAGTCTAAGTGTTAGAAGAGTTTGAGAGAGGAGTGAGTGCTTGTAAAGGTTGACTTCTAAACATGTGAAAAGGAGAAGAGGGGTGTAAGAAGGAGGTTGATCTTCGCCTATTAAAGGAAGATCGATAGTGGATGCCGATGGCCTCGACGGAAGAGGAATCAATGGAGTGGATGTAGGTCACGATGATCGAACCACTATAAAAATCTGGTTTGCGTTTATGTCTCGAGCAATTTACTTTAACTGCAAACCTCTTTAATTGCTTACTGCCATCAATTCATTTACGAACGTGTTTTAAGTTAAGATCTTTACAAAACGATTTTCGTCGGAATCGGTTTTAATCAAAACAAAATGATTTGAAGATGTAATTTTACCGCTACACTAATTCACCCCTCCCCCCTCTTAGTGCCGACCCCTTTCTTAACAGAATAAACATATATAAAAGATCGAGAAAGAAAAGAGAAGTCTCAAAATTTAGTCATTTACAATAATGGTTTGTAAATAATAGGGCAATTGCTTGAGAAAATATATTTTTAATTTTTTTCGGATAATATCTCTTTTCAAAATTTTCAAATAGTGACCCCTTATTTTTAATCTTTCAAAAGTGCCCCTTCAAAAAGTTATTATTTTTTTCTCACCCAATTCCAAAAAAAAAATTCCTCTAATTGTTTATTGTTTTTTTTAATCCATAAAACACTACATAGTATTTAAAAACACTATAAAGTATTTTCGTTTTGAAAACACTATACAATATTTTTAAAACACTATATAATTTGGGCAAAAGAATTTTTTGAATTTAGGGAAAAAATTCATAATAGCTTTTGAGGGGTATTTTTGAAAATTTAAAATAGGAGGTTATCATAAAAAAAAACCAAATAGAGGATTTTTTTTTGGATAATCGTCCTAAATAATATAAAAAAGAACCAAAGCTAATAAAAAAATATTGGATAAAGAACCTCCAAAGTCTACGGTCCATGATCAAGATTGCAACCGCTTGATCAACGGCATAGATCTTTTGTGAGTGACTTCGATACACGAGTCATCCGTGCGTGCCGAGTCGCGCTGGAGACCGGGTAAACTCGAGTGCTCCCCTCTGCCCACAGGCTTATCGTTCACCGGCGGGTGTTTGGATCGAGGCTTTTGTTGAACGAAAGGAATCAGGGATCTGAGGCAGGAAAGCGCGATGGAGACGGAGTGGTGAGGAGGAATCGAGGCAAGAAGCAATGGAACGCGTTATCAAAGCCGCACGGTCGTCCGGATCGCTTAATCTCTCCAATCGCTCACTCAAGTAACTGGTTCCTCTCCCTTGATGCCGTAATTTCAGCTAGCAATTTTGTTCTGGTTTGGGCATTGCAGGATCTTGCTGCTGCTGTAGCAGTATCTATTCGATTTAATGAGAAATTTTGTCTTTGTATATAACTAGATCTGATCCATTTTTCTTCAGATCCTTAAATTTATAGAATATAGTCATTCGATCGTCACTTTTAATCCTGTCTCCGTTCTTTGCAATCAGAAAGGCGCCGTTTTTTTTGTTTGGTTGGATTTTTAATAACATTCCATCATGATTTTATTTCTTTTTAACCGTTCTAAAATGTGGTAGGGAGGTGCCCGAGGAGATTTATAGAAACTTGGATCACGGGGACGATGACAAGTGGTGGGAGGTAAAATTTTCTCTTTTCTGATTCTGAGTGGGAGAGGCAAAGCTGCATTTGATTCTAGCAGGAATTCACTCTTATATTTTTTACAGGGTGTGGAATTGCAAAAGCTGATTTTGGCTCATAACAACCTTGAGGTGCTGAACGAGGATTTGAAAACTTTGAATATGCTGACTGTCTTAAATGTCAGTCACAATAAACTATCTTCGCTTCCGATAGCTATAGGAGAGTATGTATAGCTATACTTTTTGTTGTCTTTTAGTTATTAATATACACTGTTTATTTATGGTTACATGTTATTCCTTGTTAATCAGGCTTCCATTGTTGAAGGCTCTGGATGTGTCATTTAACTTGATAACAAGCATTCCTGAAGAGATTGGCTCTGTGACTTCTTTGGTCAAGTAGGCCCTTTCGCCTTTATGCAAGATTAGTAAGGATTTACCAAATAAGAGTTAAGTGTAACACTAGATCATCTTCTAGTATATATTTTTGCCACATCAGGACTGAAGAAACTTCTAGGTAAATCATCCTCTGTAAAGCATAAAGAGTGTCATAACCTGAAGGGCATACATGGCTTGGTGATGGGAATATTTATGAATATCTAATTATCATAATAAACTCATGATAACTAAGAACTGTATATTTAAACCATGACTGCAAGCATTAATTAACCTAACCTAGAGAACTTATTAACTGCTATATATTCTCACTTTTGAGTTGATGTACCATAACACATCATCTAAATTGGCATGCGCTAATTCTAGTTACGTAATGATGCAAACGCATTAATGCACAAAAGGTGATGAACCATTTTATTAAAGAAAATGAATAAGTCTGACTTTATGAACTAAGATGATGAACACACTTTTTCTTTATATTCTAATATTACATTATTTGAGCATTTGATGGTTTCCTTTCAAATATTTTGTTTCAAGTATGTTATGCGATTTTGTTGGTGAAGTGCACCAAGTTGAGTTGAAGTAACAATTCATTCAGTTGATGCGAATTCTGGGGAAATCAAAACTTAAAAACTGCACAGTTTCTGTAGACATAATTCATTTTCTTAGAAAAAAATGGAAACATTTCCTGTTCAGCAGAACAATTTGCAAGATGCAGATAGTGTATCGGGCAATTTTGTCTGGATATTGGTTCATGATAATCAAGTTGAGAACTGATCTTCCGAATGTATTATATATATAGATATCAACTATTACTTCAGTTTTAACAGATGCATTGTTCTTCTTGGTGAATTGGACTCTTGTTGAGATAGAGTGCATGTGTTATGATAAATTGGTCTATCTTTGAAATTTTCATTTTGGCCGAGTATCCCAGGGTCATTCATAACATCACACTACAATTATCCAGCTTAAGTCAATGACAATCTATGAATAAGTTAAACCCTTTAGGATAATATTAACTCTCAAATATAGGGCCAGAAATGGTCATGTTATTTTGAGATATAAAATGAGACAATCTCAGCATAGTGAAATTCACATATGTTCCATCCCTGCAGGCTAGACTGTTCAAGTAACCAACTTAAAGAACTCCCCTCCAGTCTTGGAAGGTGCTTAGATTTGTCAGAACTTAAGGTATTCCAGTATTGGGCATATTACATGCTTCTTTTCTCTTTCATTCCTTGTCTTGGATGTAGATGAAGAGGGGACAGTAGCAACTTTACAAAACAAAGTATAGTTTTGAACTTTTGAACTATTTTATTCATTAACCATATTCTAACTAGATATTTATATGGCGATTTTTATCTCGTTTTCACATCTTGTGTTCTTTCACATGATCTTTAGGCATCAAATAACTGCTTGATGAAATTGCCAGATGAACTTGCCAACTGTTCCAAGTTGATTAAACTGGATGTTGAGGTAAAATTGTTGCAGTTCTTCAAGCTTTTAGGGAGTAGCTTTCATCCACATTCAGATAGCAGTCAAAATCTGTTAGTTCTCATATTATCTCAGGGAAACAAGCTTACATCTTTCACTGAGAAGATGCTGATGTCATGGACTCTGCTGACAGAAATCAATGCTGGTATGTAGCATTTAATCAGCTATTATGTTTTATGTTGAACTTTTCTTGTTCCCATCCAATTTTCTGGATCCTGCTTGAACATTTCCTTTAGTGTGCTAAGTTTCTTCTTTTGGTCTTCCTACAGCAAGAAATCTTCTCATCAGCATTCCAGAGAGCATAGGTCTACTTGTAAAACTGATCCGACTGGACTTTCATCAAAATAGTGAGTGACATCATCCAGTCTCTTGATAACTATATATAAGTTTAGTCAGGGCATTTATGTACTTTCTGTTGCAGCTTTCTGATGCCTCTTTTGTATATGTTTTTATCTCTAGAAATATCATCAATTCCATCTTCTATCATGGGTTGCTCTTCGCTTGCTGAGTTTTATATGGGGTGGGTCCAGTTTGCAAATTCATTATGTACTCATAACATCTTCCTTAAAAAAGTCTATTCTTTAGTCCTTATTGTTTCATGCTTGTTTATTTCCTTAAATTGCAGAACCAACTTACTATCATCTTTGCCAGCAGAGATCGGTGCACTTTCTCGTTTAGGGACTTTAGATCTTCATTCGAACCAGGTAAACAAAATAACTTATAGTTTGCAGAACCAATTTATTTTTCTATTTCTATTGCAATTAGTGTTAGCCTTTTTTGGAACATAGTTTTCTGTTGATAGTTCTGGGAGGTTTCTTCTCCACCTTGATTTCGAGTTCTTGTTAGAGACAACACCCTAAAGAATCAGGATTTGGATGTGACTAAGAACCTAAGCTATAGGTTTTGGAAAATTTAGATTTGTTAAGGAAACTAAATGAACTAAAGGAAATAAAATGGAAGCTCAAAGTCCAAAGGGTTATGCAGGATGTCATTGCAGAAAATTTGAAACAGAGCTGAAAAATATTAAGATAGCTAGGGAAGAAAATAAATTACTAGATTCAGCACTACCCAATCTAGGCCTTCATTGTCACTATGCTGCATAACTGAGATTTCTGTTCAATAGTTGATGATTGGTTAAACACCTGGTCCTTGGCAATGCAGATGTTTGCAATAAACAAAACTCCAAGCTAACGTTGGTTTATGCCAGTTCTCTTTTTTAGGTGTATATAAGCAGTAAAGTGAAGGTCTTTTTACTAAAAATGAGAAGATGCCAAACCATCTTATCTTAACTAAGTGATCAGCATGGCTCTAAGTTTTCCAAACCAATCCTCAACTGCACATTGTAAGGTGTATGTATTCCCTATCTTCCAAGTATACTTTTAGAAAAATTCTTGGAGAAGTTCATCATTAGCTTAACTTCTTTCGCCTATCTGTATACTTCTCCTTTTCATGTTATGAGCTGCATGAAATACTAATTATTTGATCTAAGAATTTAAATTTTGGCAAGTTTTAGCTGAAAAATGAAAATGAGACACAAAACAGAGTTTACTTCGGAAAATCTACTATGTAGCATAATTAAAGAGGTTTTACACCGCACTGGCTAGATATATTACTGAACCGATCTGGACCAAGCTATAAAAATTGAGTGCTGAACCATGGGATGGATCCTCCTTTTGTTGCTCCTTTATTTTTTAAATTCAGACAGCTGAAGAGGGAGAAAAAGATTAGAAAGCCCTAGTTTAAAACCTCTTTTGTTGTTTGATATGTTTTTTCTGAAGCTTGTTTGTTAATCAAATAATACAAATTCTGTTTCTTTTGTTCACCCTTCTGCATTATCATAGACTGTGTATTTAATTTTCTAAAATTGTAAGGAATTAATTAACTGATGGTAAGGCTACAAGAGTAGAAAGTACATTCTAAAATTGCAATTTTAATTTTTTTCTTTATACATATTGATGATGACTCTTCGTGTTTATACTGTTGGTGTCACCCTAGTCGCTGTTCTATTTTGTCCTTTTCTTAATTCTATAAAGTGGTTAGTCCTATTGCACACAAAAATATGCCTGCTAACTATCAAACTATACCAAGACTTACTTTTGTGGCATGCCTTCTTGTCAATAAAGCTAGGTTAGCATATGTCGATTGGGATGAGTTTTGTATCAGCTTTGCACTATGTCGGCATGTACCCTTTTATTTAGGTTAAAGGAAATTTCTTGGGCAAGCTATAAAAAGCTATGTTTTGCTTTTCCTTTTGGTAGACATGCTCATTTCCAATTGATATAGTAAATACCATAGTCATTATACTAATAATAATATTCATCGTGTCGTTGATGTATTTGCTTTCACTCATTTTAGCTGAAGGACTATCCTGTGGAAGCCTGCAATTTGCGACTCTCTGTCCTAGATCTATCCAATAACTCATTGTCCGGCTTGCCAGCTGAGATTGGTATGGTTAACATATTTCAGTTGTTATTGGTGTTTGGCTCTTTTGCTTTAGTAAGCTGTTTGCTTTAAACTTGCTATTCCAAGCATAAAGTGCTTTAGTTACACGATTCTGTCTTAAATAAAGAATAATAGCTGTGTGAAGTCTGCAAATATGTTCTAGTTGCGATAGATGATTAGCCCAGCATATATAAGCATAGTGAGAGATCATGAAAGTGCTATTCTGATGGTACAAGTAGCACCAAGTTTGTTTCTTATATTTGGTGAAATTTTCATTTCACACCCTGTGTTTTGGAAATACTATAATTTACACCCTCATTTATCAATAATCACTTTTGACATCCTGTAGTTTCAGACATAATTAATTTTCCCTTATGGTTAACATCAGTTCTTAAAGGGAGTTTTCTAGTAAATATTCCCTTTGACAAACCATCAAAACTTTAATGATGAAAATGCCTCTTTTTCATAATTACAAAATATTACAGAGTTGCATGTTCCATCTTCATCCTTCTCTTTTCCACTGTCCTACCTTTTCTCCCTTCTCTCTCAGGATTAGTCCATTCCTTTTCTTTGTCTTTTTTCCTCCTCTAGTCCTTTTCTTCTGCCTTTATCTTTCCATTCTTCTCCATGTTTTAGTTAAGTTGAGCACTTTCTCATTTTGTGGAGAGGAAGTACCTCTGTACACATGTTTAGCTATTAGAGATGCAGTATTGTACCTTCTAACAATGATATGACAATAATTAGCAATTTCTTCACTTTTGCTAGCTTGCAATATACTACCATAGACACATTCTTTGTTGATGGAATAATGATTATGGTTATGATCCAAACTTTTATATGTAATCAAACTTTATCTCTAGGTGTACTATCTCTACTGCTTCATGATGAATTAGTGGATGAACTTTCATGATTCTGTTGTGTTTCATCACCAACTTGGCCGGCTACAATTTTTCTCATCCTCCCCCTCTCTCCCCCCCATCGCCAAGCTGCGCCCCCCCCCCTCTTCTTTCTCTCTTTAATATTCATGGTTTTTATTGTTTTATTTAAGTGAGATTGACTTAAATTTCTAAATTATGTTTAGGTACAATGACTTCTCTAAGAAAGCTATTGCTGACTGGGAATCCCATAAGAACTCTTCGAAGGTGTCAACTGTCCCCCCTCCTCCCCCCCAACGCCAAGCTTCGCCCCCCCCCCCTCTTCTTTCTCTCTTTAATAATCATGGTTTTTATTGTTTTATTTAAGTGAGATTGACTTAAATTTCTAAATTATGTTTAGGTACAATGACTTCTCTAAGAAAGCTATTGCTGACTGGGAATCCCATAAGAACTCTTCGAAGGTGTCAACTGTTTGGCTTTTGTTGTTTATCACATTACTTTTTATTTAATATGACAATATGTTTTATTCTGAGTATATCTTCTGCTAGCTCATTAGTGTCTGGACCCACACCAATTTTGCTGAAGTATCTTCGGAGTCGGCTTTCTGCTGATGAAGGTAATGCCAGTTTCTCATGCAAAGTTGATGACTTTTACTATGCTAGTGCTTCATCGTCTTGAGTGTCTCTGAGTTCAATTTCTTCACGATTGTAATCTTTTGCATATTCTTTCGTAGTACATGTAATGTTTAAAGTACTGATTATAAGTCTTCTTTTATTCTTCTTTTCTTTGCCATTATGGTTCTGTGTATGTGTGTGTTGTGTAGAATCTGGGTCCGGGACTAAAACTATGAAGGATGATCAAATTGCCAGAGCAACTCGATTGTCTTTGTCTTCAAAGGTAGAGCTTGTATATCTGTTGTAATGGCTTTCTTAGTTGATTAATTTGCTCCTAGACTTGAGTGAAACTAAAATTTCTTATTGTTACCAGAGCTAAGATCAAGATGCCTTTGGTACTCTAGCATGTAACATATATTAAGCTCAAGGAATCAAATCTCTATTCTACCAATTTGGATCACCATACCTAGTAATTCTCCTCCTCTTCCTCTTCTCCCCTCCTTTTCTTCCTGTCTGCCTCCTCGTCCTTCTCTTCTTTGCCTCCACTCCTCCTCTTCTTCTCCTCCTTCCTCGCCTTCCCCCTTCTTGGTACTGCAATACATATTGCATACTGACATACCATGTGTCTGTATTCTGACACAGCAGACGCATACTGGTCCAGCCATGGATCATCACGGGTTCGATACCTGAAATGTAGAACCTTGGGTATTAGTATGGTTGGTGTCGCTTATACACTCAGTCATAGACACCAATGTTTGTTTTCAACTTTCCTGTTGCTTCTTAAGTTAAACAGACATCAGTCTCTCTTTTAGAAAGATAACAATATGTTACTCGTGGCACATCCTACTCTTTTATTAATGTGCTACTTGATCAGGAATTAAATTTGAGTGGTCTAGGATTGGCCACTGTACCACCTACAGTATGGGAGACGGATGATGTGGTAAGAGTTGATCTTTCCAAGAACTCGATTGAAGAGCTGCCAAATGAACTATCAACTTGTTCATCACTTCAGGTAATAACACAATATGATGGTGACATAGAATGTAGTATTGCTTGATGTATCAGATTATTATCTTTGTATGTACTTTAACTTTTTGCTTAGCAAACAGTATATTTAGACAGTCAAATAGTTTTGGTTAGTCACATTGTGAGTGATCTCTTAAGATTGGCAATTTTGTCCCCCATCCAAAGCAGTTCTTGACTCTCTTGTTTACGAAATTCATCAAGAAAATCACATGTTTTCCAGAAAAGTCTATGGAACAATTACAATTTTCCTTCTGAGAGCATAAAGAGTGCAGGGGTTTCTTCCTGTTGCAGCATCAAAGTGGTATTCATGTAATGATACCTGAACTTCACAAGATATTAGGTCTTAACAGTCATAGAATACAGATCTAACCAACGATTTCTTATAAATAGATGCACAGTGATCTTAGACTTTCTATGGCATATTATTGCCTTAATCTGTAGACACCTATTAAATCCAATTACAGATGGTTGTTTGATAGTTTCAACGGAGCTGACCTTTATTGCTTAATAGACTGGATTATCTGATATTCTATACTATATCTCAGAATATGCACTCTGGAACGTGTTCACATTTCTTCATGTTCACAATTTGTATGAACTATATATTATCTTGTGATGCCTGGTCTTCACGTACTTATAATGTTGTGATGTTCGCTTGAGTCATCATGTAAAACTTGTTAACAAATACTATTTAAATGTTAAATATTCAGGAGAAGAAAAATAAAGGAAGAATGATAAAAGATAAACATGAGAGTGAGAGGCATAGCTCAGTAAGATCGACTGTCTTCCTCATTTTAATTGACCTGGTCAAGGTTTAAAATTTTGGTATGATACTGATGTTGACTTCATATCAGACTGGTATGGTGCTGTTATACTGGGTGGGCAGGAAGTTTACCACCTGGATTACCCAGTATCATTGGAAAATGATAAAAAATGAACATCGGCCTATACAAAGCTACGAGTCTGTTAAATACCAGGTATGTATACTGGTGACCGATATTTGAGACCTGGAAAATGGAGCAAAGGTGATTTGGCAATCATCTTTCTTAGGACAACTCAACAGCCTGTTTGTTCTTAAGTCCTATTATACACAAAACTGCTCATTAAAGATGTTCTTAAGTCCTATTTTGACAGTCATCTGTTCAAAATTTCCCGTTTTGTTTACATTATGGAGTTTTTTGGATTTCAAGTATTCCTGCCATATATAATTCAAAGTTAGACTTGTACATGCAGGCCTTAACTCTGTCAGGTAACAAGATTAGAGAATGGCCTGGGGCAGTGCTGTCCACTCTTCCTAATCTTTCTTGTTTGAAGTTGGACAATAACCCATTAGTACAGGTATATCTGGTGGTGATTAACATTGCAAATAATGTTGATGGTACCTTTTTATTGTATTTGATTCTTTTGATGCTTTTTCATTAATACCTAGTGCTTACAGATTACATGCAATGGCCTCGAAGCCCTTACAAATATCAAAATATTGGATTTAAGTGGCAACAAGTCCTCATTGCCAGAATCATTTTCATTTTCCAGCTTACCACAACTGGAGGAACTTTACCTTAGGTTATTAAGCGATTGGTTAAAGATATTTCAAGCTTTTAGTAAAAAAAAGTGTATTTATATTGACTTCTTCTCCCTCAGACGGATGCAACTCAATGAAGTGCCTCAAGGCTTGCTGACCTTACAACGATTACAGATTCTTGATCTTAGCCAAAATAATCTTGCCTCAATGCCCAAGGTAAAATCACCTTTGATATCTATATAGAAAGAAAACTATCTGATTCGGAATCAGGTTGATTTATTTAATTATGATAATTCAATTTGTTTTTTTCTTGTTACATATAGGCTGATATATAACTTAGCATTTGTGTTATGATTGATGCAGGAAATTAAGGGTTTAACTTCACTTGCAGAACTTGATCTTTCAGACAACAACATATCCATCCTTCCTCCGGAGATGGTCTGGCTGCTTTGCTTATCTAGCTCTTAGTTTACCTTAAAATATTAATGTTTGAGCATTATATATTCTGTTTTTGCTGACTGGTTATAGAATCTTTTAACCTTAGGTTCTGTTTGGTCATCATCAATGCATTATCATGTTTGGGTATTTTGGTATAGCCACATGGCTGAATATTGAACTCTATAATTTAGAGAGAAGCAGAGGCCAATAAAGTGTCTCACATATGTGGTTTGCTGCAAGCTAAGCTATGACCATAATCCTGATACATATGCAGGTTAACTTGGTCAACATTAGTCAACATATTGACGTGATATCCTCGGCAACATATGTTGAGAATTGAAGGAACAAACAAGAAACATGCACATTACAAAATTGAGAATTTTTTCATTAGTTAAAAAGAATATTTTTTACGTTGAATATTCTCTTTGCACATATTAGGTTCAATTAAGAAGGAGAACGTTAACAATGGAATACAACACACATGTTTGATTAGAGAGTTCCTGCTAACTATGAGCACATATGGTAAAGTTTTTTTTCCCTTTTTTTTTCAGGGTTTGCTCGAGCCCAGTTTACAGGTTTTAAAACTTGATGGGAATCCACTCAGAAGGTACTTATGTCTTGTTATTGAAAAATGTTATTTTGTGTATCACTTACAAAAGCTTGTATATCTCCAACCTCATAAAATGATCCATCAAAAGAGCATTCTTACTCCATGCTTTCAGTCAGACCACCTATTAAAGATCATGCTGAATTAGGTTGAGCCACTTCATAACAGGATGAAGGGGAGGGCACAAACCTATTAATGACCCAGCTGCACCCATAAAGATAATTGTTGAGGAAATGGTTCTGAAAGTGGCCCAAGGCTCAGTTTTATCTTTGACATCTTCAACTTGAAAATTGTCCCATGCTTTGGAAGCTTATTATAATTATTGTTTTGCTCTGGTTATGGTTCGCATTACCGATCCGTACTAGTGTCAAGAGCAGCTATCGGTATAGTACGTATTGAATTGTACCAAGTTGTACTGAGCGTACCGATGCATAGTATATTGGGGGTGTATCAATATACCGCCCGTACCGATCCTCTATCGGACTGGTGTGTACCACCAATATCGAGCGGTACGTTTCGGTATGTCAAACCTTGGTTCTGGTAGATATTCCATGTGAAGCTTTTGTAACAGCAAAACCATTGGTTATCAGATTGTGTTTCGCCTCAAAATATATCTTTTGTATTGCAGCATTAGACGACCAATTCTAGATCGAGGAACTAAGGCTATTCTCAAGTATCTTAAAGATAAACTTCCAGATCAGTAGTTCGGCAGTGCAGACGTGGGCATATTTCCTACCTTCTGTTATCATTCGCAGATCAGATCAGATCGCAGCAGTCTTCCAGATAGCAAAAATTGGTCTGACAAGAAGCTTTCCGTAGTCAGCTTTTTTCTAAAGCAAATGAAAGGCCTAAAATGCTGTGTACCAAATTTTACCATGCATTTTTGTCGCTCATTCATTTGACACTTGAGTGTGTTAATCATGCTTTGTAAGCTGTTCTTGTATTGCTTGTTTCTGTAATACCAAGACAGACAGTTGATTCTGTTTGCATTTTTTTTTTTGTTTCATCAGTTTTGTTTATGATTGGATGTAAAATGATGCATTTTAATGGATGAACAATGTATGCTGGCTTGATTTTGTTGTTCATCAATACCAAGAATTTGTTGTTCATCATGGACTCTGATGAGTGCAAGCTTTGACTTTGGCCAAGCCATGACCCTGCAACCATACAGCTCCAGCTCTACTGGTAACTGTCAAGTGCTTTCAAAGTCTAAATGCTTTCCAGGCATCCCCATGCGACAAGTTGTAGTGGCCAAAGCTCTCCTCTATAATGGAAGGCTTAACATGGTAGACCCACTAAAACAATAGTTGTTGATCAAGTTGAAATATCTATCTTGTTCTCTACAATATGGTCAATTTCTACTACTTTAAGTTCTCTTATTGTTGTTCATTTTCTTTGTGCAGTAAAAGCCATAAAAATAGACCAGCCTTGCTGCTCCCAATCGTACTAAGATCTTGAAGCTGCTTGAGCTACTAATTTTCAGGTCTGAAGGAGCTGCTACAAATTGCTTTTGAAGCAATGCATTGGTTGAGCTACTAAGATCTTGAAGCTGCTTGAGCTACTAATTTTCAGGTCTGAAGAAGCTGCTACAAATTGCTCTTGAGGCAATGCAGTGATGGCAGACTGTGAAAGAGTTTGTAATCCTGTAGCAATCCAAGAAGATTACTTTGGGAGATGCTTGTGTGTTGAATCACATCATCTGTGTCCTTCAAATGGAGCTCAACCTCTTACTCCTGTTGCTGCAGCATCAAACTAGTCATTGGTGAAATCTTACATACCCTTAGAGATTATTAAAATGTAATATCACTTAATTTTCTACATATATTCTACTTTCTTTAACTTTTCCCTTCCTATAAATGTATAGGTCATACAAACACAATTCTTTTGTTTGATGTAGAAGAATCAGTCAATTGAACATTTGGAGCAATTAATGCAGCTCTTTTATTTGATGGAAGACTCATTCAGCTACAATAATACATGCCAATTAAAATGTTGCAAAGATTTGGAATCTGTCTTTCTTGATGAGATCAAGAAATGATGACAAATTGGCAGTCCATGGCAACATTAGTGTTGGCAGCCAGCTTGCTGCAGTCCAGCAGAAATAAGCATGGTTTTAATAGATATATTAACACACCAATAATATGCTGGGATGAAGCCATTAAATAAGGTCTCAATCCAAGATAGTATATGTGAAATCATAAAATATGATTCAATAAAGAAGAAAAAAGAAAAATATATTACTGAAGGCAGTATTATACCAGTAGCTATTTTACATATATGTATAACAACAATAATAATAAAATCGCAATGCTCCGACTATTTAATATCAACTATATAAATGAATCATATTTTTAATTATATTAAAAATATTTAAATCTTTATCTATAGGGATTAATAAAGCCTTTTTATCTCTTTTCGTACCACTAAATATGAAAATTATAAAATTATCATTGCATCAATACACTAGCAAGTTAAGATTGCTTTCTAAAATGCCTTTCTTGAGTAGAACTATTGTTTTACAAATATTATTGTGAAAAGTTACATTCCTCCAAATATTATTCTAAAATGCATTTAAGTCATTTGACAGTTGAATAAAATTAACTTAACTTGGATTTGATATTGTATGTTGATGCAATTGATACTTTGAAGGGGAATTTTTGCCAACTCCACAAAGGAACTGATAACTGATCACAAAAATACAAACATATGGAGAATATAAATACATGCATGAATTGAAGAACTAAAACAATCAAATCAACCCCATTTTCCAATCTGTAGCCTATGAACACAGTGTTTGACTGGAAGCAGATGCTGATGAAGGTTTTTGAGGATCACAAGAGAGTTGTTCTACTTTCATGACCAAATCAATCAAAGGATTCTTTTCCCTTTAGATTGTTTGTCAGTAAGATTGAATCAGTCAGAAGATTTTTTCCTTCATATTGTTTCCTATCATAATTAAATCCATCAAATGATTCTTTACTTGCAAGAAGTCATTGTGCAGTTTACGTTCCAACAAGTGATTGCTTCAGGAATTCAGAAAAGACATATTTAGGAGCAGAATGAGGTCACTAGTGCTGCAGAAATTGACCTTTCGAATAAGAAAACCATGGATGGGTTCATCGGCAAAGCCATGATTCCCACAACCTCCTGTCAACCACCCCATTCTCAACAATGCGTCAGCTGTCGGAAAGGTCATAGTAGTTGGAGGAGAAGAATTGTCTCATTGGAAGCTCTTCTAGAGAAGAAGAACAAAAGGCAAAAGGAACCCTAAGAGGCGATATGGTTGAACTTTCAATCAATGAGCACATACATTTATGGTACATGTAGATAAGGTGAATCGATTAGGATTAGCGGTGGCAAACAAGATAACTCATGCGTTAAGATATGTAGAAAATTCATGTTTCTAGTTCAATTAAATATATTTAAATTTTTATTTATAGAATCCAATAAAATCTTTTTATGCCTTCTTCTTCCTCTCGTTATAAGCGCTCCTAATAATTATTAGACATCGGCCTTCTAATTATAGCATCTATAGATCTTGATGTAATTGTTTATGAATATTTTTATCTCAATGATCTATATATTTTGTATATGTTATTTCTTGACCATCATAAAATTATGGATCTAATAACGATTATGTATGACAGACTAAAGTAGTTGGATTATTATGATTTGTTATTTATTGTTGTGATCATACTAAGAAATGTTTATTATGAGTTTTCATTGGTATCATAATTTTGGTAGGTGAATTATGCTGATAAATTTGGTAAAGTAAGAACTATCCACAAGCATGTTCTTTGGTACCACAAAATGATTACAACCCAAATGAAGTGGAAAGTAAAGGTGGTGAAGTGGAGCTCTCAAACACTTGTTTCTTGGGAAAAGAACCCAATGCTTATGAATGAAAACAACATGCCATCTTATTTCTCCACACAATCTTGTCTTCCATGTGATGAAAGGGCTAAGTCAGAAGTTTTCTTCTGCATGACAACATTGTTATCTCATCTGCATGATATCCTCCTTGACACTTAACTTTTTGGTGTGGAGTTTTGCGCCCACAAGAAGACATGACCAAGAAGATGACATAGTTAGGTAGAATCTCTCCATGAAACTTTTCTTCCACAATTTTGTTGGCTTCAGAAAACTAAATGGATCTGATCCACTGCAGACTGGCCAACATATTTCCATGCTTACCTGGATTTTGATCTTGACTTTTGGATAGTCTACCAAGTATATCAAATGGACTTTTGGATACTCTTCACTTGCTGGTTGCTGATATTTGTGTACTAGATAGATCAAGATTATTAGTAGCATCATGTGACAAACACAGACACTTTGGTACAAAGAAAAAAAAAATTGTATGTTAATTCTTCTAGAGATCTCATCTTCAGAAGCTTTTTTTAGTTATCATCATCAGAAATCATTGTGAGCTTTGATGAAAACTTTTTCATTTGCAGATTCTTCAGCATATGCTGCTCATCCTTTCATGTCTATGATGGGTCTTAAAAAGTAGAAGGAAAAGATCTGAATCTGTTAGTAGAAAAAGGAATCCTACAGCTACAAGTAATAGAATACAAAAAGGGAGGAGAAAAAATCTCTGGTCAAAGTTGAAGTATGGTCAGTTTTCAACAACTTTTATTTGACAATTACCTCAATTTGAGATCTTGACTTTTTTTAGTTTTCAACAACTAAAAAAAGCTTCTGAAGATGAGATCTCTAGAAGAATTAACATACAATTTTTTTTTCTTTGTACCAAAGTGTCTGTGTTTGTCACATGATGCTACTAATAATCTTGATCTATCTAGTATACAAATATCAGCAACCAGAGAGTGAAGAGAAGGTCAAAATAATTTGCAATGTACTTCAAAACTCCATTTGATATACTTGGTAGACTATCCAAAAGTCAAGATCAAAGTTGAAGTATGGTCAGTTTTCAACACTTTCTAAGCATAATTATTTCTATCATAATTTGTCTAATTCTTAACTATATGAGATTATGAAATAGATTTGGACATCACCCGTTTAGTATAGTTGTACATAACCTTATCGAGGGTCCGAATTTTTGTTCGATAATTTACATGCTTATTATCATCTTTTATCTTCGAAGACAAGTGATACTTGTAAAAAAAATATGAATTTGACAAATTTTAATCTATTCAATGATTATAATATAAATTTTACCGATAAGAGTTAAGATGATTATATTTTTCAAAAATAATTTTTTTTAATCTTGATAAATGTAAATGAGTTATAGGGTATAACATAACCATATGATTATGATTGTTGAGACAATTATTTTGATGTGTAATGTACTATTAGTTATGATATAACTTATATTATGATCTTTGTATATAGGCATCTATTGAGTTAATGCTACTTTATTGGAACAATGGCATATATATCACTAAGAAGGGTTTGTATGGTTGTGAAACATGAAATAGCCTCATTTGTGGTATTTGTTATATCAAGGTTGAATAAGCTTGATATCTTCTATAAAAGCAAATGTTGGACTGTAATAAGTTTTATCTGTTTATGGAATGTATTTATTATGTGTTTGATGCATTAATGTGAGTCTATATCCACTCAATTATTGAGATGCATTAATGTTTACTAGCATCTTATTTCAATTTAATTTCCTTATTAACAAGCTTGATATACAATCTTGGCTTGTTAATGTACTCATTAAAGACTAATGTGGATGCAATTCCAATCAAAATTGTAGTTGTATCAACTTGAAAAGACTCTATGATTTCATCCATTAGTTACATCGATTTATTTTAGTTCGGCAAGTTTAATCTTATTTTTGTCACTTATCTCTTACACATAAAAAAAAATATAATAGAACCGATATACATGTTTCAATACATTAATAGTTTGATTAACCAAAAGATTCATGTTTCATGGTATCACAATCTTCCATATTCACCTAGATATACTTTATAAACCTCTCAATCATTCGAAGTATTTCTTTCATTTAAGTAATAGTAAGGATAAAATTTTGTCGATCAATAATCTTAAACATTGAGATACACTTCATAATACTCTAAATCATTTGTCGTATTTCTTTCCTTTTAAATGGTAAATAGTAAGGATAAAATTTCATTGATCGATAATCTAGATACACTTTCATAATACTCCAAATCATTTGACGTATTTTTTCTTTTTAAATGGTAAATAGTAAAGACGAAATTTTATCTTAAGATCTTAAGATCAATAATATTACATCTTGAAATCTAAAATGAGGATTTGAACCTTCAACCTAAAATAAAATAAATGAATCAAATACCTCTATTACACCAATTGAGGATTAAACTTTCTATGTAATTATGGATATATAGCTTTAAAATTTCCATGTTCGATCGCAATCAAATGTATCAACGGCAATTATTGTCATCATCGTCGACCACATCAACTCCTCTTAGGTTTGATATGTTGACAATTCATGGATAATGTTACGGAAGACATGATTTATTAGTGTCAATATTCGTGCATGGCATGGAAGTCGAATGTCTCATTTTGTGCATGGAAAAGATGAGAGCAAATCTATGGACGTCACGGATTACAAGAACGTGGTTCGTGTGCTCGTCTCAATCCTAATCGATAGATTCTTGTCTCATATTTCCAAGCAAGGACCCCACCAAGTACGGATTCTTTGTATCCATCATGTTAGATTTGTTCTAATTTTTTATTTTTATTTATGGTACGTAATTGCTCCATAAGATATGCTTTCTCCATGGTCTATGAATTTTATGTAGCATCGTCATTGAGATCGAAATCAATCAAATGGAGTCACATTGCTTTTGATTTCCTGAATATGAATCTTTAAACTATTATTAATGGGCTGTTTCTTGTCCATCATCTGAAGCTCGTTCGTCGATCCGAGTTGTGTCTCATGATCTATTGGCATGCATGACGGATAAGAAGAGACATCGAGAAATCTTCAATTGTTTTTTTTTTTCAATGATTTAGTTAGTAATATTTTCTTTTAAGGTTACTATCTAAAAACTATAGAAAAGATATTAAAAATAAAATGAGTTATCGAGGGATTTTGTTTATATCCACATTAAATATCGTTCGACGAATTTCTGAAAAAGAACTCTTAATTTTGAGAAATTTTTACATGACATCTTAATTTTTAAAATTTTTAATAATATATAAAAATATCATTTTATCTCTGTTTCCGTTGATACCGTCGTCGTCTTACCTCTCCTCTTTATCAAGGATTACAATGAGTAGAAAGTTACGAGTAGACGTGAGCCCTTAGCTGCTTATGCCTCCATATCCAAATTGGCTTACGCGTCTGGTCACACATTCGACTCATCGATCGCCTCTCTTATGCCCTAAATAATCATTCGTTTACTCATCATTGATCGATCGGGTAAGACGACGAACTTAGGTAACCATCAATCGGGTAAAATTATTATTTATGAAAAATTCTTCGAAAATTTTTTAGTTACGATGCTATGGGAGAATTTTTCAAAATTATAATTTTTTTCTGAAAATTCCTCCTTGCATTCACACGTGTGGGTTGATAGTGGCACGTCTCAGCCACGCCGTCGGGACCTTATCAGAAAGGAAAAAGATGGGCCCACGAGATCAGGACGAGGGGGTCCCGCGTCCCGACACGAACAAAATCACGAAGCGCCAAGGAACGAGAAGCGAAGCGCACGCGGCGAAGCGAACGGTGGCGGCTGTCGACCGCTGCTCGTAACGTGGACCCGATACGAAACGAGACGACCCGCAATCACCGCCACATCCCAGCATCGCAATTATAATAGCAGCAACAACCGTGTCAGCGGTAGCGGTGGAAAGCAAGCGTCCGATCAGCCTCGACCTAAGCCGATCTCTCATCGTTCCTCCTCTCCCTCTCCTCCTCCCATTCGGGTTCGGTCTCGGTTTGTTCCCGGTAGTGGTGATTTGGGAGGTCAAGTTGATTCGGATGAACTGAATCTTGGTGATTGGACAGGATTGACGGGGTTTAAGGAAAAGATTTATTCGGATTTGGCAATTTTAATGCATTAATAGATAATCGAAACCGGAAGGCTGCCTCTTTCCTTCTTTGGCGTCAGGAGAGTGGGAGATAAGGAGATCATAAATATTTATAGAGTGAGAAATCTCATTTCTTCTTCTTGTGCCGCAATTGCTGTTCTTGTTTGGTCCCTTGTCGTGCTTCTTCTTATTTGTTTCGTGTTTATAGTGTTTATTTGTGGAACACAAGATGGAGAAGAGGAGTAGAGAGGTAAGTGAAAGGGAGGCCTGTTAGAATAGTAAGGCGTACGGAAACGATGGAGATTACTGCGCGAAAGCACTCGTCGAATCTGCAGTCTTTCCTCGCTCATACCACGCCTTCAGTCCCTGTTTATTCTCTCTCAAAGGTGCCTCTTTTTTTTTTTTTTTTTCGATTTTCGGTTATGTAAAGATCTCCTGTTGTCATTTTAGCAAAGTCACGAGGTTCCTTTTCTCTTTTGCTGTTCTTTGGCGACTACCATATTTACTTGTATTGATCTGGCAAGTTTTTATTTTCTCTGAAAAATCTATGCTTCAATATAATCTTCTTGCCTTCAGATCAAAATATGTCGTTTTATCTCAATGGACCTTTCTATGCATAAAATTTAAATGGATATGAAAAGATTGTATGGTGGATGGATCGATATTTGGGCGTTTGATTCTTGTTTTTGCTTGCGTTTCTATTGAACTAAATTAGGCTATTTCATAGTTTTGATTCTCTGATTTATAATGAAGCCAACATTTTCATAGGTCTCTGTAGTCTTAAAGAAGAGATTGGCAGACATGACAGTGCTAATATCAAAAGATGACAATTCTAGTTTTATTATTGTTTTGGGACCGATGTTGGAATTGTATTTTCTTCTCTTGTTGCAGATCAAGTAGCAAATTCGGATGCCTTTTTCTGACTTCCATTCCTGGAACAGCTTCTTTGTATTTCTTGTGATTGTTTGGTTAATTAATAGCTATTACTTTTATCACTTCTGAAAAATTCTGGTATAACAACGCAGACGTATACACGAGACAATAACTTTTGGCAACCAACTGGCAAGGACAGGTCGGAGCATTTCACCCTTGGAGACCTCTGGGACCAGTATAGTGAGTGGAGCGCCTACGGTGCTGGTGTTCCAATCATCCTTGACAACTATGAGAATGTAGTCCAATACTACGTTCCATATCTATCTGCTATCCAAATATACACTAACAAGTCTCTTCCTTGTTCAAGGTCGGTGATTAAACCTTTGTTATGGAACAGTGATACTGCATATGATGCCAATCCTAGGAAATCTAATATACGCTGCATTTTAATTTTCTTTTGCAGGATTTCGCTGGAAGAGAGCGAGAGTGAATCGTTTAGTGATGACAGTGAGAGTGAAAAGATGTCCAAATCATCATCAGATGCTTTATCAGAAGATTCTGATGTTAGCCATGAGAGTTCATTGCATTCAAAAGAAACCCTGGAGCAGCTTTACCTTCACTATATAGAATATGATTCTCCTTATAGAAGGATACCCCTCGTGGACAAGGTATAGATTTTTGTGCCAATGATTCTTGTACTCTCATTGCTTTATCATGCTTCATTCTATTTTGATGAGTTAAAACTAAATTATTTTTAAACCTGCATGTCTATTTTTTATCTTCATTCATTTTCCCTTAATTGTTGCTATATAGGTAAACGAATTGGCAGAACATTTTCCTGGTTTGATGTCATTCAAGAGTGTGGAAATGTCACCAGCTAGCTGGATGTCCGTTGCCTGGTATGTCCATTTCTTTCCTTCGATATTTGGAAACATTGGGAAGGTCTTTAAAAATCCTGGGTTATTGGGTTCACTTCGGATGTCGTGGCTTAGTTAGCAGTGGTATAGACTTCTTTAGTCCATAGGATGATGATTGCATAGCACACAAGTCTTTCATTTTAGTCAATTATGTATTTACTAGGAATTTAGTGACATCTAGAGGTTTCTGATTGAGTTGCAATTTGGAAAGAAGTGTAGTCTGTCCTCATTGTTTGTTTTTAATGTTCCTTTCACCACAAAGAGATGGCCATTTCTATTTCTAATTCCTACTATATACTTTGCATAATCAGGTATCCAATTTATCATATTCCAACATGTAGAAATGCTAAGGATTTATCGGCATGTTTCCTGACTTACCATACTGTATCTGCATCATTCCAAGGTATGCATTTTTCTTATGAAGCCATTAGATGATCAAAGCACTTCATCCCTTTGTTCTGTAAATATGTTATTTTATAATAGTTGTTTAGAAGTCGTTTGGAACGTGCCTTGCAAATATATTACTTCTCTTCTAAAATTATTTGCTAGGAAATGGTTGTGTATCAGTATCTAGGTATGCTGGCATAAGTTCTCCAAACATGTCATGGTGAAGATAACACCCGATTAGAAAACATGACACAAATAGGAAGAAAAAGCTGCATCTATTGCTTTGTACAGTTATTAGGGTTAAGAAGCTTTTTCCTGAATACTAGTTGAAATTGACACGGATACCACATAAATTACAATGAAAGGTGTTATATTGAGTAAAAACTTGTTCAAGACTTTCTCACTTGATAAACAATTAAGAGGATCAAGTAAGTACTGTCTATCCATAAGGTTCATCCAGAAGATTAGGGCTATTCGGACAGAAAACAATTTCACTTGCCCCTGCACAAATTTGTTTGTTTAAGTTTCTTAAATTCAGTGTTATTAATTGTGCCTCCAAGAGGTTCTGCAGGCTGATGCTTGATATTTGCAGTTATAGATTTCTCCAAGTGTACAAAATTGTATACCTCCAAGTTATATACATGATCATGACTTTGATTTTTCTTAGTGCAGTTCTCAATAGATTCTTTGATCAGTTATCTTAATAAATATGATAGAAATACAAGTTTAAACATCCTTGGAAACACATTCAACAGAAAAAACAGTATTGAGCAAAGTTTTAAGCTGAATTCCAAATTAATTGAAGTCTGTATGTCTTTGCAATATTTTATGATTATATCATCATCATTTAGGCTAGGGCATGCAAAGATTTTGTAAGTAAAAAAAGTCATCTTATGCTATTTTATTCAGCCCTTCGCCTAATGTATTGTATTAAAATATTGGGTTTCTCTTTGTCCTCAAGCAAATATGATGAGAGCCCCTATGATTGTCATGGCTGGCACCTAAGGGGTTCAAGTTGCTGAAATCCATCTGTAATTTCAGAACTAACCCTCACATTCAAACTATTATGCTATGCTCCTCTCCAAATTGGATCATATTGCCTCATGTCATCATGGTATTTCAGTCAAATACCATCTTCACCAAGCCTTGCCAATGTTGTACTAGCCTGGATTAATACATGATTGAGTAAAACAAAACCCAGGTAGCATTTGTTGAGTTCAATTTGGATTAGAACCTATTTGGATCATTTTGGAAGGCTTGCATGAAGATTCCAGGTCCAAAACAACTTCTAATGCCAAGGAGAAAGATGGCAACTCAGGATTGATTTGTCTATTTTTAACATTTTTCAGAATGATTCTTAGTTTTTATTTTACTAGCTATTTTCAAAGTCTAAATATTCCTATCACAAGTCTAATTAGTGTGCAAGAGGAGTCATATTATGGACACAGAAGGGGTTTAGAAAAATCATTTTAAATATTAGGATCCTATTTGGTGAGTTTTAGTAGTCCATCCTGATGAATCTTTGTAAATAATGAGATTTGTGGTGAGTTCCCACAAATCCTCTCAGTAGCTGTTGAGCATTATTATTTTCTAACTTGCAATTAAGTAGCCCAGTTATTTCCCTTTTCCCATTATCTCCCTTCCTCTCTATTCTGTTTTGAGTCACATCTCTCCCTTCAAGAAGACAAGCTCCTGATAGGAGGGGACATTAGTATCAACTAAATACAAGAACAAGTTCTCCTACAATATTCCATAACCCTTTACTATGACATCCATGGAGATCCACAAGAATTTTAGATATTTTCACCAAAAAATCACAATGATCATGTTTTGTTCTCCCATCATCCAAATAATTTTACGAGTGGCATACTATGGTGGATTTTATGCATGCTCATCCATCCATCAGTGACTTTGACATTCTTTGCAACACCTCCAATGTCGCCAACTGCACCATACCCATGCTATAGATTTTCAGACAGTCCATGTAGAATTCTCGGCTTTCCACGGGGCAATCAGCCTAATAATCTTTTGTGTATGGCTGATGCAATAAATGCTTCTGACTACCCAGTGTATTATTCTTTTTTATGGACAATCACAATTCACATCTACCTGCTGTTAGTGACATAGTCTTGATCTTTACTACTAATCCATTGTTTGTTGTAGTGTGAAATAAAGAAGATAGTTAATTTTTAAAGATGTTGTGCTCACTTTGACATGATTGCAAGGATGAACTAGTGTGAGGAAGATCCACATGCTAGAGCTGCCATGCCACAATCTATATCAATCGAATTGGCAAAAACACTACACTTATTCTAGTGCAAGATCGGTAGCTAGTCTATTATGTTCAAGCTACTTCCAAGGTTGTCTGTCTGCTGGAAAGCATACCGAAGGTTGAGCAATTTGAAGATCTAACAATCATTCAAATTTCAGATGCTAGGCAATAATTTTGGCTCTAGCTATTTGCGATAATCAGGAATAATAGATAGAAAGTTTTATGCAGCAAATTTTGTGCCTTATCTAGAGTCTTGTCTTCTATATCTTGAACAACAAACTATGCATCAAAGATATATTTCCTAAGAAATATGCAATAGCTATTCTTAGGTGACCATGAGATATGAAGCTTCTTAGATTCCTACTGCAGTAGAAGTGCATCATGATGATATACTTCAACTTGGGGACAATCTGTGCATCTTAATCATACCTCAGTATCTGAAGATGAGAAAGATAGGAAATGGTTTAGCAGCTTAGTCCCATGGGTAAGGGAGTTGAAAATATTATGGTGTGGCCCTATTCCAAATTTGATCATGTCGGCCTCATGTTAACTTCAGTCTGTTCCAATCAAAAGCTTCCTTAGCTGGGCCTTGACAAACTTTGATTGGCCTTGGCCTCGTTTGAACAAAGTGAATCCTAGAGTTTTTTCTTTTTAACTCTAATCTGGACTTGTACAATTTGGAGATAATTTTGGAGGGTTCAGATCGAGGACTGAAATTTTGATTTGGATGCACCAGCATGAATACTACAATATGCACCCATCACACGTATTGCTACAGGTCGTTACTGATTAGTGTGTGCTGGACCAGGCACTACCAGTTCAACTGATTACGGCTCTATTGATTTTAATTTAAAATATTTTTTTAGAAAAATTCTTAGAAATGAATCATACATGTTTTTGAGCCCTATGATAAGTCATATATCAAGAAAATGTGTGCAAAAATCTTGTAAGGATGCTGGAGTGAGGAAGTCAATTTTGAGTAAAAAATCAAAACCATAAATGTCCAGTGACTAGTCGTACCAAAAATCTCACTGTACTAAGCATGTTGAAGGTCATCATCCCTAATATAAGACAGTTGTAGATTAAAATTAGTCTATACAACTCGTTGATGATGTTCTCATGGCCATTTGAAACAGGTTGCACTTGAAGTGAATTAGAAAGAGTCGCAGACTGTTGGAGCAGTATTGACACACCTTTTCCATGAAAACTTTGGTTGTTGTGGTAGTATCATTCATGGGATCTAAAAAATTATAAACTTGATCACCAGCTACATATACCTCCCGTGGCACCATGATATTCATTTTGGTACTAGTATAGGAAGACATTACATAATGACATGTTATTGAAGATATTTTTAATGCTCGTATGTTGTTAATTAATTGTTTTATTTTTCATTTTGGACATTTTACTTATGTTTTTATTGTTTAAAATGTAAGAGGCACATAATTAAGTCAACATAATAAAAAAATTATAGTGATCGGCTGGTATTAATGCTTGACCGTACTGACCTGATCAAGCACTGATGCCAACACTAATGCTTGTACTTAAATTTTAAGCCATGCTTGCCGATGGCATTGACATGCAACATGTTATTCTTAACCAATGGCACGTAAATGCTTGGCATCTTTTGTCCATTATTTACATAGAAGAACAAATAGTAAGTTATGTGTCATTGTTAGCCACTAAAGTGTTTCTGTTGGCACTTAAATCCTTGCTATACATTTGGTCCATGTTTTCTTAGATAGAAATCAAGAAAGAGATAGATGGTATGGGTACCTTTCCCAAGCAATATGCATTTAGTGAATAAATTACTGAATTGGCTCATATAGAAAATCAATATGAATGTAGCAAAACATTTGCTGTTGGTGAGAACATGACTCCATTGCTTTATCAAGAACCGCAGATGATTGAATACTCTGTCCTATTAACTAAGGTGCATTTCCTCAGAGGTACCAGATATACCTTTATGGTTATTTATATCATGTCAGAAGCAAAACCTGATATGAGTAGCTATAACTTGTATTAGAAAATTATGTGTCATCTGCCTGTTACACCAGATAAAACATCACTGGAAAATTTTCAGATGCATTTTCAAAATTGGATGTTCCATTGTGTTGATGTTAGTACATTTTTGTTCTTTTTTATTCTTATGTTCATCAATTCGTCTCATGTTTTTAAGAATGTTTTCCAAGAAGTCCTAGTCTCTATTGTTCATTTGCATTCATTTCACATTTTTAAGCATGGGTTCCTAGAATTGATAATATAACTCATGTAATATTTTTCTTATGCTACCTATATATTTGATCATGTTTGACGCGTATGCAGTAGAGTAGTGGCAAGGTACCTGTTATTTTGCCATCTCTTAAAATATATGGATTTAGACTTCAAAGATGGATTAAGGCACCAAGAATGCTTGATGTCCTTATATTTGGAAGACTACCTCTTAAAAGTGCCAACAATTTTGTTCCAACAGTTCTTTGTAGTTGTTATGCTGCTGTGACAGTTTTACTAATATCATCTAGTCTCACTATATTCTTGTAATGTGACACCCTTGCAGATAATGTTGGACATGTGGAAAGTGCAAAGGACTTCTGTTCTACAATATCGAGAACAAACCGAAGGGAGCAAAAGATAGGGAACAACTCAATTACTCTGTTGCCATTTGGTCTCTCCACTTACAAAATGCAGGGGAGCCTGTGGAGAAACTCAGGAACTTCTGACAATGAAATGATAGGCACCCTCTACAATGCCGCACAATCCTGGTTAAACCAGCTTAGAGTTAAACATCATGACTTTGACTTCTTCGCCACTCACTCAATGTAAATAGTCCCCCCTAGTAAGTTTTTGGTTGTCACCATAGCATCGCTGGGCTGAAAAGACTATTACTGAAAATTCTGTCTTCAAATAACGTTGACAGGTTATGGTGGAATCATCGGTTCTTTTTCACTAAGGAGCCGATGGTGCACTGAAAACTCTGGTTAAAGAAGGTTGTGGAATCATCGGTTCTTTTTCGTTAAGGAGCTGATGACACACCAAACTTGATTGTAGGATTTGGTTGTAAAAGTAGACCATTTTGGATTTGGACATTTTGGTTTACACTACTATAGAGTTTCTACCTGAGCCCAGAACTGAAAAAGTACACTTCAGCTACATTTGGTCTCTATATATGCTCTTCAAAATCACATTTGTGGTTTCATTGTCTCTTGATGATCATCTTTGGCATGTTGGTTAATCCATCAAAGTTGGCATTAGATACACCACTAGAATGCTCTTTCTATTTCTTTCTCTGTCAAATGGTCTTGAAGCAGCTGCCACAATTGTTTAGTGGGGTGAATTTAAAGTTCTGCTCAATGGTGAGCTTCATTTTTAGGCAGATTCTGCTTTATATTTCTTGCAGCTTATTCAGCAACAGATGTCAAGCTACATCATAACAAATATTTGTGTTGTGGTTGTGGTGAACACAACATATTTATTTGTGGTTAGGAAGCTTTCCACATACAGTATCAGGATATATAGTGATTAGATGCAAGATTATTATTACAGGAATTTGACTAGGACTATAATGTCCTACTAAAATTGGTATGTGCATGGGATATACATGGCTTATGGTTTGTAAATTTATTGAGATGCAGCTGGTGAATAAAAGATTTAATTTGGAACTCCTATTATTGTCTCTCTATTTTCTCCCTTTGCTATGAATATTCAAGTATCATACCTTTCAAACTATTTCCCAATATGGTTTCATGACAAGATAAATGACAATCTTTTGTCATGAAAATGATGCATTTTATTTTATTTAGTTTAACTTTGTAATTTGGAACAAATCAGATCTTTATAGTACATCGGGATGACGAGATAGATCGTATGAGAATAATATAAAACGTCAAAGCTATGGAAATAACATAAAAAGAGATCACATGAATTATTTAAGATTTTTATTTTTTTTCTAAAAAATTAATTTAGGAGAGGATCTTCGAACATAAATATACTTTTGGGTTATAATAATATCTAAAATTTGAGAGTTGAGTCGAGATAAGATTATTTTTAGAGAAATTTGGTTAGGGCTAGAAGTCTTGATAAAATATGTAGCTTGGACTTTGTGAACCAAATAAGAAGGTGGTGTTGAATAAAAACATTAAATTAAAAAAATATTATTTTGGGTACCCTATCGATCCTTAGTTGATATGAAGAAAGAGAAACTAAGGGAAAAGAAGATGAAGTATAAGGAAGAGAAAAATAAAAGGAGGAGAAGAAGCAAGAGGAAGAAGAATGACATACATCAATTGATCGATGGGTGACAACAAAAGATGAAATACACCAGGGCTCATATATAAGTAAAAATGACTTATATATCCATCGACAACACATGATGGATGGTAGGCGACAACAGGAAACAAACATGCGAGGAAAGCTCATATATAGGTAAAAAGGGCTCGAAAACATGAACCTTCAGAGTCTCAATTGATTATACGTTTCAATAGATCAAAATAGACTATCCAAAATAGACTATCCGATTCATAGATCAAAATAGACTATCCGATTCATGCTCTAACCGATAGAGATTGTATTATACTGGTATCGATCCTTGCTTTGAGCTAGTATCGTTCATAATCTCTATTTATTATCTTTCTTTTAAATTAATGCAATTCGAAATATAGTTGGTGATGGATTTTACTTCTCATTGGATCACAACCACGTGGACTGCTTTTGCCTAACATTAGATGACAGAGTTCACAAACAGCTACTTCACAAAAGTCATGTCATGTAGATATCTCCACAGCAGCAATTTGTGGCAATCCTGTTTTCTATGATTATAGTGTATTTTTTATATGATCTATAAAGTTTTGGGATGGAGTTTTTGAACCACAGCAGAGTGGTAGAATAGACTTCTTCCAAGAGCATCAAACATACACAACAGCATTGATTTGTTATAATAAGATCTAACAGCACAAAATATTTCAAACATCTCGACCATCTGACCAACTCCTGTTATATGAATCAGGGGAGCAAAATCAGCAAACAAGGCCAGGAACAATTCCTTTGTTCAAATCACTCTGAATACGAGTATTGAAGACTATGCTGTTTCTGATTACATAAAACAATAAAGCCAACAAGCAGCTCCTAGTAACTTGTACAACATTATAGTTGATTTTGTAACATAAGCATAAAACCGTTTGAAGTTTCAGGATCATGATGATTTAGTCCCGGCCAAGTCCTCCAACGTTAGGTTTAGAGTGTCAACTGAACCTTTCTTCACCTCCTCTCCTTGTGCCGCCAAAAAATCCTCGACACTACCAGGTTCTCCAAACCAACCGAGTCGATCTGCAATTAGGTGAAGATTATTGCATCCACCACAGCGAGCCACCACCACTCCCTTTTCATATGATTCACGGCAGACTGTCTTCACTGATCTAGTCTCACAGACCTTGCATGTAAAGATCATGGCAAGATCATGCCTCGTGGATGCTTTTAGGCTAGAGAAAGCTCTATACTTAATGTTGTTCTCCTCATCAATTGCATTAACTGTTTTGATTACGTTGGAAACTGGTTTTGAATCATCCTGACAAGATTTAGAATTCTTGTCATCTTTATTGACTATATTAGGTGTTTCTGTCTTTGTTTGGACACCTCTTATGCCCTTAGCTAAACAGGAAGAACATGCATATCCTGCATCAACAAATAATTTTTATGTTTAGTATTATGAATAATCAACTTCATTGCAGAATGTAAAATTTCTGACATTTAACAGGAAACATGATAGAAGTTGACGAACTAGAAAGGTTGTAGAATTATCTAGGCTGTCCCAAGGGTTTGCTTATTAGTAGCCAATGCAGAAAATATACATGCACAATTAGTCTTTCACAAGAAAGTACAATATTTTATCTAAATTCATATCTAAAAAATATTATGATGTACAACCTTAAAAGGAAGCCTATGTGAAGGAACACTGACATAGTAATATGTCGAAGTATCATATAGAATATCTATAATTTTGCAATAACATCTTTTAGTGTTCCTTTGAAGATAATCACAGTACTACTAAAATAACAAGCCATAATGTCCCAACTCTTTGAGATTGGCTAAATGAATCCTTTGTGCCCATTGAGCTCTGTACCGTAATGTCCCTAATAAGCAGATAATATTTTAGGAACAACGGAAAAAAATAAAAACCTCTCTTTGCGGCAATAGCTTTGTGGCCTCCTCATCCACCGAATATGGATTACCACATCAAACATAAACTTAAATTTGATGTTTCTTTATTTTGTAACTCATGAGAAACTCGTGCAAGAACATCATACTCATCGAACAACTTCAGTGATGTATGTTACTTTTTCTTTCACTGCTATTTCTCAAGTTTTTATTTTCTTTGATGTTGACACTTTGTGATGAACAACACTAGGCCTTCAAAGCCGCATATGTTGCCAATAGGTTGAACCCTCCTTATGCTTTGTTCACAAATGCCCAACTTTGTATTCTACCCCTGACAGAAATATCAGATCAACCAACCATCACCTGGAACCTGGAAAAAGAAACTAATCCTACCAAATAAACCCTTCATATTTCACACTTCAGGATGGGGGCAAACTAATACTTTGTTCCTAGGGTAATCCAGTTCAAATGTTCATGACAACCTAAATTGATAAGGATTTTGATTATGTTACCACTATCCCGACAGAAGCTGTTTCTAACACTCATAAACTAAGCAACCCCACGAAAACTTAATTCCACACTTCAATTCATTCTTATCTGTCTTAAACGAGCTTTAGCTCCAACAAAGGAAGCATCATCAAATTTCTTGAATAGTTGCTAAAATAAACCAAGAGGCGAGCATTCACGATACAGAAAAGATAGACTAATAAGTCAATATTCCCGTCTAATCGTCATTCTCAAGCACCAAAATCTCTCGACAGAGTCTACATACTACTATCTCCTACAATTACTTAAGAAGTTGAACAAGGAAAACGACGACCCATACAGCGCCTTCATGTACTTCCAAATTGATCTACAAAACATTAAAAATCTTTGGCTGAAAATAATTACAAGAGCACCGAAAGAATTGCGACAAAAGTTCGAAAAAACATTTGATGCAAATCTGGAAGAGAGATTCTTGGATTAAAAGAGGTACCTTGGGGAAGAAGGTTTTGGGATCGAAGACTTCGATCCAATAGAGAGGTGAGCCGCCTCTCAACCAACCAAGCAGTCGAAGCCGCCATGGCAAAGGCAGAGGGAGGGAGAGAGCAAAGATCGATTCTTTGTGTCCTCGCCAGATCTAATAGACCGCCATGGATTAAACCAAGCCGACACCGGTCCGACTCCCAATTTTAAGCCGACAGCGGCCCGAGCCGGCTCAACTATTTAAATGCTTCTAGAGATGTCCTTTTCGTCTCGCCTCCCAAATCGGAGCGAACACCAAAACCCCAGAGATCCTGCGGCAACCAAGCAAGAGCAAATCCCGCAGCGAGAGGCTGAGGGCTCTTGGGGCGGCCATGCGCCACAGCATGGCGGGACAGCAGTCGATGGATTGTATGATTTCTCGTATTCTATAAATCTCTTTCCAAGTAAGACATCGTCGTGTGGTCATATACATCGTTCTTTTAGGCTGTTTCCTGAGGTTAATTGTATGTTTAATTTAGTTATATAATTAGTTAGCATCCTCTTGCATAATATTCATAGGATATGGCTTCTTAATTCAACTTGATAGCATATATGAATTAATATTTGATTTTTTAATGGTATAAGATTTGAATGACAGACATGTAAAAGCCCTAAATTGAGATATTTTATAATGCAAAAAAAAGTAGTGACTTGGGGGTTTGCCCATAATCGCATAAGATATTTGAATGGCATAAGATTTTTTTGAATATTCTTTGTTTATGAGGTGATGATTGAAGATGGAGTTTTAAAAGTTATTTTAATGGTTCATCATCCTGATAAAAGAATGATTGCATCGAAAGTTGAAATTAGGTTACACATGTAGGGAAATATAGTTATCTACAAGCCTACAACGCTATGTTTTGTTCTGAAAAGGGAAAAAGTGAGGTGAATGATTTTGAGATATAGAAAATTGTAAAGAATAAGTTCTTTTTTGATAGAAAGACATAGAAATGAATGCTTCTCTCCAAAATTAAATATCATCATTGGTTCACTTCCCGCCATACATGATGTATTGGTTATTTATTTGTATAAGTGTTGAACCAAGAGTTTTTCTCTCTTTTTTTTCTCAAGACAAGCTAAGGTTGAGAAGAGGCTATCCTTGTCTTGCCCATCTAAAAGGATCCGACAAAACTCAACGTTAATGGAAGTGTAAAATGATGGTGAACCATGAATTAATTTACGTGTGTAATTATGATGTATTTTTCAAGTCGATAAATTTTTCATGTTTACTACAAGAGACACAAAGTTGATAAAATATTATCACTAAGATAATGACTATTATGTTAAATGGATTCCTTACTGGAAAATATGTTTCTTTCAATATAAGTTATATGATAATGAATTCAAGTTTGAAAAGATTTTTTACTTCAAAAAAAAATCCTTTCGTGGTCAGGGACTTGTTGCCCTATAAATACCTTATGAATCTCAAGGATTTTATCTGGTATAATCTTGGAACTTTCTCTAGTTGATCCAGAAAAGTTATGATAAAAATTTGTCTTCAAGGTTTATGTATTCATACAAAAAGTTGAGTATGAGTTAAGTCAAGATAGAGTTTTTTTTTTCCAATATTTTATTATTCTCATATGAAATAATCAAAATTTATTCTTCATGGATGTAAGTAAAGGTGATGAACCATACAAATCTTTTTTGTGCTATTTCTATATTTGTATTATATTTTGTTGATTCTCTTGTTTGTTCCTTTGGTACCAGAATATTCTTTTTCTATGCTGGGATCACTATTTCCTGCTAGTATCAACTCTATGGTGTAGTCTGGTTGTATTAACTTTTTAAACGAACACATAAAATAGATATCTAGAAATTTGGCATGTTCTCCTTCTAATTATATTTTTTACTTTCAATCTTTTTGGACAGGTTAGGTGACATTGCTGAGCATCTACTAAATTCCTCCATCCCTTAAACCAAACTCTCACCATTATGAAACAAAAACCTGGAATTGCTGGTGACATGAACCCGTGATGCTTCTCGCTAAAATTCCAAGCCAGGAAGACTTCAAGAATGGTCAAAAGGACGGCTGGCTTGATTGCTGGTGGGGGTCAAGATAAGTGGAGTTAAAAACAGGTGGTTTTCAAGTAGGGGAGGAGCTTGGCTTCTCTCATGGCTTTGTTGATGTTTGGAATTCAGTGATCTAATTTAACCCAGTGGCACTCTCTCATCCATGCTTCAGAAAAGCATCCAACAGAAATTGCTCAGAAGATGATGGATGCAATCAGATCAGTTTCTTTAGGCATTATGGATTACATATGCAACATCACACTTTACATCATTCTCATGGAACTATTGCCTACGCTAAATGAAGAAAAAAACTTCAAAGAACATCTGTTCACAGACAAAGGTGAGCGAAATCCAGTGAAGACAAATAGCCTTCCACTCAAAACTTGGAGCTGCATCAGCATATTCCCATGGTACACATCTTCTTCTCTTCTAGTTCTGTAGCCAGTTGTTTGGACTTGCTTTCCCGTGGCACTGCGAGTGTTTCCTGTGAATCCAGATCCTCTTCCTCCTCCTCAATGGTGTCCAACATCTGCGAAGCCTTGTGCTTGACAACTGCGATCAGCTTCGGTGGCGCAACCTCTGTGACGAAGTGGAAGCCACAGCCTCTGACCATCTCTGAAGCGAGGATCGAATGCCACAAGATCAAAAGCTGAACAGAGACGATTTCAAGGAAGGAAGAACACCGAAGTTTTGATATCCTTCTGGTGCTCTCCAATTACCCACCTGCAATGTATTTAAATCAGCGGCAGGAAGAGATCCGAGAGCTTAGACTAATTTATGCCCACATGATTTGTATGTGCAATTTACAGCCACGTGATTATGAATCGGTTGCCTGGAAACCACGTCTGTGCAATGTATTTAAATCAGCAGCAGGAAGAGATCCGAGCGCTTATACTAATTTATGCCCACATGATTTGTATGTGCAATTTACGGCCACATGATTCTGAATCGGTTGCTTGGTAACCACGTCTGTGGTTTTCGTTGGGATACGTGTATCTTGTTCGATATAAAAATTAAGTCATGTGTGTATTAAGTATTAATCAAAGAGCCGCCACGATTGTCACGTGTCGATCAGCATTTCACCAAATGTGACAATGAGATGGATATTTTGAGGTAATTATTGGTGCACTGTTTGTTCGTACACAGTGCTGGATAGGAATTTAAATGAAATTACAATTTATATGTTTATATTTATATTTATATTTGTTTACGTTTTCCTCACTTATTTTACTGAAAATTCATCATTTATCTTTTGTGTATATATATATATATATATATATATATATATATATATATATGTTTCTTTTATTTTATCCACAAAGACCTTGCGGCCCCAAAAAATGGTGAACCAAGTTTTAGTTTTCCTTTTACCGCTACCGAGAGAAGGAGGTGGGTGCAAGTGTAATTCTGGAAATGGCTCTTCGAGATGGCTTCCTGTGCCCTACATATCGGCTCCCAAATCCGTTCTCTTTCACCAGCAGGAGCCGAGATGCCGGCCGACGCTTTGCCGAGAGCGCCACGGCCGCCGTCGCCCGTCGTCGGAAGCGGCCACAGAACGTGGAGGGGGAATTCTTTGTAGGTAAGTTGGAATTTGATCGTTGGCGGGTAATTTGGGACTCATGACTTGTTTTTTAATCTTTGTCTGTTCGTCCGTAGATCACCTGTGCATCGATTGCGATACCTGCCGTTGGATGGCTCCGGTGAGTGATCGAGTTGATGACAAATTGCTGAACCTGTAGTTGTTGATGGTTTTGGTGTTTCTGTGGTGTTATTTGTATGCAGGAGGTTTTTACGCGGGTAAATGACATGTCTGCCGTGACCAGACAGCCGAGCTGCGAGGAAGAAAGGATTAAAGCCCTCCAGGTAAGTAATTGTTAACTCCCTGCTGCAAATAAATAAAGTTTCTTGTGATCCTGGTAATTAATCAGGTAGAATTTAGGCAACTAATTAGTAAACTTCTTTTCTGAGGGAAAATCAAAGGATTGGATAATTAAGGCATCCTTTCTTTTCACTTTTTATATCTGTTCCTCAGAATTGTCTTGAAGGTAAAATTTGTTGAGGACCTACATTAGAGTGTTTTGAGATTTTGACAATAATGAACTTGAGTACTGGATATAATTGATTATCTAATTCGTTGTGATAAGTGAACTTTACCGAAATTCTTGAGTTCATTTAACATAAAATAAAGTCTCTTAACTCGCTAGGGCTGGCCCTCAACAATTTTGGTGTTGTGTGATAAAATCTTGCTATAATTTGTAGACCAACACTATAGAGTTATGATATTTTGATGATAAATGAACTCAACTATTTCAGATAGTTGTGTCAGTTTGGATTTCATTAATTCACACTAAAAGAAGTAGTTAAACAGTTAAACTTCTTATTTTCTGGTCAAGTAATAAAGGCACTTCCACTACTTATAGACTTGCTTTTCGGAAGTCAGAGAAAAACAGATCTTTTCTCTTTGGTGGTGATGTGCAATCTTAAATGCCTTTATCTATCAAAGGAAGAACAAATAAAAAAATTATATAAATTCTGGTTAACATTTTATGGTTTGCAAATTTTCTTTTTTCTTTGCTAAAGCCAGGCATTATAACCCTGAAATAGTTTCACATAGATGGGCATGAACTAATGATCTTAGATATAATTTAAGTTGTGCCACAAAATCTTCCCTAGTCAATTTATGTGCCTTTTGGGAACATTTCTTGGTCATTGACCTAAGAATATGGCAAAGAATATTCTACTCTGCTACATAAGATTCTGGAAGCTTAAGACCATTCAAGTAGCAGACTTTCGGAAAAAGTAGCACCGAAGATTTTTATGCATGGAGGCATGCTCCTCTAACTTTAATCATTATATTCAATCGCAGGCATTGCTTTCTTGTCCAACCAGCTCAATACACACTGAGAGTCCCACCAACAAGATTCTCGAAGTTCAGAAGATGTTTCCTCTTCCGATAGATGAGCAGAACATCCCAGTATCTTGCTGCTTTGATTTTGTTTTTATCTTCTTAATTAATGCATTGCTCTTATGCTGTAATGTAATATGAATTTCTGGTGCAAAGTTACTTTTGTTGTTATTTTCCTCTATAAATCCTCTCTCCAACCAACCAAGTCAGCAAAGATGGGAGCTACTTTATGCTTGGCTTGATATTGTCAAAAACTTGCTCAATACCTTTTACCATTCAACAACTCAAAGTCTAGATTGAAGCCTCGAACCTTTGTCTGCATTTTTGATTCAGTTATGAAATAGCAAATGATTTTAGAGGAGGGAAGGAAATTATATAATACACAAAATACATGGTTAATCTTGTAATCCTAGATACCACACCACACTCAAATTACAAACCACTATATATATATATATATATATATATATATAATGTGATTTGATTTCTTGAGTAAAAAGTTGCCTTTGAAAATTCTGTTTCCACTATCATTGGAAAATTCAATTTTTACCGTCTGCTTCTATCAACTTTCTACTTGATTCAATATCTGATGAGTTGAGATACTTTTTCTAGAAATTAGAATGACCAATGAGAGAGAAAGTTAAGATAACTGCACCTCTTTTCAACATTTATTGTTACATTCTGTATAATTACTCACTGATGTGCAGGGTGTCTATCATTGTGGTTATCACTCCGAGAGATCTTATGGTGCAACTTCCTACTTTGTCACTCACCCTGAAGGGAACATACTTGTTGATAGGTAATTAATCTCATTGCAGAACCAAATAAAATGTTACTGGATGATAGTAACTAATGCTAATGCAACCACTTCCTTAATACATAGTTCATGCTTCCCACCTTCCCAACCTGTCCAACAGAAAAAAGAAAATGAGAAATAATGCAACAAACAAAATAAACCTAATATAAAGAAAAAAACAACACCCTTTATCTAGTGCCTGTCTCATAAAATGTGGAATCACATGTGTGTTAACCATAGTTCTTCTGATGAATAGAGGCATTATAATAGTTTTTCTATGTTTTTGACCAATCTTATATTTGATGTGACCTTTTAGCTGGATGTATATTACAATGTCACAATGCTAAGTTAATTCTCTAATTTTCTTTTGGGTCATGGACCATCCACTCAAATTTACAATATCTGATTTTGAATTTCTCAAGCTCCTTCTGGACAATATACCTGACAAAAAAGATTTTGTTACTCCTATCTCACAATAATTAAGATCTTGAGCTATCAGGAAATAGATAAGGATTATTTTAATTATTTTAATTGCTATTTTTTTATGAAGTTATGAGTCACTTTGAATAATATTGACTATAGATACATAATCAAAGGAAGCTGTTTCTTTCTGGCCCTCATTCCTTCCTTTTATGTGCCAATCCAGGCTCTGTATATGGGCGAGGATTTTTTTCTATTTTTATTGCAGCATATAAATAGAAACATCAACATAGAATATTTAACCACAGAAAGGAAATCAAGTGTTAAGAAGGTTACTCAGATGTCTAATAATGATAAAATTCGCTAATATTTACTACCAACTCACAGCAGATACTGCAGAATAACAATATAAGAGATCAGAAATTGAACAAGCTTGAGGCATAAAATGATTTTTTTCTAATGCAGGCTTTTTCATTATCTGGCATTTTAAGACCCACAAACTGAGATGCAGTTTCTTTCTCATTTAATTTTAATTGATACCCTAAGGTCTTAATCCAAGTTAGCCTTGTATTTAATTTTATTGTGCAGAAATTTTGTTGATGGTGAGCAAATATCCTTTCCAATACCAAACAATTTCCACTTCACCTAAAGTGTCTTGTTACAAGCTGCTGTGGTGTAAATTGAGGAAAATTTGATGAAATTTTATAATTTATAGATTTTTATAGTTGCATTCTAATTTGTCACTCATTCATATTTTTCATTTTTGACTTTTGATGCAATTTGCAGAGCTGATTAATCTACTGACAAATCTTGCTACTTGTATAGAAAGTAAGCTAATCAGAAGACATGGTTATTCTGCAGCCCAAGATTCACAGAGAGATTAGCCTGCAACATAGAGATGCTTGGAGGTGTTCGCTACATGTTTTTGACTCACAAGTATGTTACTGGAAATCTTCAAGTACAGAGCATTATTGAGGTTTGACAAATGTCAATCAGTGCCCAATATATAGTACGACTGCATTTGGGTGAGCTGTATTCCTCCTGTCTGTTGGGCACTGGCATTGTCATTTCTGCCTCGGATATAATAATCCTAAATTTTTGTTCAGAATAATTAGCATTGAAGAGCAGGGACTGTTACCAATTTATAATAACAGGGATGATGTAGGAGATCATGAGAAGTGGAGCAAGAGGATGCGATGTGAAAGAATTCTCCATTCGGGCGATGTAAGAAGTTACACCTACACAGTTCTTTCATTGTAGTTGATATTGTAAATTCCATTAGTTTCAGTTGACTACACTTGTAATCTCATTATCATCTATGCATAAGCAATGTTTTCTGGATGTGTCTATGATGATGAGGTATAGAGGATGATATTAATAGCTCTTCAGAAAGTTTAAATGAAAGAAACAAAAGATATAAAATTAGAAACTGGAACTGAAGGCTTTCACTGCTAAGGTTGTAGATAAGATAATTAAAAATCAGCTACACTGTCTACTAGGGATAGTTTTGTTTGTCATTTGCTTTCTTATTTTGTGCATTTGGCTGGCCAAAGAACATAATGCTTATCCGGTCTAGTTCGATAAATATTAATAGCACAAGATCCAGGAGCCAGAGTGTTGGTGTCCATGAATTGAGGTAAAATAGGTGTGTGGATTTGGAGGAGGATCAACCTTAGCTCTGTGATAGAGATCTTATTTTTGTCTCAAACCTGGTCACTGAGGATGTGTCTACAAGGTGAATCTCCTCACTATTATAACCTTATTTAAAAACTTGGTCATTAAAGCTCTTGATGCTTTGGACATTCCAAATTTACAACTGTCCATGTGAATGTGCTATATGTTTATTGTAGACTGATGAAAATGAAGTGATTGTAAACAAATTAGTGTTACTATGCACATCCAAGATAGTGGCACGAGGCAGTAAACTGTTTTTTTCAGAATAAAAACAGTTTCCTATCTATGGTCCTTGATGTTGCAGCAGCTACTACTGTTTTAGATTTATAGCTAGTGTCTTTCTATTGGCTTACAGTTTGTCATGAGACAATGGAATATCAATGTGCTACACCTATGTGTGAATGTTCTTATATCACTACATGGTTACACAGAATGAAAACAAAAGGTTCTGTAATCTTTTAAGTGCACAATTCATTGCTAGCAATTTTGAAGTGTGGATACATCATGCATGTACTGTTTCCTTGTCAGTCAAATACATTTTTTAGTTTGTGAGATCGGTCAGATACTTCTGAACACATTACTACATTAGGACATGAGTCGTCTTGACATGTTTGATTTAGATGCCATGTTTATACTTGTTATGAATGAGATTATCTCCTTAATGTTTTGAATATGAATTTGAAGTATTTTTGTGAATGATTGTTCTGATTATATAATGAATAAATTGTATGAACTGCACTTTACATATAATATGTGAAATAATTATCAAAGTATAAGAGACATAGGCCTCTTAACTGTTGCGTCTATTTTGCTTCTCGAAGATTAGCTGTGTCAGCATGTTTGTATGTGATTTGCATCATAGCTGGTGATACAGCTACTCATTTTATTTTTGCACTATTAGGATTTTGATGTTCAGCTTCTTGTATTGTATCAGAATTTATGATGTACAAACTATCTCTATTTTGTAATTGCATCAGGTTGAGATATCTACTGCTGATGTAGAAAATAAACTTTGTGGGGAAGGCCCCTGGGATATTGCAACTGATCTTAAGCTCATTTACACTCCAGGCCATACTGAAGTAAGACCCTGAAACATAATATGTAGAATCTATATTTACACTTACTGTACTTTCAGAATGTTTAAGTGCCATGCAAGAACATAACCAAACCATATGTTGCCACACATGAATCTGTATGGTTCACTGCATAAAAATGATCCCTTTTCTTCACAGATATTGCATACTCAGGATATGGTACTCCTGCTTCTGATGTGGTTTGTTCTGTTCATATATGTAATGAATTCTTACATTTTCAAGTAATCTACGAAGTGACATGATATTTGGCCTTTTCATTTCTGTGTTTTTTAGTAGCTACGGTAGAGTTAGAAGGATAAAATAATCATAAGAATATTTGAACCAAGCTAGAAACACAAGTCTGTAAGTAATTGTTTTATACTTAGAACTTTGAAGCTCTCCCATTTTCAGAGGTTTTCACGGTAGGTCATCACTGCAATTATTGTAAATTGATATAGTCTTGGCTTACTTGCACAGAGTATATCTTGTTATTTTATCAGAAATTACTAGTTGATTTTCAAGATTAGCAGTATCCAGGTGGAACTTGGTTTTAGGTTTGTCTGACAATCTACTTGGTGCTTGATTACGCCATTCATATAGAAATGACCTAACTAGACCTAAGTAGTGCATGTTTTATTGATTTCACATGCCTTTTATACCACACAGGGTTCTGTTTGTTTGTACTACAAGCCACTGAAGGTGTTGTTCACCGGGGACCATCTCTACGGATCAGAAGAATCAGATCTAGCATTTTCTGTAATATACAACCAGCAATCAGGTACAAAATCAGCAAAGAAATTATTACTAGTATGTTGACGTACAGATAAATGCTTTCTCTTCGTTTTTTTAATCTAAGTGAAATTATGCCGTGGCAGTGAGCTTGCAACTGATGAGTATCAGGAAACTGTTGGACTTTGACTTCAAGTGGATCTTACCAGGTAGATGTTCTGTTGACTAACTAAATCAGCTGACTTGCAAATGATTATTCTTCTAGTCAATGTGAAATTTGGGGAAGAGCTAGGAAACCTGTTACTAATATCTAATATCATACTAAAATGACCATCATATGACTATTCTAGAACAGTTTTATAAATATGAAACGATGGAAGGAGTATAAGCCCCCAACAGCATCTGTGATGGAGCGTCACTGCAACATCCTTGGAACTATCATGTTCTTTCTTCATGCTTTTTCCAATTATCTTTCTTCATTTGTTGACCAATTAGCTACTATCATTTTCAGGTCATGGCCGGAGGGTGACATTTAGAGACAATCAAGAGAAAAATTCAGCTTTAGAAGCTTTCCTTGCCAGGCAAGAGCCATTATATGCATAACATTAGGTGTTTTTGTATATATAATGTATTATATATTCAGCATAATTTTCTTCAGATGTTTGAGTTTGCATGTTTAGTACATTAACATAAGTTCCACTAAATGGCAGTACATGTTATCATTGTTATGAACAATTGAAAACGAGATAAAGCATTTGACATGCTGATTATTTGTAATGACATATCTTTGTGAATGATGATTTAGCGAGGATCTAGAAATATTTTCTGGTACATAGTGATTTTAATTAAATTTATTCAATTATTACACAATATGCGTTGTTGCCTCGTTGTTGTGCACACAGCATCTTATCAACTAGAACTTCTTACATATGTGACATACTGATGTTGCGGTTGATGCTGTTGGGCTTTATTCTGTAGAACTCGTGTTTCTTGTAACATATATATATATATACATATATATATATATATATATATATCAAACATTTAAGTATATTTATTATAATAATTATTGATGATAATATAAATGAAAAATACCTTTTGAACCAATTATGATGCTGAAAATTCTAATTATGTTTTAAAGGTGGAGGCAGTGCAGGGTAGAGGTGGAGGTGAGCAAGGGCAAGCGAGAAATTATCATTGGGAAAAAAAAGAGTTTTGTCAAAAAAAATTAAAGTTGAGATATCGATAAGAGTTTTTTCTAAGAATTCATCCTTTTTATTTTACTTAGATATAAATAACCATGGTTAATAGTAGTTCGTACCTTAACAAGAGATGTGAAGGATCTAGTGATATATATGCTCTATTAAGATTCTCGTGACATCTCTAATTAATTTTATGTCGAAAGTGAGTAATGATTAAGATTGATTTATAAGAATATGATGAATGGATTATGACAATTTCAACTTAAATATTTTAAAATATCTTATCCTTTGAAAAAAATATTAAAATATTAAAATAAAATTATCATAAGCTTTTCTAAATTTCATGAGCTTACAGACTATAGGTGAGAAAGTAAATTTGTAGAAAAAACGCATTAAGGCCTTCAACACATACTATTTCTTAATCGTTAGAATGTCTCCTTAGATAAGGTTTATTATTTTCTCGAAGGGGGAGAGTAAGTTTGAAGTGGCAAGGCACACTAAAAGCTAATTTACATGGACAACATCATGGCACTCAGAAGCTTAGGAGGGACCCATTGGGTATGTTTGAAGTATGCCAGATGCAGGAAGTCTATAGAAGTCATCACAAATGCACCAAACCTGCCCACTGAAAGTAACTATAAGACATGACCTCCCTTACTAGCATACGCTTATGGAGCTGCCGGGAATGTTCTCTGTTGGTCTGTGAACTGTTTGACCACACTTGACTGGCTTTTCCAATGTCTACTTAAAGTACAATTCTGTGATTCATGTTTATTGATGACATTGTCCACCCGAGAGAGGCCATGGATCCAATATTGAAGCAACTAATCTCTATTATTGCCTACGATGTGTCCCAGTTGAAGCATGCAGCTCTGCCCCATCTGCCAACGGAGTTGTTTTGATGCATGACTTTATCTACAAGCTTCGGCTTTGTAGCTTCCAATCCTGCTTTAATTTAGTCAAAACTAAAAGTTCATATGTGAAAATTAAAATGTTTTTTAGTGTAGAATATTACAGTGCTTCAATAACGTTGGTCAACATTTGTTCCCAATATTTATTCGTAAAATTTACATTGATTGTTTAATTACTTCTTCTTGCAAGTAAAAAGTAAAATACACACCTTATTAGAAAACAGGAACCGTATGCGTACCTTTTCTTCCATAAAAATTGGATTTTTAGGGCTGCGGATTACTTGGTTCCGCATCCTGTGCCGTCTTCGGCCAGCACCCCGCCGACGCTGACCTCGATGGGGAGGTGGTGAGGGCGGCGGCGGAGACCACCAGGATCCGACGGCAGGAGGGGCAGGATGAGTGGGACCCAAGCCAGGTGTCAACGCAGACGACGTGGAAGCCGTGGCCGCACTGCGGCAGGACCCGGACCTGGTCCCCGTCAGCGAACTCGGCGAGGCAGATGAGGCAATCGGAGAGCTTCCCGCTGCCACCCGGAGAGGAGGAGGAGTCGAAGGAGAGCGTCGGGAGGGAGCGGAGGGCCTTCTTCTTGAGACCCTTACCGGTCGGCCGAAAGACGGAAGAGGCGGCGGGAGAGGGGCGGAGCCAGGTGCAGCGAGTGACGAGGGCAAGGCCGAGGACGCAGATGAGGGCGCAGAGGAGCGCCGTGAGGATGACGATGAGGTCGGGGTCGACAGGGAGGTAGGGCGGCCCCGTGGCGTGGAGGTTGTCGGAGGACTGGAGAAACCTCGACAGAGAAGGCAACATCATACCGGAGTGAGTCGCGAGCGAAAGAGCCGGGAGCTTGGAGGAAGGTGAAGTGCGGGGGGCACTCGTTTATATAGACTGAAGAAGGTCGATTTATCGGAAAAGCCCCCAAGATTTGGACTTTTCCGAAATTACACCCCTTATTCTTATATTTCAACTTCAATTTCTTAAAATAATATAATTATCCTCACAGACCGGTAGCAGTCTTTTTTTTTCTCTAGATATTGGCTAAAATCTATTATTATTTAATAATAATAATATTATTATTATTATTTAAGTTAGACCGAACAAAATAGTATTAAACCGAAATAATTAAAAAATATTATAATCGTTGTAGGTTAAAATGTCACCAATTTTAGTTATCAATATTATTGTATGTTTTCATATTTCATAAAATAATCCATTTGAGAGTTTTGGACAAAGATTGTGAGTATTTTGATATACTTTAAATAATTTAAAAATAAACACTTAAATTTGATTTAGGTATATATATTTCATAATAAAAGATGATAAAAATTAATTTTTTTGCCTCATAGTCCTAAATTTTAGTTTATAGCTCCCGTCAAGAATATTACAACTGATTGGATAGTCCAGTTAAATATCCTATTCAAGATAAATTGGATTTCGATATAAAACTTTATTTATTTCAAACAAAAATAACATTTTATTCTTTTAGTAGAAACAAAAGATTTTGAGAATATCATAGTTTCGAGGACTTTGATAGTTTATCGTAAAGTCTCGAAATTAAATCTTGTTTCTGTCACTTATTTTTATAAAAAAAATAGAAATTCTATTTAAGAAATATAAAAATAATAAATTCACAACATGGGATAAAAAAAATTTGAGGCTTTTATCGGGAAATCGAAATATTAGTGGTTATGCAAAATGGTGTTAACACCCCTAGAGAATATAATTGAAATGACCAAGAAGTTGAATTTGTGTTATAATTGGATCAAAATAATATTCTATGACATTACAATATTTATGATGATACGTATGATAGATTGTCTATACTATAAATATCAAAATCAAAACGATCATTAACATTATAAATTTCATAAAACTCTCTATATTATTTTTTTTGTTTTTGATAAATCGGATAGGTTCACTCCTATACTTTCATGATAAAAAGATATTTAACATTAAAAATAATAAATCAAGATTGAAATATTGAAGATATCAAGTAACTTAGTCGATAAAAACCGATTATCGATGTCAAGAGTTTGGGATCAAATCTCGTTTTCATCATCACCACTCACACACCGTAAGAAAAATAAGAAAAAATAAAATATCAATATGATAGGAACTTTGACCTATATGATTCCCCCAAATTAAGAACTCAACACAATCAAGTATAGGACATAGCTTGTAGCACATGGTTGGATAAAAGATCTAATCTTCATTGTGACATGTACTTTGCAAGATGAAGATAATAATTTTTTAAATTCTTTTAATTTCAATTATAGAATGCTATTTGATGAGGGTAATAATGATGATGTGATGTGCACTGACGTCAGCTACTCCTGGACGTTATCTCACTCATCGGTTTGATTTGATGCACCCTCGCGGTGCATCGAGACAGACCAATTGGTCCCCTATCAAATTGGCGCTAGAAGGAGGGCCCCAGCGGCCTAAACCCCCTTGGCTCCCTGCGGAGGGGTCACATGATAGGGCCAACTTAGTCCGACATCGGTTGAGGAGTAGGGGAGCCAATGGTTCATAATGCAACTGTGCCTCCCTTATCCTCAGAGGCACCTTTTGGAGCTCTGTGGCTCCGAAAGGGCAAAACCGTGCGGGTTGATCACATTCGCCCAAAGCGGACAATCCCTTGCACCCCCGCGGTGCACCAATATAGACCAATTGGTCCCCTATCAAATTGGTGCTAGGAGGAGGGCCCCAACGGCCCATACCCCCTTGGCTCCCTGCAGGGGGTCACTTGATAGGGCCAACTTAGTCCCACATCGGTTGAGGAGTAGGGAAGTCAAGGGTTCATAATGATGCAACTGTGCCTCCCTTACCCTCAAAGGCACCTTTTGGAGCTTTGTGGCTCCGAAAGGGCAAAACCGTACGGGTCGATCACACTCACCCAAAGCGGACAATCCCTCGCACCCCCGCGGTGCACCGAGACAGACCAATTGGTCTCATATCAAATTGGCGCTAGGAGGAGGGCCCCAATGGCCCAGACCCCCTTGGCTCCCTACGGGGGGGGGTCACCTGATAGGGTCAACTTAGTCCCACATCGGTTGAGGAGTAAGGGAGCCAAGGGTTCATAATGCAACCGTGCCTTCCTTACCCTCAGAGGCGCCTTTTGGAGCTCTGTGGCTCCCCTATCAAATTGGCGCTAGGAGGACGTTCCCCTATCAAATTGGTGCTAGGAGGACGACCCAGACCCCCTTGGCTCCCTAAGAAAAGGGGGTCACCTGATAGGACCAACTTAGTCCCTCGCACCCCCGTGATGCACCAATTGGTCCCCTATTCTATTCTCATTATCATTATCACATTGATATATTGTGATAATAAAGACAAAAAACGAAAAAGAGTTGGGAGTAGGAGCAACTTACACGCTATAGCCATGTCATCTCCATTAAACTGCCACTATCGGCTTTGCAGCGTCAACTAGTGGCCATTGTGGGGAGCGCACAATAGTGATCGATGATGTCGACCAACATGATTGATTGCATGCATCCTTTGTGCGTAGAAACTTCAAGTGACCTCTTTGATCCATCAATAACTTATTCCAAAGCGTCGAGGAGATACCATCCCATTACCAACTTAGAATACTATGCTCTCTCCACGAAGTAGTCTTCGGATCAGCTTCTCTTACCTCGTCTCCATCTAATTTCATTCACATATTCTATTATGATTTCTTAGAAAACCATAGCCTATAAATTCATGATCATGTGCTGAGAGTAATTTAGTTGTTTCTTGTCGTATTTCTTTCTCATATTAACTTCAATTGATTGAAATTAGTTTAGATATTTCAATGCTTAATATATTATTGTATAAGTGATATGTCTCATATCCGAATTCTCATCTTGTATATCATTTAATATAATTAAAAAATTAATTAAAATTATATTTTTATAATAGTAAATAAAGATCTCAACTATTAGTTGTCTCGCACTAGAATGGTATACAATAATAATATGATTAGCTACAGTATTTAAACTCATAATTTGATGACAACCTAAAAGTTTAATTGGGCGATCATATAAATATAAATATAT